>CM060414.1:171034857-171564857 GCA_030545235.1 Helianthus tuberosus | reverse complement strand
AATATATTTCGGTAGGTTTTTTGGCAGAATTTGTTTGTACTTAACTGCAGAAGATTTAATTGCAGGCAATCATTTATTTATGTGTTTTTGCTCTGTATAGACGATTAGGTTATGGAACTAGCTCTTGGGTTAGAGAGAATCAGGCAAAGGTTTGTTTGGGTGGTTCGAGTTGCGGATACGGGGTGTGACACTTCGGGTTTTCCCTAGCAACTTGATTGTATCTAACGGTAATGTGAAGTTATTTAAATAAAGTCTATATTATAACTGATGTGAATTATGTGTATTTTGTGAATAACGTGTAACATATGTGTATGTCGCAACCCCAGATCCCTGATCCCCGGGAACGGGCGGACGCGAGCTCAGAGTTTGGTGGTATCAGGTTGTTAAATCTCGCAGCGGAATTTACATCAGGACCGTAGTTAGGAAATATTTATCAGAGTAAAACCACCATATTTGATATTAATAATAACATGGGCAAAACCCAAGTTTCTTATTACAATACATTTATAGGGACAAACCCTATTTTATTGAATTTAAAACATCGTTTATTAGGTAACTTTTATAGCCACATTTTCCCAAGCCTTCAGTGCTCTCCAGCTGGCTTTTCACTAATTGGTTGTTCACATTGTGTTACCTGTAACGCGTTTTAAAAACATTTGTCAGTCGGAAATACTGGTGAGTGAATCTCAGTTTAATCAAGAAACATTTTATCAATTAAGACAGTATTGAGAGCGATCACATTGTTTACTTCTACACAATTACTCATTCAGTATTTGCCACTCGACCGGATCTATGGCTATGGTCAAATTACCCATTGGCTAACTCGTTGTCCAATGGTAATGCACTGTCATTCAGACTTACTACTACTCGTAGTAAATTTTGTATACAAAACCCCATAATACCGGCAGTAATTGAAGAACTACAAGGACTCAATCACCGCTTAATCACATTGTAAAACTTTTAAGGTTTTGTAAAATATTTCAAAAAGGTTAACAAAAAGAGGATAAACTCACATTGCTATCTTAGGCTTTTCGTAAGGGTTCCTGAATATAATCTATAATTTATACAAATGTACATTAGTTAGTATCATAACCCTTTGAAATTATTAATAATACCCTCCCCGAGACGGCATTCCAACAACTACGTCGGGCAGAACCACGACAGTTGTTACGGAACCCTAAATCAATCGGGCAGCGTAACTATTACGAAACTGGGGTTATAATACTTACAATGGAGCAGAACCTCGCTAATTAGGGGTATAATACCCGACTATATTGCCTCTTCTACAGAAATGGTGATTTAGAATTGAGATTGTGAGCGACGAAAAACGTAAACTGATGCTATCTATTTATAGTTGTGATATTGAGTCCTGTCGTGGCCCGCGTGAGACAGAGGCCAAGCTTTAAGCACATACTAGAATTGGTGGGATAATTCGGATAACAAACGCATTTAAATTTTTGAAATGTAACTTTCAAAATCATTTATAATACCTTAAAGAAGAAGGTCGATGGCATAAGCCACCAACCCCTTCTATCCCTAAACTTTGTTGTAATGACAAAATTAACCCTCTAATTTTATACATGTCATTTTGATCCATCAAGTTTCAAAAGTTTCAAGTTTATTCTAAATCTAATTTCTTACGTTATTATTTTGATGTACGTGTCAATATAAATTCGAGTTCGTCTACGCTTTAACGGAGTTTTTTTAAATGAGTCAAGTCAATTAAAAATGTTTTATTTTTATGTATGTTTTGACGTAAAATTTGTTTGGAAACAAATCTGGTCAAAAGAAGGTCGGTGGCATAAGCCACCAACCCCTTCTATCCCTAAACTTTGTTATAATGACAAAATTAACCCTCTAATTTAATACATGTCATTTTGATCCATCAAGTTTCAAAAGTTTCGAGTTTATTCTAAATCTAATTTCTTACGTTATTATTTTGATGTACGTGTCAATATAAATTCGAGTTCGTCTACGCTTTACCGTAGTTTTTTTTTAAATGAGTCAAGTCAATTAAAAAATGTTTTATTTTTATGTATGTTTTGACGTAAAATTTGTTTGGAAACAAATCGGGTCAAATATAATACGTTTCATTCGGCGATATAAATTTGAATTACTATATGTTCCGACGTAAATTTAGTTAAGAAATGAGTTGGGTCAATTTTAGCCTATATTTTATCATGCTACGTGCGATGCCACCACACGTGTTTATTTTATGTATGTTTTGGATTGGTCTACGTTTTGACGTAAATTTTGTTTGGAAACAAATCGGTTCAAATATAATATATTTTCATTCAACGGCATCAATTCTGATTGCTCTATGTTTCACGTAAATTTAGTTCGGATACGAGTCGGGTTGATTGTAGTCTATAATATATCATCTCGCTTACAGCGCCGCCGCAACGCGCGGCGTGTAAAAAACTAGTTTTTCATATCTTGATACCACTAGAGTACAAGTATACAACCCCTTTAGTATATACTGTACATTTACATATGTGACAGTTAGTGGTGGTTAAGGTTTTTGGCAGGAATAACTGTCAATGACAGTTCATCGACACCATCATCAACCATCACAACCTTTCACTGTTTTAATACATTATATAAGTTCTAAATAATAAGTATAATCATCTTAATTACAATAATTACATAATAAACATAAATAATTAAGTTTAATAATCCAATAGCATATATAATATTGTAAAGAAATCTCTCCAAGAATGATATATAATGTGATACAAATGAGTTACACCATAATTGGTAAATTTCATACAACAATTTGTCTTACCATATAACATTTTTGTTGCTAAAAATGTCACAAAGTTCCCCTATTATAAGAAAATAATAATGTATGAAATCTTTTTTTAAGTACTATAAACAAAAGTATGCTTTGAGACCAAAAAAAAGTATATTATATTGGACATTGATAGTTTGTGATAAAATTTATACCAATTAACTTAAATATGGATAAAAATAATTAAATACACCCATTCTAATATAACTAATACTGATATGTATTCAATTCAAATTTATATAAAACAACACAAGTAAAATATAAAATTATATTTTAAATAGATCAGGAAAATAAAAAATATTGTAATATACATTTGAGTACATAATTACATTATGCGTTTGAGAAATTAGTCAGTGGTAGTTGAAGCCTCTCCAATTCCTCTACAATCTCATAAGCAGTGGGCCTGCATTTGGGATCTTCATAGAGACATCTCTTTGCAATCAAAGCAGCTCCATGTGCTGCACCTGATGAGTAGTGCTCATCTCTATGTGGGTCTATAATGTTCTCTATTTCTTTGAATTCTTTGGTTAAAAAAGGCTTAGCAAACTCAACCAGTATTCGCTCTCCCTCTGGACCGTTCTTGTCAATGCACCGCTGCCCCGTCAAGAGTTCCAGAAGCACCACGCCGAAACTGTATATGTTGCTGCTTTTGGTGAATTGACCTTCGGTTCGTTAGGTAAATCATTTGTTACATCAGTTGGTTCACAACATTAAACTAGTATTCTTGAATATTGAAGAGTGAAGTTATAATAGTCTTACCTGTTTTTATATATTCAGGATCCGCGTATCCTTTTGTATATATAACTTGTCCAGCAGAATCTACTGGCCCATCCTTCACCATCCCAAAATTGGAAATTCTTGCATTGTCATTCTGGTAGTGAAGTTAAAAATAAATAATTTATGTAACGATGCTAAATGTATCGTAATATGTTTCTGAATTAAATGCATACCGAATCAATCAAGATGCTGGTGGAATTTTTATTCTGGTAGTGAAGTTAAAAATAAATAATTTATGTAACGATGCTAAATGTATCGTAATATGTTTCTGAATTAAACGCATACCGAATCAATCAAGATGCTGGTGGAATTGAAATCGTGACACATAACTGTTGATTCGGGTTTGTGAAGGTAAGCAAGTCCCTTTGCAGCACCAAGAGCGATTTTAATTCGTAGGTTCCATGCGAGAGGTCCGGTGTAAAAACGCCCTGTAACGTTATGTTATATCAGATGTATAAGGATCAAATATAGCACTAATAAGTAAGAACTCACTTCTGAAAAGATAGTTTTCTAGGCTGCCTCGTTCCATGTACTCGTATACAAGAAGTTTGTGGTCATCGTCTGTGCAGTAACCAATAAGCTTTACAAGATTTGGATGATCAATCAGCCCTAGACAGTTAACTGCAGCCTGTAACAATGTTAAAATAAACAATATACATAGTATGAATATCGTCGTTAAAACTGGTCTGCACTTAATATATGTAAGAAAATCCAACTTGTACTTACCAACCACTCTTCCGGGTGACTTTGAAGATGTTGGTTAACCACAGCGACAGTTGTGACAGTCTTGGCAGCTGCTAGTGATTGCTCATGGATCATCCCCTTGTAAACAGAACCGAAACTACCTTTTCCAATAAATTTATCGTTATGAAAATTATTGGTAGCTGTTTGAAGAGCTTCAAAACTAAACACCATCAGATTTCCTTTGGTTGTACTTGTATGGCCGGGTAGAAATTTATCATTTCTTGTCATAATCATTGCATCACCTTCACTGCCAGATTGATAACGACTCAAGTCGGGAGCATTTTCATCGCACAAAACAGCTTTACCCTTTCCTGTGTCAATGATTGGATTGTTTAGCTGGTCACCTGGTTTGCATTCACTGCCTCCAACTAATATCAAATTGATGCCTTTCGTCTCAACATTGGGCCGAAAACATGACACGAATTTGTGAATAAATTTGGGTTCTCGTTCTGGTGATCTCTCTTGCAATGCAAGTACCTTCTGGAGTCGTGAAACAACAGCAGCCATCTCAGGTCGCTCATGTGGTGTTTCCCTTAGACAGTCACAAGCAATACGAGCAAAGTCTTTTCCACACGCACTTGCGATCTGCCCACTTAATCTACGATCAATGATATCGTTGAGTCTTCCTTGTTTAATACAGTCTTTAGCCCATGGTGCTAACCCCCTATTATCTCCATCATCGCTCTTGTGCACTGCAGGCAACCCACATATAACTTCAAGCAAAACCACCCCAAACGCGTAAACATCTGAGTTTGTTCTCAAATGACCTGTACCGTAATAGCTTGGATCAAAATACCCGTATGTGCCTTTGATCTCAGTGCTCACATGTGTCGATGTCTCGTTTGTTGGACCTTTTGTAGCTATGCCAAAGTCTGAAATTTTTGCTACAAAATCCGCATCTAACAAAACATTGGAGGTCTTCACATCACGGTGTATGATTGGGGGCTTACTTTCCGATTTGGTGTGAAGGTACTCCAGGCCTTGCGCTGCCCCGATGCATATATTGAGCAGTTGCAACCAAGATAGAGGAGCACCATCTTTATGAAGATGGTCCTTAAGTGTTCCGTTGGGCATATATTCATAAACAAGAGCCATCTCTATTCCTTCGTTGCAGTATCCGATTAAAGATACCAGATTATAGTGTCGAAGTGTTGAAAGCATTTCAACTTCAGCCCAGAACTGTGGAGCAACCTTATTAGACATGGAGTTAGATCGTTTGATCGCCACAACTGAGGTTGACCCATCCTTGAGGTAACCCTTGAACACCTTGCCAAATCCACCACGTCCAATGGCAGGTTCATTGATCGTTTGAATCGCCAAACGAATCTCATCAAGGGTGAAACGTCGGCATCTTTGGTCCTGCAATTGGGATGAGGCTTCTGTTTCCTTTGGGGTTGCTGATAACATTTTTTTGTGGTTTTTGTTGTATTTTTGGGTGTTGGAGATGATTGTTTTTAGAAAAATGACTATTTAACATTTAAGAATATTTCTCTATTATATAACAGTTATGAAACTTCCCAGAACAATGGGTATTATTACTGATTAGTTTCTTTGAAGTTGCAGTTTGGTAACTCAAAGTCGTCTGTTTCTTTTCTTGCCATGTACAAACCGTGTGGATCGGGCAACATTTTAAAAAATATTACTATACGATAAATACCTTTAAGCAAAACCCTGGATTCCCGCCACAATTAACGTTCGCTTTTTTAAGTTTAATGATTAGACCATTGTGAAGCAAAGGCTGCATTAGGGATGAGCATTAAGTACCTGGTACCAGTACCGAACCGGTACCGGTACCGTACCGAACCGAACCGAACCGGGTACCGGGTATATTCAGTACCGGTACCGGTTCCTATTTTACTCGTTTTTCGGTACCGGTACCGGTATTTTTGGGTAAAACACTAGTAAAGTACCGAAAGTACCGGTACCGGTACCGAACCGGTATATTCGGTACCGGTACCGGTACCACTTTTTAACGTTTTTCGGTACCGGTATTTTCGGTACCGGTTCGGTACCGGACCTGTACCAGCTCATCCCTAGGCTGCATACAAAAGCTATGCAAATGTAATAATTTTATATTCTAGAATTGTAGAATAATATAAATAAATAGTACCCTGAATCTTAATTAATATTATTAATCGAATTATAAAACTTATAATTATGGTAGGTGACAAGTACCACAATTATGTTTTTTTTGAACGGCACCTATCATTAAAACAACTAGCAAGACGCTAGAAAACACAACAAGACATAGTACAACAAAAAGTTACACCAATCTTTCCATGAGATCGATCTAGACGGGGACCGATTTTTAATCCGAAGGTACGAAGGGATTTAATATCTTCCACCGTTTTCGTCGCCAGAGCCGCGTGGTTCGCAAAGACTTGCTCGTTCTTCGATTTCCATAACAGCAACAATCCATCATAATCACACCTTAAATCACTTTGTTCTTTTTGCATCCCATCTTAATTATAAATCAACAACAAGTCACGCACCGTGAAAGCATAGATCAGCTTAACTTAGTTATATTATATAAAATTATTTATAGATCAAGCTCGAGCTTTAAATATATAAAAGAAACTAGATTAGTAACCCGTGTATTACACGGGTTGAACAATAAAAGAATTTTATGAAATTAGATACAACTCAAAATTGGCATAAATAAAAACTTTATGGATGAACTAATAATATTGAAAAGTAAAAGTATATACATATGACTCACAAATCTCGAAAGACTTCTTCTTTGTATACAACATTTGTTGTTCTGTTGGTAAATTTACCATTCTTATATAAAATTATTAACCTTAAACCTTGAGTGTGTAGCTTCCAAGTAACGTTATTTAAAGCCATTGAACCAATGAGAAAAAAAAATTAGTTCACATATTTAATTAGATTATATAAGGATCTTAGTTAAATAATATACAAACTGATCGTTCTTATTTAAACAACCATGGTAGCAAGAAGACTGGGTTCTTAGTTCATGAATTAAACAAATGTGAAAACTTATGATATATTAATGCAAAATTGGAAAGAATACATAAGCCTAAGAAGGATACATAAGAACTCGTAAATTCAAAAACGGGACACCCTTGGGCGTTCAAGATAGATATCACCTTTAACAACTTCCTCTTGCTAATTTATTACATTTTGGTTCACAAAACACAGCTTCTCTTGCTAATTTATGATCTCGTTTCTAATACGTGAAGATGGTTAAAGAACTATAGATAACTTGGAAGTGTATTTGAAATTTGAAGGTTGCAAGAGGTTAAGTCAAGTGTTGGTGGAATGGTTGCTTAAATAAAAAATGACATGATATTGGAATAAGTTCAATGGGAACAACAGAAGATCATTTTCCATCTGTGATCGCATCCTGGTCCTTTTGGACATCACTTTTGGTTTTCAAATGGTTAGTTGTATCATTGAACAAACATCACTCCACATACTATTTCCACCTTAGAAAAGTAATATACAACACTTGGGAAACAATCTACCAAACAATTTATATTTGATTTCGAATTTGATCTTGAAAGGTTGGTTTCTCAATGAAGAAAGCATGTTTGTCGCTTTTTTATTTTGGAAGATGTTTTCTCGTTTCGTTCAAGGTGTTTTCAATAAATAAGGAACTTGGGTTATTTTAGCAAATGCTACTACGCCACAAAATTGTCACAATCGCAACCTAAAATCACACATAAAAAAATAATAATAATAAAGAAACTGAAAGCTGGATGATACAATAAAATAAAATAAAACACTAACATGAAATTTATCATATAACCAAAACCATGAAAAATTCCCACATGTGAATAGGATGATTGTTTATCCAAAGTCCCTAACTCTCCGATTAAAAAGCCTATAAAAGGGCAAGTGAAAAAAAGTGAGTTGTGAGAATAAGAAAAGTCAAAAAAGAATCTTGTTTACGAAGTGTATTTCTAGTTTACATAATTAAACAATTTTATTATTAGATTATTAAACAAAAAAATGAAAATTCTATAACATTTCCCTCCAAATTTCTGGATTGTTAAGGGTGCCATGTGGCAACCCAAGTTCTTTATTTATTAGATAGGATAGATTTAACTGAGTTTGTGTTCGAGTTTAACAGGATATGAAACTTTAAGTTATCTAGTGAGAAACATTATTATAGTTTTGATTTGAAGCCATGACTTCAAAAGGTTACAATGTGTTTTATTTGTGTATTATAACGTCATAATTAATTAGTTTGCAAGATCATAATATAATTGTTAAAAGAATATATATATATATATATATATATAATTAAATTAAAAAGAAGAAGGTGTAGTATCTTTTTGACTTTGAAAAAGGAAAACCGTAAAGGATAGATGATGATTTTTGCCACCCTTCGAAGTCCACACCATCACTACGTGGTCCCACGTCTCTTTTTTGCCGGCTTATTTGTCAATAAACTCTAAGGGGCTGTTTGGTAGCCTACGGGAGTAACAATAACGGCAATGGCGCCCTAGGTCGTACCTTCGTGATTGGTCAGGCTGATGCAAGGAACGATCCCAACGTTGTGATGGGTAAATTTCTCCTCGATGACTTTTATGTTACTGTTTTATTTGATTCGGGTGCCGATACCAGTTATGTGTCCTTAAAAGTTAGCCAAATACTGAAGCGCACCCCAACACTTCTAAACACCAAGCACACGGTAGAGTTAGCAAACGGTAAAAGTCTTGAAGCCACACACATAGTTAAGGGTTGTAACCTCGTCTTAGCTGGTCAGACCTTCCCTATCAATCTTATCCCTATTGTACTTGGTGGTTTCGACGTCGTTATTGGGGTGGATTGGCTATCTCATCATCAAGCGGAGATTGTTTACAAGGAGAAAATCGTCCGCATTCATCGTTCTGGTAAAGAACCTCTGGTGATTCAGGGCGATAAGAGTGGTGCTGTTGTAGCCATTATCTCTTTCCTTAAGGCCCAGAAGTGTTTGCGTAAGGGCCACACTGCCATTCTAGCGCTCGTTACTGACACATCAACGGAAGAGAAGAAGATTGAAGATATTCATATGGTGCGCGATTTTCCTGAAGTATTTCCTGAGGAATTACCTGGTCTTCCGCCTCATCGACAAGTCGAAATCCAAATCGAGCTAGCTCCTGGAGCAGCGCCCATAACTCGAGCACCTTATCGCTTAGCCCCAACTGAACTGGAAGAACTGTCCAAGCAATTACAAGAACTTTGGAAAAAGGTTTTATTCGCCCTAGCTCTTCACCCTGGTGAACTCCAGTACTATTCGTGAAGAAGAAAGACGGTACCTTCCGTATGTGCATAAATTACCGCGAACTCAACAAGGTGACCGTGAAGAATCGTTATCCTCTTCCACGCATTGATGACCTATTCGACCAGTTGCAAGGGTCGAGCTATTACTCTAAGATTGACTTGAGATCAGGATACCATCAGCTGAGAGTCCGAGAGGAGGACGTCTCCAAAACAGCATTCAGAACTTGTTACGGCCATTGCGAGTTTCTGGTTATGCCTTTCGGATTAACGAATGCACCTGCGGTCTTCATGGATCTCATGAACCGAGTGTACAACCCTTACTTGGATAAGTTCGTTATTATTTTCATCGACGACATCCTGATCTATTCTAAGAGTCAGAAGGAACACGAGCAGCATCTACGACTTATGCTGGAACTTCTTCGAGCAGAGCAACTGTATGCCAAATTTTCGAAATGTGACTTCTGGCTTCGCGAAGTCCACTTTCTAGGCCACATAGTAAACAAGGATGGGATTCATGTTGATCCATCCAAGGTAGACTCGATCAAGAACTGGCCTGCACCTCGTACACCAACAAAAATCCGTCAATTCCTGGGCTTAGCAGGATACTACAGAAGATTCATCAAGGATTTCTCAAAGATTGCGCAACCTCTCACTTCACTGACTCAGAAGGGTGTCACCTATCGTTGGGGTGATGCCCAGGAATCCGCTTTTCAGCACTTGAAGGATAGACTTTGTAGCACACCTATTCTCTCATTGCCCGAAGGCACAGATGATTTTGTGGTTTATTGCGACGCTTCCATCCAAGGGCTTGGTTGCGTGTTGATGCAACGTGACAAGGTCATTGCCTACGCATTGCGCCAACTTCAAGTTCACGAAAGGATCTACACTACGCACGACTTGGAACTGGGAGCAGTTGTTTTCGCGCTTAAGATATGGAGACATTACCTGTACGGTACCAAGTACACCATTTACACAGATCACAGGAGTCTCGAGCATATCTTTAAGCAAAAGGAGTTAAACATGCGACAACGGCGATGGGTTGAGCTCTTGAACGATTATGAATGCGCTATCAAATACCATCCAAGCAAGGCCAATGTTGTGGCCGACACCCTCAGTCGAAAGGATACTATCCTAAGCGTGTACGTGCGTTACAGCTTACCATCCAATCTAGTCTTCCTGCTCAGATTCGCGATGCTCATGTTGAAGCATTGAAAGCGGAGAACATCAGAGCTGAATCCTTACGAGGATCGAGGCAGCGCCTAGAACAAAAGGAAGACGGTGCCTACTATGTTAACGGACGCATCTGGGTTCCACTGTATGGAGACCTACGCGAGCTTGTGATGGATGAAGCACACAAGTCTCGTTATTCGGTACATCCTGGTTCGGATAAAATGTACCACGACCTCAAGACTACGTATTGGTGGCCTGGCATGAAAGCCCACATAGCAACCTACGTCAGTAAGTGCTTGACTTGTGCGAGAGTCAAGACCGAATATCAGAAACCATCAGGCCTACTTCAACAACCAGAGATACCCAAATGGAAATGGGAGCAAATTTCCATGGATTTCGTTACTGGCCTGCCTAGATCTCAACGCGGAAATGACACTATTTGGGTAATAGTGTATCGATTGACCAAGTCTGCACATTTTCTGCCTATCAAAGAAACGGATAAGTTTTCTACTCTTGCAGACATTTACCTAAAGGAAGTGGTATCAAGGCACAGAGTGCCAACCTCCATCATTTCTGATCGTGACGCGCGTTTTACTTCTGAACTGTGGCAAGCTATGCACAAGTCCTTTGGCTCACGTCTAGATATGAGCACCGCTTATCACCCACAGACAGATGGGCAATCGGAACGCACCATCCAAACCCTTGAAGACATGCTTAGGGCATGTGTAATCGACTTCGGAAATGGCTGGGAAAAGCATCTCCCGCTAGTGGAGTTTTCATATAACAACAGCTACCACACCAGCATCCAAGCCGCTCCGTTTGAGGCATTGTACGGACGTAAATGCCGATCACCTCTCTGTTGGGCAGAAGTCGGTGAACGTCAAATCACTGGCCCAGAACTTGTAGTAGATACGACTGAGAGGATTGCTCAGATACGACAGCGAATGGCGGCAGCTCGTGACCGTCAGAAAAGCTATGCTGATAAAGAAAGAAAACCACTCGAGTTCCAGGTTGGGGATCAAGTGCTACTCAAAGTCTCACCTTGG
This sequence comes from Helianthus tuberosus, assembly GCA_030545235.1. Classification (NCBI taxonomy): domain Eukaryota; kingdom Viridiplantae; phylum Streptophyta; class Magnoliopsida; order Asterales; family Asteraceae; genus Helianthus; species Helianthus tuberosus. The sequence goes on along the minus strand of CM060414.1, from coordinate 171,553,097 downwards.
AAAGGTGTAGTCCGCTTTGGCAAACGAGGCAAGCTCAATCCGCGTTATGTCGGACCGTTCGAGATCATTAAGAAAATTGGCAAAGTCGCCTACAGGTTGAATCTACCTGAAGAACTCAGTGGAGTTCACAACGTATTCCATGTGTCGAATCTGAAGAAGTGTCTGTCAGATGAGACTCTCATAGTTCCTCTCAAGGAACTCACAATCGACCACCAGCTGCGATTCGTCGAAGAACAAGTAGAGATTACGGATCGAGATGTTAAGATCCTCAAGCGTACCAGGATACCTCTGGTCCGAGTCCGTTGGAATGCTCGTCGTGGCCCAGAGTATACCTGGGAACGAGAAGACCAAATGAAACTCAAGTATCCCCAACTGTTTAAGAAAAACGCAACCACTACTGAGGCTAAAGCTACTGCAGAATTTCGGGACGAAATTCCAAATCAACAGGGGGATGATGTGACACCCCAGGAAAATCAGGAAAACAACGCAACTTAACTAGCTTCCTCAGTAACCACGCGCTAAATTTCGGGACGAAATTCTCTTAACAGGGGGAGAATGTGACAACCCTCAAATTTTCATGTAACCGTACAATCTATTAATGTTAATTAAAGTGCTTGACGACTGTGCTGAATCATTTAACTGCTCTCTGATTACTGTGTTATACTTACATGTGCTTGTTAACATACTAGTAGTATGCAGAAAACTTGACTAAATGGTCTGGTATATTTTCCTATGTGTTAGGAATTAATTGTGTTACAAAAATATATATATAAGACGCCTTACGGAACAATTAAACAGTTTAACGGAACAGTATCCGACCGAACAACCGGACATTATCCGGGACACCAAATATTCGTCTAACACATTGTGTTATTGTTTCTTGACTAGTTATGATCCCCGTATATCATAACCTCCGCTAAATTTCCCTACAAACTAATATATGGAATATTATACTTGGAAGTAACTAGTATTTACCATTTGGTTGAAATGTTACACAACCCCCCCCCCCCCCCCCAACCGATTTTCGGTCACAATTGACCCCACCCAAATCTTCATCATGTCCTACTACAAGATTTTATGGCTATATTTTGTGTAGGTTGGTTACTTGCATATCTTGCCAAGATATTGCAAATCCTATAAGAATGATTGCTAGATCTTGAGATCCATTGATATCTTCAACATATCTTCTCTAGATCACTCTCTCTCCTCACCTCTCTCTCTCTCCTCACCTCTCTCTCTCTCTCATTCGGCCTCCCTCAAAACCGAACCCACTCCCCACCATTTTCATCTTCATCTTCTTCCATTATCAAGTCCATTCAAAGCTTTGAAGGTGAAGCTATGGAGGTTGCATCTTGAAGAGCATTCAAGGAGTTTTGTTCTTGCTTTTTGATGTGGGGTAAAATACACATATTTGTCCCGTGTAAAATGTATATTTATTGTATAGTTATTATTTGTTTTTATTTAGTTTTAGTGTTATATTACACTATTTTGTGTTTTGACAGGTCCTGGTGCAAATGGAACGAAAATGAGTCATAATTAAATAACCAGCTAGTTGAGTAGAGTGGGGCGCCAGTGAGTGAATAAAAATTGCCGCTATTTTTCTTGAGTGGGCCAATGCCACTATCTATATTTTATAAGATAGAGGGACTTGACTGGCAATTGTGTGAAAGTTGAATTAATGATTATGAACATTAATTGTGCTAGTCAAACAACAAAAGAAAAAGACATCAGGAGGGAGGCTTCGTGAATTGTGAGGCATTATCTCATGTTGACCAAGATTTTAAAACAGTTGACTGACAAAGATGAATCCACTAATTTACATCATGCAATCGCTTCTTGTTTCTTGCTTGTTGGGCCGATTGTGTATCACTAGGCACGTGGAGTCTGGCCCAAGTACAGTTTAGCAGACCGCCAGACAAAACCAAATCATGGAATTTGTGTTGCAATACCGAAGCCCATATACATCGAACATATACAACATCAGACGAAAAAAATTAGGGGAGATCATCAATCAGACGAAAAATAAGATATATACACAACAGTGGCCGCACATTATTATAAGACAACTTGGAGGCTGCCATATATTTTAATCGGCATCATACGCACGGCAGAAGACGGAGACGCACGAAGACAGATTTATTTGGAAGGATTGTTTTCAGAGCAATTATTTTGGCAAGGGTTCAAGGCTAAGAATCATTGGGTTGAAGCGAGAGGCTTAGGGATCAAGAATTAAACGGGTTTTATCTATTTAATTCTCTTGTTTTCTTAGTTTCTTTATTTTACTTCAATGAATTATGTTATTGAAACTTGTTTATTATCTTCGTTCATGACTTTGATTGGCTAAATTTATAAACCACCTAGACTTGATGAATGGATTAATTTAGAGTTTTTACCGTTTTTGTTTATTTGCATGATTGTTATGGGTGATTGTGTTTAGTAAGCGGTTTGATTTAATGATTTGATGTGTATGCGTGCTTTGAGTTGGTTTATTGTTATTATTTGCTTCATATGATTCTTAGTGACGGTCTATATCACAACATAGAGTCATATTAGGGTTTAGGGTTTCGGTGAGTGTCTATATCACGTTAGAAAACCTTCACTCTTTAGGGAGAATTGGCCAATAACCTCTAGAAGTAACTGGTAATAATTTGCTAAGTCTTAGTGTTCTACTAGTCCTAATACCTGGGAAGTGAGGGGCTATTGGTAGGTCTTACCCGGCGAATTGCTTTAGATAGGCCTTGGGAAAGGTTATGTCTTGGTTTACCTGTCGGTTTTATTAGTCTATCAAGTCAAATTAATTACTTCAAACTACCCTAGATCTAGGATTGGAAAAGAATAGGTCAACATTAGGGTACTTACACAATAATTAGACAACTGGGAAGACGTCTAATAACCGGTAGAATTAACGACCTAGGTAGTGCCACAGGTTTCTCCTTGAGAAGGGTCGAGGGGCCTCGTTGGTTCTAAATAGGTTTAGTATATTAAGATCCCGGTTCCATAATTCATGCATTTAACTTAATCGGTAATCTCTTAAAAACAATCCAGGATTCTTGTCTAGGTGGTCCCGGTCTCATATAAGAAAAGTCCACAGTCGTCATTCGTCTTTAGTCTACTTAGTAGTTTAATATAGATTTCCTAGATTTTCAGTAACCCCCCCCCCCCCAATCAACATTTAGAGTCTGTGTCAGTCTAGGTCTAGATAGAGTCTAATTAACGTAATTAGAGAGTCTCGTGGGTTCGATACTCGGACTTGCTTAGGCTATACTACATTGACCGGTACACTTGCCGGTGGTGTGGTATAGGTTTTAGAGAGTCTGTTTTTATAAATTTAAAGCTTAGAGTGTCTAATTTAGGTTTAAAATTAGTTAGTTTAATTAGACCACTTTTAGCACATCACTTTTCATCATCATTTCTTCATCATCTTCTTCACTAAGAATCATCCCTAGCTTTAAGCTAGTAGTAAGTTCCTTATGTCACCTTTGTTCATCTTGTTTCATTATTAAAAGGTGTAATATGTTAAATCTACAAGAACACTAAAAAGGGGTTTAAACAAGAAGATGTAACATGATGTATTTATGTTAGTATGATGTTATCTTGAGATGTTACTGATTTCTTGCTGATTATTTGTTAATATTGATTATTAGAAATGTTGTTGATCATTATGCATGTTAACAAAACCAATAGAACTCGCATTAGAATGTGAAAGCTGAAAAATAGAAAGCTGTTTGATGATTACAGCCAACTTCAGTTGGCTGTAACCGAACCTTAATAAAGCGAAAAATGTGTTTTCTGAACTCTAGAATTATGTATTATGAAATACGGTTCTAATGGCACTAGAATCATAATTTTTGGACTTCGTTTACTATTTTTAAAAGGTCATTTTGTAACAGCAGCTCAAGCTGCATTTTTGCTGCTGAAAATAGGTGTTATGTTTTTGGTCATAACTGGAAAAATATGATGAATCAGCTCATGAAATTCATACAGTAGATGACAACTGATGTATTTGTAATTACCCCACTGGAATTTCGTAAATCGGACACTCGATGAATGTTAGATAAATTATTCCGTGGACTGCAGTCAGAAAAAGATAAATCTGAGTTTAGTCCGGAAAATGATTTTTTATAAAATATTGGGAATGAATTGGATCCTGAGATTTTTACACAAAAAAATTTGGATCGTTTAAGACCTTCTGTAAAAAGTTGGGAATTTTTCAAACAAGTTAACTATTTTATTAAAATCCCTGAAAACAGCCCAGTTCTGAATATAAAAGCTGAAACGATATAAGTAGTGATTTGCATGCCTAAATGTCGGGTATGTTATCTGTGAATGATGTAATATGTGTTATGTGCAATGTTGTATGTTTGTCCATGAGTGGGGAATAGATGGGAAGATTATATGGGCATAAACCGTTAAAGTGGTGCATGTTATGTGATAGATACGTGTATGAACTTTGTGTTCTATTTGAAGTCACTAATAAACTAAGTGGTAATCATACTAGGACGTGATTGACCGACCTTGACTGTTAGCTACTTTTGAGAGTCAAACCGAGCAACCGAGGTGAGTTCACACTCCTAAGGCATGGGATTCCCGGTGGGTTGGGAATGGGATTGAATAACTACTCGTACTATCATTACTATTAAACTACTTTTCACCGTCCTCGGATTGAAGGGCACGTACGTAAAACCTACGTACACTCACACTCGCTACGGTCCTTGGATCAAGAAGGGCACGTACAAACACGACTAGTCGACACATGGGAGCCCCCACTAATCATCGCACACATGTTTGGGAAACCGCGATACGGCCACTAATCATCGCACACATGTTTTGGAAACCGCGATCCGGCCACTAATCATTGCAAACATGTTTGGGAAACCGCGATACAGATTAATAAGATACTTGGTTTACGAAATAAACAAATGATTTACAAACACTATAACTAAACAACCAACTGTGAACTCGCTCAACTTTGTTGTTGATTCGTTGTTACATGCCTTGCAGGTCGTTAGGTATCTATGGAGCTTGCATCGGAGTGGGAAGAGTCGTTGTGGGACATGGACAACTGTGTACCATGCTAAACATTTGAAACGTTTAAACTTATGATTTGGTTTTAAACTTTTTGCTTCCGCTTGTAACTTAAACTATGTTTTGTTTAGACACCAATTGTATTGTGTTGGATTTTACAAATTGCTTACATGCTTGTTCAATATGATTGGTGGCTTGATCCTGGTCACGTCACGCCTCCAAGCGGTGGTACTCCGCATGGTGGATTTTGGGGGTGTGACAGATATGTGACACCCCAGGAAAATCAGGAAAACAACGCAACTTAACTAGCTTCCTCAGTAACCACGCGCTAAATTTCGGGACGAAATTCTCTTAACAGGGGGAGAATGTGACAACCCTCAAATTTTCATGTAACCGTACAATCTATTAATGTTAATTAAAGTGCTTGACGACTGTGCTGAATCATTTAACTGCTCTCTGATTACTGTGTTATACTTACATGTGCTTGTTAACATACTAGTAGTATGCAGAAAACTTGACTAAATGGTCCGGTATATTTTCCTATGTGTTAGGAATTAATTGTGTTACAAAAATATATATATAAGACGCCTTACGGAACAATTAAACAGTTTAACGGAACAGTATCCGACCGAACAACCGAACATTATCCGGGACACCAAATATTTGTCTAACACATTGTGTTATTGTTTCTTGACTAGTTATGATCCCCGTATATCATAACCCCTGCTAAATTTCCCTACAAACTAATATATGGAATATTATACTTGGAAGTAACTAGTATTTACCATTTGGTTGAAATGTTACACAACCCCCCCCCCCCAAACCGATTTTCGGTCACAATGGACCCCACCCAAAATCTTCATCATATCCTACTACAAGATTTTATGGCTATATTTTGCGTAGGTTGGTTACTTGCATATCTTGCCAAGATATTGCAAATCCTATAAGAATGATTGCTAGATCTTGAGATCCCTTGATATCTTCAACATATCTTCTCTAGATCACTCTCTCTCCTCACCTCTCTCTCTCTCCCATTCGGCCTCCCTCAAAACCGAACCCACTCCCCACCATTTTCATCTTCATCTTCTTCCATTATCAAGTCCATTCAAAGCTTTGAAGGTGAAGCTATGGAGGTTGCATCTTGAAGAGCATTCAAGGAGTTTTGTTCTTGCTTTTCATCATCATTTCTTCATCATCTTCTTCACTAAGAATCATCCCTAGCTTTAAGCTAGTAGTAAGTTCCTTATGTCACCTTTGTTCATCTTGTTTCATTATTAAAAGATGTAATATTTTAAATCTACAAGAACACTAAAAAGGGGTTTAAACAAGAAGATGTAACATGATGTATTTATGTTAGTATGATGTTATCTTGAGATGTTACTGATTTCTTGCTGATTACTTGTTAATATTGATTATTAGAAATGTTGTTGATCATTATGCATGTTAACAAAACCAATAGAACTCGCATTAGAATGTGAAAGCTGAAAAACAGAAAGTTGTTTGATGATTACAGCCAACTTCAGTTGGCTGTAACCGAACCTTAATAAAGCGAAAAATGTGTTTTCTGAACTCTAGAATTATGTATTATGAAATACGGTTCTAATGGCACTAGAATCATAATTTTTGGACTTCGTTTACTATTTTTAAAAGGTCATTTTGTAACAGCAGCTCAAGCTGCATTTTTGCTGCTGAAAATAGGTGTTATGTTTTTTGTCATAACTGGAAAAATATGATGAATCAGCTCATGAAATTCATACAGTAGATGACAACTGATGTATTTGTAATTACCCCACTGGAATTTCGTAAATCGGACTCTCGATGAATGTTAGATAAATTATTCCGTGGACTGCAGTCAGAAAAAGATAAATCTGAGTTTAGTCCGGAAAATGATTTTTTATAAAATATTGGGAATGAATTGGATCCTGAGATTTTTACACAAAAAAATTTGGATCGTTTAAGACCTTCTGTAAAAAGTTGGGAATTTTTCAAACAAGTTAACTATTTTATTAAAATCCCTGAAAACAGCCCAGTTCTGAATATAAAAGCTGAAACGATATAAGTAGTTATTTGCATGCCTAAATGTCGGGTATGTTATCTGTGAATGATGTAATATGTGTTATGTGCAATGTTGTATGTTTGTCCATGAGTGGGGAATAGATGGGAAGATTATATGGGCATAAACCGTTAAAGTGGTGCATGTTATGTGATAGATACGTGTATGAACTTTGTGTTCTATTTGAAGTCACTAATAAACTAAGTGGTAATCATACTAGGACGTGATTGACCGACCTTGACTGTTAGCTACTTTTGAGAGTCAAACCGAGCAACCGAGGTGAGTTCACACTCCTAAGGCATGGGATTCCCGGTGGGTTGGGAATGGGATTGAATAACTACTCGTACTATCATTACTATTAAACTACTTTTCACCGTCCTCGGATTTAAGGGCACGTACGTAAAACCTACGTACACTCACACTCGCTACGGTCCTTGGATCAAGAAGGGCACGTACAAACACGACTAGTCGACACATGGGAAGCCCCCACTAATCATCGCACGCATGTTTGGGAAACCGCGATACGGCCACTAATCATCACACACATGTTTTGGAAACCGCGATCCGGACACTAATCATCGCAAACATGTTTGGGAACCGCGATACAGATTAATAAGATACTTGGTTTATGAAATAAACAAATTATTTACAAACACTATAACTAAACAACCAACTGTGAACTCGCTCAACTTTGTTGTTGATTCGTTGTTACATGCCTTGCAGGGGTAGGTATCTATGGAGCTTGCATCGGAGTGGGAAGAGTCGTTGTGGGACATGGACAACTGTGTACCATGCTAAACATTTGAAACGTTTAAACTTATGATTTGGTTTTAAACTTTATGCCTCCGCTTGTAACTTAAACTATGTTTTGTTTAGACACCAATTGTATTGTGTTGGATTTTACAAATTGCTTACATGCTTGTTCAATATGATTGGTGGCTTGATCCTGGTCACGTCACGCCTCCAAGCGGTGGTACTCCGCATGGTGGATTTTAACAACTTAAGGATTTCGATTCCGATTAATTGTTTTGAGAATTCGTCTTCTTCGGTTGTCCTTAGTTATCCGGCATGTTTTGCTAAAACCTCACTGTAAGCCAAAGACAAGTTTTGGTACACTTTGTAATAATCAGACCTACCTAACACATCAAATCAAAACTAAAATTACATTACTCCTTGCGCATGGAAATAGAGTGTTAGACAGCCAGTAACTATATAGTTCCATAAGAAAAACAGTGTTCAAAGCTACTACACCTGAACATAACTATTAATATTAAAACTGTCTATTAACAGTTCACACGTCCTTTATTCAATTATTTGCAACCATGTCGTCTCCCCTCTCCAATTTCCTATATGAATACCATTCTTGACCGCCGCTGACATGTCAACAATAATACTATCATCTCGACTGAAATCTCTTTGTAGTATCCACAATGAAATATCATTCTCAGCCAGCTGTTGAATCATTCTTTTGTACGGGTCGGGCTCCAAAGTTCAGGTCAAACCATAGTTTCCCAAGAACATCAATAGCCCCTGTGGTGTAGCGAGGATCGTTTTTTTCTGTTTAAGTCTATCTATCACAGGATTCAACTGCTGTACAACAATAACCATGTTAAGTAATATTCACATTTTCATATAGATGCTTAAGCTATTGATGTCTAAATGAAGTATAGCACCGCTACTGTGCTACAAATGCTTACTATAGATCAACCTTCACTTTAGGAATCTTATTTCCAACATTTGAAATCTCAAAGAACTTACCATGGCAGTCAACGACTCATTGGCCGGATTTTCAGTCTTGATGTTCTTCATGTGATTCCTAAACTTGTTTGTTGATAAAACTTGGGATGATTTGGGATTCTGATGAACACATCTCAAGGCATTTTAGCTGAGGTACCGAGCAGAGCCGATCATATGCGCCTAGGAACCAATGCAGTTTGACTACAGAGAAGCAAGTAAAAACAATCGCCATTAAAGTATCTGCATGTATAAATCATGACAATCACAAACTTTACCCAATAGGTTTTTACCTATGCAAAAACTACAAACATCAAACCTAAATTGACCCTGTCAACTCAAATATACTTCTCTAAACTTAAACTGTTCAACATAACCCGATTTTATACCAAAAAATCCACACCAATTTCAAAAAAAAAAAACAAAAAAAAACATGAAATCAATGCATCAAAGAGTTTCAAGAACTGGTGGTAAAACTAATCTGAGCCTTCGGAAACATACCTCTGTCTTGCCGACGTTGTCAGAGTAACCAGATTTCGAACCTCTGCTGTTGAAAAAGTTCCCACTGTCCTTCATTAGTAAAAGCCGTTGTTACCATCGTTCTATCCGCCTTCCATTTTGAAAGCACCATAAAGATCTTCGTCGTTGAGCCGGAACACTTCCGACGGTGGCCGGCTATCGCAGTTCCTCCTTACCCTTACCAACACCTCTATCTCTCTCTCATTTCAAAATGAGGCTAAGCATCAGTTTAGAAGAGTGCAAGACACGTGTAGATTTAAAAGCCTATGACTCACCACAGTGTATCAGAAAATCAGCTCTAGGGTTTATCTTAGGGGTGTTCATCGAATCGAATATCGAATTTTTGAATTATTCGAATCGAATTATTCGAATAATTTTTATTTTCCCTTGAATTCGTATTCGATTCGAATTCGATTAAAACTTTCCGAATTCGATTCGAATTCATATTCGAATAAAAACCTCAATTCGTATTCGATTCGTATTCGATTAAAATTCAAATTCGAATAAATTTGATTTAATTCAGATTCTTTAAAAACATGTAAAAACTTTCAAAATGAAACATAAATTTTAAAGTAGCCATAAAGCACGATATCACATTAAAAAGTTCCAAATAAAATACTATAAGTCTAAAATTCAAAACAAGATGTCGGGAATAACCTCTCCACATTATAAGTTCATATTTTTAGGGTTATCAATCTATTGATAGATTTGTTACTTAGGTTTTAGTTATGGGTCATGTAGTGGGTTTGGTAATGGATAAGTTTTTGGAAAAAAATTTGAAAATAATTTATAGTATAGCTTAATAAAAGTTATATATGCATTATATATAAAATATTAAATAAAAATGTATAATTTTAATTCGAATTTCGAATCGAATCGAATTTGAAATTATAAATTCGTATTCGATTCGTATTCGATTTACTTGACTCGAATTGAATCGAATCGAATTCGAATTCTTTTAATCGAAACGAATTCTTGATAATTGAATCGAATTTAAACGAATTTCGAATTTTTCGAATTCGAAACGAATTCTGAACACCCCTAGTTTATCTAAACCACTATACCACTTATATTGCACATTGTACAAATATCATTTCACTGAATCTTCTGTAAACAAACTCAAACTTGAAATGGTCAGATTTACCTTACTCGACGGTTCAGAGTTCTGAGATGACCGGGTTATGTGTAAACCACTCACCTACTCGTCAAAACCAATAGTGTGTACCCAAGCCTGTATCTGGTGACCCAACTGGCGGACGTTTTGTCTGCTTAATCTTGGGGTTAGGCGTTCTGGGAGGGATTGCCAAGACACTGTGTTGTTTAGAGGTTGGCTGGTGTTGTTGAGACGTGCATCAACCTTTCCTTGCCTATGATTGACGCCTTTCTCTTTATCTGTATTCATTAAATGAAAATCTTTTGTCGTTTATCTGAAACAGGTTGAAAGTGACCATAAATCTACAACTTTTTAATCAAAGTTCGTAACTAATGTACTTACTATCCGTTAAATCATTGTGCTTCGCTCAGCTTGTATATACACAACACTTAAGTTGATAGCAAAAGATATGAACCTAAAAACATAATCGTTTAGGAGCGCAAATGGTGAAGCGTTATGGGTAACATCGATGTCTACACCCTCCTATGACACATAAAGGAAAAATAGTTCGAGTATATGCATCTAAGTAAAAAAAGAACTTGGTAAGAAATCCAATAACTTTTTACATGATTTCTTAATGAGCATGTTTTACACCAATATTTAAGTAAATAAAGAATTTTGAAATGCTACTCCAAACAGTGGCGAAGCTTGAGATTTCCGACCGGGGGTCGAAAACGTATATACCCAAAAATTTCTATAAAACGGGGGGTCGAAAACGTATATACCCAAAAATTTCTATACGAAAACTACATACTCTCCATTACTGAGCGAAAAGTTGGGGGGTCGGCCGCCCCCTCCCGCCCCCACTATCCGTCGCCCATGACTCCAAATATCTTATTGAGCTTTTAAAACATCATTTCTTAATCTGTGGGCATTTGAAATAGTGATCCCAACTCTCATTCTTTTTAAATTCTCATTCAAGCATAATAAAGTATTGTTTGTCAAAGAATAAAGTGTTGATTCTCTATTTGCAGCACTCTCTTAAGTAAAAAGATAATGTAGATTCATACCAATTTGTCGAACCAAAAAAATTTGTCACCTGTTCAAACCACCAAAAAAAAGTTCCATAAGCAAAAGATGGACTACAAATGTCAACATCAAACCTAAAATATTCTACTGTTGATGAATGTATTTGTAATCTAAAAAGAATAAATGTGAGCCACATTTTTCTTTTATACCTTTACTTTTGCCGATATGATTTTCAAGTTTTCTACCGCATCCAAACAGATATTCACATGTATTTAGCTATGATATTGGCACCCTGATTAGCATGGAGTAGGAATTTTTTTATCAAAAAGGCTAGTTCACCACATGTGGTTTTGGAGGAAATCAAGTTAAGTCCATATCTATGTCCTAAGCGTTGGGCAACATATCATTTGTAATAATGCAATTGCTGGTGTAGTTTTAATTATATACTTTTCATTATCCGTAAAATACAGACTTGGGTGGTTGTTTTTGGCAGTGCGTAGTCTAATTAACTTGTCCAATAGGAGCTGCAAAATTAACAAACTATATGTCATACTACAATACAAATTAAGTCATAATAAAGTTGTAAAACTAAGAAGAACCCACTGGCCCCTCTCTCTTTAATACTTCGACTCTCCGGCCAGCCTCAGAAAGACATGAGAATGGAAACTGCAATAACAAAATACGAATGAACCATTAAATTTAAAATCAGTTGAAAGAAATCGGTTAAGAAATAGCCAAAAATCATCAGGTGAATGATCATAATGTAAATAATAATAAAGAAAAAAGCAAAGGACCCAATTAGAAACCCTAGGCCCCCTAAAATCCTAAATAACTCCAATTTCTCAAAACTTAGGAGATCCTTACAAAAGAAATTCAAAGTAATTAACCTGCCTTGATTTTATGAGCAACCATTATATCCTCCTCCACCTCATTTTTTTTACCACTGGTTCAACCTCGGCTGGTAGGGCAGAGATAAGTAGGAGCCTAGGAGGTAGCAAGGGAGGAGTCTGGTCGCAGAACCGAGTATTCCAATCATCACCGTCTTCAGCTGGTAGGGCGGTGAAGTGCAGTGGTCGCGGAGTTCACTAATCGTCGTTGTAGGGCGGTGAAGCGGTGGGGGCGGTGGAGTCCTGCACTCACATGTCTCTCTCTCTCTCTCTCTCTGTATATATACCACATCTCATGAAAGCAAATCAGCATATACGTGTCAAGCTATAAACTATGTATAACCCCCAAACCAAAAGTACCGTTAAGACTTGCACAAAACTCACTAAATGCACATGGTACAACTACACAAAGCCTATTTATGTTGCAAATTTATAATTTATAATATATAATATAATATAATTTATTACACAACACACATTTTAAAAATAAAAAATAAGGGTTAACCCACTATCCCCGCCTAGTTGACATAGACATAACCCAAACTAGCCCAAACATATAACATAACCCAAACTAGCCCGAACCCAATTTATATTAAACTTGAACCTGAAATTTGTTCCTCAGTCAAAGTTTTTTTTTAACGGCAAATTTGGATCACAAACGGACCACTAGAGTATTATCATGAGATGCAAAGTCTCTATAATCAATATGTGATATTGCGTAAATCGTAATAGACTGATAGCTTGCATTCTTGTAAGCCCAAAAGAGCTCAAAAGCCCGTTTTGACTAAAAAAAGCCTTGTCATTAGGCCCATATGATTTTTGAGTTCCTCACAGTGGTTTATATTTTTTTAGGGAGTTAACTACTGTTTTTTTTTTCCTTGTGGTTTGTCAAAAATCACTATTTCAGTCCATTAGTTTAAAAATTGCGATTTCAGTCCCTGTGGTTTTACTTTCGTAACCATTTCAGTCCATCTGGCTTCACTTTCGTAACCATTTCAATCCATTATTCTGTTAAGTACAAGGACTGAAATGGTTACGAGGTGGACTGAAAGGGTTACGAAAGTGAAACCATAGGGACTGAAATCGTAATTTTTAAACTAATGGACTGAAATAGTGATTTTTGACAAACCACTGGGACGAAAACAGTAATTAACTCTTTTTTAGGTGTTGTAATAAAATATATTAAAAGTTAAAATCAATTTGTGTGATGTAAAAATAATTTTATTATTTCTCTATAATCTTTTTCCTTTCATTTATTATTTCACTATAATCTTTTTCCTTTTATTGAATGTCCTTACAAAAAGACAGACCGGGTCTGAAAAAGTAATATTTATTATATTTTGGACGCAATCAGGCCCAACTAACCCATATAGTATGTAAAGGTACCTGGGCTTTTTATGATGGGTCTTTTTCTGGACCATTTACTCATTTAGGACTAGAGGTGTTCAAAATAACCGGTTAATTAACCGTAACCGGTTATTAACCGAAACCGTAACCGGTTAATAACCGATTTAGGAATAACCGGTTAGTGGTTATTTTTAACCGTAGGTTAGTAACCGGTTACAAGTTTTTAGTATAATAACCGGTTATTAACCGGTTTTTTTAAACCAGTTTTTTAACCGATAGACCGGTTAACCGAAAAAATAACCGAAAAATTCAAAAAAAAGGCAAAAAAACCGGTTTTTAACCGAAAATAACCGGTTAATTAACCGGACCGGTTAAAGTAATTAACCGGACCAGTTAATAAAATAACCGGTTAAAGTAATAACCGGTTAAAGCATTAACCGGTTAAAGTCAAAAAGTCAAATTAACCGGTATAACCGGTTAACCGGTCCGGTTATTAAAATTAACCGGTTTGTGCACCTCTATTTAGGACCTACTCATTTAGGACCGAAGCTTTTTTCTGAAAATACAATACTTTTACTCTTTTAGGATATGGTGATATGATATAATATATATACACACCCTACATGATCATTGTTTCTTTATAACCGCGGGACCCGCTTATGCGGTAAACCTTTTACAAGTTCATTGTTGAGTTAAGCCATAAGGGGCCCATGGCTTTATAGTCTACTGGCATCTTAAGGTGTGATAAGACTTTGGGATCAATATGTCCTGGAATCGGAGTTTTTCCCATTTTTATTGTGTTTCCTCCTGAATTTGTGTATATGCATTACGCCTAGTGAAGATGGATATGATCGGGTGATTCCGCTGGTGGTAAGATAATACTCCAGTAGTCCGTCAGTGATCCAAATTTGTCGTTCAAAAAAAGTTAAGACATAAAGGTACTACTAGGGGAACAATATAAAACACCCAAACAAAAACAATCAATGATGCTACGTCACCTATTTTTTGTTTTACCAAAACTACCCAATTTGTTTACGCAAAAAACAAGTCACCTCTTTGATTTTCCACCATTACATGATCGGGTAGTAGAAGCTGATCCCATTTACCGATTCCAATACCCGAGCCCCCTACGTCGGTGTTGCCACCGCATGAGGTACCCGAGCTACGCGGCGTGCACCCTAAGAGTCCCTATTTTTTTCCGAATAAAATTATGTTTTTTTATAATATAGATTCTTAAAGTAAGTAAGTAATATAGTAAAAAAAAAATTAGAAAAACAATGATAATGTATTTTGTATTATGAAAAGGGGGAGAGAGATGACAATGATAAAGTGTGATTTATTTGTAAATATAAGGCTATTCGGTATGGTAGAGGCCCATCCTTGGAAGATGATCCGCCACATAAGCGCCAAGTATATCGGGTGTGAGGATGGGGCAAAGAGGATTGATGTAAGGAAATGGGGGGATGAACCTAAAATATATATATATATATATATATATATAGGCCGGTAATCATACAAATACTCTAATCGTACATTATGTACGCTACATTCTAGGCCGTCAGATCATCTCATTTAAACAACGTGTTTTATCAATTTAAAATTAATAAAAAAGAAACCGCCAAGGTTAAAATCGTCAAATGCGAGATCAAAACCCCTAACAATCAGCACACAATAACTCCCCAAAACATACCGTAAAACCCAAAATCAACATTGCATTCTCCTTCTACAAAGTTCCCTGCTACTCTCCGTTGCGATTCAAGTTAGATTCATGAGTTTTGAGAAAGAAGCAAAGCAAACAACGACAGACCACAATCGAAGAAGATGAATCCAGGTATCGATTGAAATTTGCGATTTTATAGTATAAATATACATGGACTTTAATGTCAAATGCGATTTATTAGGTTTGGCATGATTATGCAGTTTTCATTAGGTTTGGCATGATTATGCAGTTTTGCTAGGGTTTTATAAAATTGGTCATATTGGTCACAACTACAATTTTGCTAGGGTTTATGACGGGTATGTTTATTTATTAGGTTTGGCATGATTATGCAGTTTTCATAATTATACATGATATATATGTGCGATATCATATAAGGTTTTGTGAGGGTTTTGTATGACAAATGCGATTTCATAAGATAAAATACTGTTTGTTGAAGGTTTTGGTAATGCTTAACTAACACATGCGAATTGATAATTAAAGGCATGCGAATTATAAAGATTGACTATTTTTTGTAATATATTAGTGTTTTTAATTTCGCATTTGTGTTTTTAATTTCGCAAATTTAACAATAAATTATTAATATTTGCAATGAATTATTAAAATTTGCGAATTGATAACTAATTCATGCGATTTTATCACTTATTGACTTAATGTACATGATTAACTGATAAATGCGATTTTGTAAAGTTTTTTTACTATAGCATGCGATTTTGTAGAAATAGAATCTGATGATGACTTTGAAGGGCCAATATCAAGACTGATAAAAGTTGACAAGAATAGAAAGAGAAGGATAGTTGTAGAAAGTTCTGAAGAGGATGACTTTGTTAAGCCATTCCCAAAAAAGAAAAAAGATGAGAAGAAATCAAAGATACAGACAAAAAAACATTCAAAAAAGGTGGAACAACCTAAAACAGAACATAGGGAATTCTTCAAATACAACAATGAAGCAATACTGCTGAGATGCCAACCTAACTCATACATGGATACTGTGAGTAGATTTTCAGAAAAACAGCTTGAAGAAGTAAGGAATATGGGATTTGGTGCTATACTAAATATCAACATCAACCATATTTCGACACGATTGGCATATTGGCTAGCAAGAAACTTTGACGAGAATTCCGATGAGCTAAACTTGGGAAAACACAAAATAAAAATAACATCGAACACAGTTTTTGAGGTATTTGGAATACCAAGAGGGCCAAAGAAGGTTGAGATAATAGCCGATAAGAGGAAAGTTAAAAAGCAAGTGAAACTTGAAAAAAGTAAAGAACCGGGAAATGCTGTGAGGGATACATTCATCCACCAGTGGGAGGAAAACAGGAGAATTACCCATGGCTTAATTGCAGATACAATGGAAAATCAAAGAGACGGAGGGAGCCTGTTTAAATTAAACTTCCTAGTATAGTGGATGACGTTCTTTGCGGAGATTACAAAGGCAACACTTGCAAATGATAGATGTTTGCTTGGTGTAAAAGATGTTGAGGAAATAAAGAATCTAGATTGGTGCTCATTTCTACTCGACACCTTGCGTCGTACACGAGCAGGCTGGAAGAACTACAAAATACAGTTTGTGGGACCTGTTGCCTTTCTTACGGTATACATTACTACATTTAATAACACATTTAGAATACTAGTTTGTTTTGTTATATAATTAAATGATCTTGCGTTTTATACAACTTCTGTACACGCATGAGTACAACAAGAGGCTTAACCTGTTTGAGAAAGCTGTGGAAATACCGGTTATTCGTTATATCACATCATCGGAGATTGATATAGTCGAAGATAATATTTCGGATAACGGACCTCAATGGATATCAAGTGAGAGTGAAGAAGAAGAAGAAGAAGAAAATGAAGAAGAAAATGATGAAGAAAATGAAGAAGAAGAGGGTCCTTCAACGGAAGATTATACACTACGACCACCGGTTGACACCACAATAAGCTACAAAAGAAGAACTGCGCGTGGAGTACAAAACAAAGAAACCGGGGGAGAGCCAAAAGATAACGAGAACATTGATAATTTCATGAATTTCAGTTTTGAAATCCATGAAATGTCTCAGTTGAACCTTGAGATGGGAGTTGGAACACAGACACAGAAAATGATTGATTATTGCGCCACTCCTGTTCAACTTTCACCATCCATATTCTATGACACAGCCCAGGAAAAAGAACTAGAGGCTTCAAGAACCCACAAAAAGGTAAGCGCAAAAAAAAATTAATTTCAATTAATCCATTCATATTTAACATTTCAATTAATAGTATATTAACTCAAAAAATATTTACAGAACCTGTTAAAGAAAATGAAAGCAAATGTCAAAAAGAATATTAAAATGGTTCAAGATGTTCACGAGATGAACAACTTAGTTTCAGAAGCAAGAACTAAATGTTTTTGGGATCCAGAGATTATGGCGGCCTGTAAGCAGTGGGATGAGACGCTTCGGAATAATCCCATTTGTGTGCCGCCTGCTTCGGATCAAGAGCATGAAACTGCAACCTCTCCTGTTCATCAAGATCCTGAAAATCCAGCTTCAGAAGTTCATCAAGAAGTTACTACAACCGAAGAAGGTAGAAAGGATGATGAAGCTCAAAAAGTAATATCCAGTGTTTTGGTAGAAATGGCATCAACAGTTAAAACATGCGAACTCAAATATTAACACATGCGAAATTATTTAAAAAATACTATTTTTATGCATATGCGAAAACAATAAAAACACATGCGATTTAGGTCAAAAACACTTCAAATTTGATTTCGCACACGATGTAATGTATACCCTGCGATTTTGATTATAATGTATTAACATTAAATAATTTGTATCTACAGGTGTACTGCAACCAGATGATGATGGAGGAGTCACAGACACCCTTCTTGCAAACATTCAAACTGTGGAACCGGGTGTATACAATTACCAACAACCTGCCAAAGGTAAAAAAACACTTTATATTATGAAAAAAATTTAAAAAGCACAATTTACTGTATTTCTTAAATTACTCTGGCCTGCAGAAATTGGTGAAAACGAAACTGTTATCGAAGAAACAGTTAACCTTTCAGAATCTACCCAAGACATTCAACAAAAAGTTCAAGAAAAAGTGACAGAAATGGAAGCAGTTTCTTTAAAAGAAACAACACAAAAAGACCCTCCACATACCGATACGGGAATAGAAGTTGAGAAGGAACCGGTCGTTGAGAAGGAACCGGAAGTTGAATGCCCTCAGGTAACGGCTGAGGAATTGAATGAAGTTGAGTTGCTTTTGAGCCTGGGTCCCACCATGGAAGAAAACAAAAAAAAAACCAACTAAGGGGAGAAAAAACATAAACCCAAAGCCAGTTCCAAAACAAACCATACCAAAAGGGTTAAACGAACTGCTTTATAAGACAATAGAACAAGCCAAAATTCGAGCTGAGAAAAGATGTAAAGAGCTTGGAGAAAAATTTTGTTCCCCTTATTGCAACAGGGTGGTAAACTTGCACGAAGCACTATTGACTCAAGAATTGAGTGTGATTCGGTATACATTTGCAACATTTGAAGACTTACAGTAAGTAAAATACTTATATCAAATAACAAACATCTAAAAATATATACACACAACAAAAAACTAATTATATATTTTATGACTGGCAGAGAAGAATTTTACCGATCAAAAACTGAAGTTGCAACATTCAAAGCTGTATTTGAAAGCTTCTATAGGGAACAATACATAGCATCGAAGGGAATAGATGCATTTGTAGATATTCTAAACCTTGAAGAGAAGAAGAGGGATAAGAAATCATCACCATACAGACTCTTCTTGTTTAGCACAATGATGGTATGTTTTTCATATACATTTTGTCATTTGAAAATTCTAAAAGTAAATGCCTATTAAATGATTTCGCACACTAATTATAACTAAATCGCATGTATTATAGAAGAAATTTCCCTGTGAAACATTTCTCATACTGATTTAATTTCGCATTTATTATATGTACTATTCGCATGTGAAAAAAAAATCCTTTGTTTGCATTTCTCATACTGTTATAATTTAGCATGTGTTATATACACTATTCGCATGTTAAAATTAAAATACATTGTTTGCATAACATTGATTCTATTTACATAACATACAGCCGGATATCTTTTACGACGAGGAGAAATACACAGACAACCGACGACTAACCATATTTGCCTCAAATTTTGAAGACATCATACAAAAATATGAGGTTAAAAAACTTGATTCGGTTGACTTGGTGTTTATTCCGGTACTTTAAGGTGACCACTTCTATGTCTTGTGCTTCCACTTGAAAACCGGCAAAATTGAGCTGATTGACAATTCAGCAGCTGAACAAGAGTTTAAGGAAAGATACAAGGGGCTTCCAGACACACTGGTAATACAAAAACTTATACATATACATGTTATATATTATGTAAAAGCTACTAACACAATGTTGCTATGTTACAGAGAAGGGTATTGGTTTTATACCTACGAAAGGCTTTAAAACCAACACCGGCTATCGAAGAACTTGCAACCTCGGTTATCGAAAGAAAAGTTATGGATTGGAGAACAAAGAATAACGGCGTCGACTGTGGAGTGTTTACGATGCGTCACATGGAAACATACAAAGGAGACACAATACCATGGATGACCGGATTTGTGAAAGAAGATGAAGTAAACAACAGACAGCAAGCACAACTACATCTCCTAAGGCACAGATATCTCAGCAAAATCATTCTATCCGAACACAATATCCACCGTCAAAAAATAATTAAAAAGGCAAATGCTTTCGATAAAAGGCCAGACAAAGAAAGATATATGAAAGATTTGGATAAGATAATCCCAGAAAGGATGAGTGTGTATTTTGGGAAGGAAACAAAGTAAACTTCTTTGATGATGGATTTATGTTGAATATTTAAACTTGTTAGTGTTTTTTAATTTCGCAAATATAAGTATTTTTAATTTCGCAGTTGTATTTTAATTTCGCATTTGACAATGAATTATTGAAATTTGAAGTAAATATGTGGCTATTAAAATGCGAATACAATTCCATTATACAACACAAAATGCGAATTTATTTAAACATGCACCAAAAAAAACAAAAGTTCATTCAAAAGATGAAAGAAACTCCATTTTCATCTTCATCGAGCATCTTAAGACAGTTATTGCATCAGCCAACTCTTTCAACTGTTTCTCATCCCTCTCACCCAAATCCACCATAAACATAACAGCAATTTCTTTAAGACTACTCACTTGCATCTGAGATAGCAAGTCCAGAATTTCTTGTCTTCTCTTCATGTTTTCTGTTACACGAGAAATGTTGGCCTCCAACATCTCTTGACATGATCGATCCTCTTGAATTTGTTGCTCAATCCTTTTCCTCAAATCCTGCTTGATACTTGGTTCAGAAGAAGATGATGTTGGTAGATCTGCCATTCTTAATAGGATGTTTGAAAAGAGTGTTAAAAATATAAAATATATGATAAAAATTATTGATATGAATTATTGAACTCAATTATTGAACTGAATTATTTGATTTCAATTATTGAGCTGAAATATGAAACACACTGTGCGAAAATAAAAATAATTATTATTAAAACTTGCGAAATTAAAAGCTATATTTGATAAATACTTTAAGATTTGCGAAATCACAGACTTAAAACATGCAAAATTACAAAATATTAAATTTCATTGTTTGCGAAATGTCTAATTTAAAACTTGCGAAGTTATACAAAAGATACATTTTTAACTACCTGTATTATGTTAACACAATACATGCGATATAACCAAACAACACATGCGATATGGTAACCAAACAAAGAAAACCATAAACAACTTATCTTCAACCTCGTTACAATCTAATAAAATGAAAAAAAGCCTTCAGATCAAATAAAACCCAAAACTCAAACATAATTAAACTATTGACGAATCCTAAATGACGAATCCAGGTTCAATCAAGAATCAAATCAAAAACCCTACAAATCGAATTGATACAAACAATAATTAATTGGACGGTTACGAAACGAAATCCATATCTGCTTCCTAATTGCCGGAATTCCCCCTAAGATGATCGAATGAAATGTCTGATATACCCTTATTTAATTAAATTGAATCCGGACACATGTATGGCTGTGGGTATCGCGTACATAATGTACGATAAGGAGATTTGTACGCTACTCTTTACCTATATATATATATGTTGTATGTATAGGTGTGTGTGAGATAGGGGGAGGCCCGTCCAAATCGTCGCACCCCCGACGATCTCGATGACGGAGGCACGACGGCGAAGTGGGGGAAATGGAGAGGGGGCACGGCGACGGGGCGGGACGATCCTCATACTGTCCAAGGGCTGTAAACGAACTGAACGTTCAGCGAACAGTTTGTGAACCGTTCGGCGGGAGGTTCGTTTATGTTCGTTCGTTTAATAAACGAACGAACATGAACAAAAAATTTCGTTCGGTTAGTTAAATGAACGAACATGAACAGAGGTCTCGTTCGTTCGATTGTGTTCGTGAACGTTCGGTAAGGTGTTCGTGAACGTGTTCATGAACATTCATTGATTTGCATTCATTTATGTTCGTATGTATGTGTTTTAATTGAAGATCATTGCACTTACATATATTTTATGTGTGCTTTTTATATTATTAAACTTTTATTTATTTTATTGCCCTAACAATTAAACTAGGAAACCCTCTTTCATCTTGTTTATGCACTATTTCCCTTTCATTTCTCATTATTTACATTGGCGAATACGAACGACCCCTATTCCACAATAAGGGATTCAAGTTCGAGTGCTACCCTCTGGGCCATCTATCTTTATCCTTCCCCGCGTTCGCCAAATTTATTTGTGTTCGTTTGTGTTCGTGAACCGTTCGCGAACACGCTCATTTCCTTAATGAACGAACACGAACATAAAATCTCGTTCGGTAAGTGTTCATGAACCGTTCGTGAACACATTTATTTCCTTAACGAACGAACACGAACAAGGCTTTGTTCGTGTTCGTTCGGTTCGTTTACAGCCCTATCCAGCCTAAGAGTTTAGGAGAGTAACATTAGCTTTTTTTTAATAATCTATACTATTATAAAAAGGAGAAGTGATGTACACACATGTAATTTTACATGGCGTCCATCATTTTATGCAATATGTACAACTAATGAAAGCTTGTTTTATAGGGGCAAAATTGTAAAGAAATCAACATTTTAAGACACCACAGGAAACCTCCTCCTGCGTTAATTGTCGAAAGCTTTTCAGTTCCCATTCTACGTCTCTTCCTTCTTACCATTCCTCACGGGTATTACAACTTTGGTGACTCTCCAACTTGATAGAGAGACCGATGGTTTCTCTTCGAAGGAAACATTTTCTCACTCTTTGTCTCCTCCTCAAAATCTCTACGAAACACCTCATGAAACCCTTCATCATCCAAACGCACAACCACATCTTCATCATCATCTTCTGCTTCCAAATTGTGTTGGATTCCTCCCAAATCTTCTACCTAGGGTTCCGATTGAGAATTCCAGAGGTATGTTTTTGGATTTCATTATGTTTACTAATGATGATAATTGAATGGGACTGATCTATATCCGTGTTTCTTGGATTTGATTATGTTTAGTAATGATGATAATCGAATGGGACTGATCTATACCCGTGTTTCGAAGGTGTAATCGGTGTTTAAAAGGACGGATTGAAGCTGAAGTTGCTGTCATCAGGATTAGATTTGGCTCGTCCTCTTCAATATTTGACATCTGAAAGGTTTGATTTCGATTCTATGATTGATTTTAAAGTGAATTTAATTTGTTTTTAGGGTTTTGTACATCAATTTACTGTTATTCTTCAGTTCTCTTGCTTCCAATTGTATTAGGGTTTTTGTAGCAGGCTTGTCTATTGCTTACATTTTTTGGGTTTTTCTTATTTAGTTAGGGCATTTAAGAAAACAAGCATTTTTTAGAAACGTGTACTGTAGCTTCAACAAAGTATCATCTCAAAAACTGACGCATTTTAAGGCGGTGCAAAGGTATTGGATTTTGATGAGTTTTTTTTGTTAGGTTAATGATTTCATTTGTTACTTTTCAGAGATTTTTTTATATTTACAGAAAGAGAATAAAGAGGAGAAAGGCAGAGAGATTGAATTGAATGATTTATTTAAGATTTTTATTGTTCAACCTAAAGTACATGTTCATAGGTTTTGTTTTACATCCTATTCTATTCCAGTTTATATTGAATACATCAAGTTTTTTGTTGCCTTGTGAATTTTACAACTGATCTGGTTTTTGCTTATTCGTGGTTGAAGCTCCCGGTTCCCTCGGGTTTCAACTCAGTCACTTAGGTGCTGAAATACGTTGGAAGCCTAGAAGCTGGAAAGGCAAGGAAAAAAGTGGTCAGTGTCGTTAACTTATTGAAATGTTGGAGGTTGTGGATTAATAGAAATGATTAAGCTTTTAAAGGCACATCCTCTTCTTTATTCAAGTTGGTTGAAGACATAAAAGAAAATTCTTAGTTGTGGTTGAAGAGTCGATTTCTTTGCATTGCTTTTTGGTTCATATTTATATTTTCTTGAATTGAATTCAGGACTAGGTCGTCAAAGGCACCCATTTTTTACTCATCAAAACCAATGCGACCTCAAGCAACTTTCTGGCGACCGTATATAAATAGCGGATCGCGTGACGTGGGACTAGATTATCAGACCTATTCCAAAAAAAATAATAAGTTTTAGGTACTGTTTTTCTTTATGTAGTTTGTAATCTATCTACTTAACTATCTATGCGTTTTATGTGGGTAGATGTACCGACAACACTATAATTTGCTGAATTGGCGTTGGTTTGTACCCATTGAACTATTAATGCTTGGAAACTGAAATGATTTTGCATTCCCCTGGTCCAAGATTTTACTATTTTCTATTCTCTTAACAGTGTGTTCGGACTTTGGGTTGTAAGACAATGTGTAGAAACAATGCTACTCGGTTCTCAACCTTTTTAACACAAGTGTAGAGCCGTGTCTCACGGGTTGGGAAACGTGTCAAGTCTGTGTGTTTTTATTATAGTCTGAGTGGGGTTGACCCAAAACGCTTTTTGGATAAACTGATTGTTTATGCTCAAAGTCTATTTACAATGCGTTTAATGCGGGAACAATTTGGAACCGTTCATAGATAATGATAGTTAGGAGTCCTGGCCTCTCTCCGTGTCTTCATTGGGCTGGAAAAAGTCGGAAAGATGACTCTATTTGCATTCCACGAATATTATGGGTAAGATAACTATAGTTTTCTTCTTGTTTTATCATATCATCCTTTTAATTACGCAACTGCAAATATCATCAGTTTTCTTCAGCTTGTTTTAAACTAGAAATAGTGCACCACTGCTTGAATAGTAGGTGTTTGGGATTTGCTTTTGAAAAAAAAAATTAATTATCTGATTTCAAAATGCAACTGTCACTTTTGGATAAGCTATTTTTGAACTGATTGTTTCACCCTGAAATAGACAGATAATAAAACGCGTAAGGTGTCCATTTGGGCATTTTTTGTTACAACTTTTTCTAAATAAACAGTTTGTCAAATATGATTTCAAGCTCTATAATTTAATTAATAAAGTATTTATTGACTAAAGTGAGAATAGTTGGCTTTTTTGATCCTATCTCCTTGAGTTGTTAAAAATAAGAAAATAAACCCGCACAAATTATTAACAATTAAATGGGTCAAGAACTTTAATCATTTTCATGCAGGGATCATGAGGAGCGCCTTCATGAAGGTGGTATTGGCATTAAAAGAGGCGATACTTTGCGTTTTTACCGCCCAGATACCACCACTGCTTTATCTTCTGTTGCCGATGTCTCTAACCATCTGAGATCTTTCAAGCAAGAGAGAACCAGTGGCGATGATAAGTGGGAGGTGTTTGGCGGTCTTATTTTCAATTCTTGTGATCGGGGTCAGTTTTTCTACGACCAACCGAACATTGACAGCTCGCCGTTTTCGGACAACTTTTCGGGCGTGACACTTGGCGGGACATTTTGTTCTGGGGAAGTTGGGCGTGGCTCTGTTCAAGAATCTCAAGAAAAAAAGTTGGGGCGTTGTTGCCTGCATGCATCCTCTGCTATCTATTTGATTATGTCTTACCATCCATAGTAAAAGGAGGTATGCTGCTTTTGTATGAGACTTTGGTGTGTATTTCATTTTCTTAACTTTAATAGATTATGCTTGTTTGAAATGAATTTAGTTCTTGTAATGCAGTCTTGTACTGAGGTCTACTTTAGCGTTCTTAATTCACAAGGTTCCAAGACCTAAAGGAAGTGGTATCTGGCTCCCAACGATTCAGATCATGGCTAGCTTCAATCTTTTGCTGTCACTTATGGTAAAGCTACTGTCTCATGAGCATTAGTCGTTTAAATCAAGTTTGTTATATCTTCTTAATGGTAAAATGTTATAGGATTCAAGTTTGTGATGAACCTATTGCGTTAGGGTTGTATACTTAATGGTAGAAGGTTATATCTTCTTTTTCTTTAGCAACTATAAAAACAGAAATGTTGTTTTCTTATCTATGTATATATGATTGTGTATACTTTCATGTCTTTATCTCAATTACAGTTGTGCTATCTGTTAATATACGAGTTTGTTTGATGTAGTACTTCACATTAAGCAGCCTCTAAATAATCGATGCCATATGGGGACTCAATGGGTTGGACCATATATGTGTTTTCCTGTTGTATATATTGCCTCTTTGGTTTGTATTACCGGAGCCATTCATCATATTGAATTAAAATTCGATGAGCTCAAGGACCTTAGGTTGACCATACTCGTAAGTATGTTTTCAGTTGGTACGTATTAAATTTGGCATTGCACATATGTTTTCAGTTGTACGTATTGAATTTTTTTAAACCTCTCATCAGTTACATTATGCTTCTATTAATTAAGATTAGTCTTAACATAACTGATACATGGGAACCACTACAGGAGGACTTATTTGGTAAGATCATCTTGTGCTTTTATATATTAAAAAGAATGGTCTTTGTTGTTGATATTATATGACGGTGGCAAATGTGTGCCATATCATAAAAATATGATTATGGTTTAATTTTATTTAAGTTTTGTGTTTCTGCAGTCTACAAACTACCATGCATATATTAGTGATCACTAACTCTCTCTAAGAAGCCATGCACTTGCGGTCTGCTCATATAATGTAATATATGTGTGGGCGCTCGGGGGGGCAAAAGCAAAAGTGCACTAATTTTTAACGTTATTTTACTAATTTCGTGAAAATAATGTTAAAAAGAGGGGATCGTTAATCAGGCATCATGTGGTGGCGTTGATAGCCGAAAGACAAGGGGGTACATGCACCAATTGGCGTTTGTCTCAATTGCTGAGTGTTATGTGCCTTATGTCCAAGGCTTGATGCAAAACCACAATCGAGCCGGGGGTCTCATTGGAAGCAGCCTCTCTATTCCTACGGGGTAGAGGTAAGGCTGTCTACATCCCACCCTCCTCAGACCCTACCTTAGCTTTGCTATAGGTGGGATATACTGAGTACGATGATGATGATGATGATGATATAACTCTCTCTAAGGACGGAACTGAATACATCAGTTATTGGGTGAGTTAGTTTATTATTGTTGAATGTTCTTTTTTAGTTATAGTTTTGTAGTAATGATTATTTTTAAAAATATATGTGTTAGTGTCAAATGGATCAAATAAAAATGTTCGCGAAAAGGGAAACAAGACAGGTGGGTGAAATGGGTTGAAATAAGTATATACTCAAAGGGCAAAGGGGATTGTTGAAATGGGTCGAACGGGTTGAAAGTATTCCAAAGTCAGACGTCTGCGTTGTTTGATTCAGTTTAGCATACTAACATTCTCGTACATGTTAAACATAGTAATTTTTATAATTTTTTTTAGAATATTTTTTCATTCATAATTGACTTTGTCAAGTTACATTAATAAAAAAGGTAGAAGGGCAACAAGCCGCGCCGCCAACCCCTTCTGAATTGCAAACCCCAATCTTCCAAAGACAAACCCCTGCCCCCTGGGGATGAACATAGTAATCGATTTCTATTTTATAAACTAGCAATTAAATTTTTTCTCGGATTTAAAGTTTAAAAACTTCATTTACCGGACTAAACTTTAAAGTAAAAGATAGATTTACATTTTGTAACAGAGTAGCATACCACCAACTAAATGTATATATACACACCTTATGCCTGGTAAACAGAGAAATAGGAGGTTGAACCTGGAAAAGAATCATTAAACGCTTTGGTGGAAGAAGGAATCGAGCATAAACCACAAAAGGCTACAAAGCGCAAAGAAGAAGGTTCTAATAAGAAAAAAGAAAATGATATTGATGTTAGTAAGCTCGTGTCTGGGCCAAAACTATTTTTGCCAAGTTCACCTGTAAACATTTGATGCAAAGACTTTTTTCATCGCAATAAATATTTGACGCAAATATAATTACTGTGTGGTTGTTTCTTAATTTTAGCGAATTCTTATGATGACTTAACACAAAGTCGAGACAGTAATTGAAGTTTAATGGCCATTCTATTTTTGTTTTACTAAACTAGCCTACAGCACCATTGGAGCACTATCAGCATATCAACAAACTCAAGTTTAATGGCCATTCTATTTTTGTTTTACTGAACTAGCCTACAACACCATTGGAGCACTATCAGCATATCAACAAACTCTAATTGAAGTTTGGCTCAATTTCATTAGTTCAAAGCTTTCATTCAATTTCTCATCCATTGTTGAGGTGACTGCCCCTTTCTCTATAGGTTCATATATCGAATCGATACAAACCTAATTCCCCCATGTATTGACCGCCACAACGTGTGTGGACACCACCATCTTATACTTTAAGAACATGTTATTTATATATAATAATGATGAACAAATGTCCCATTTAGCCAATGCTTCGGACCGAATCATAAATGGTTTTCTCTTTTGCCCTATGAATTGAAAAACTAAAGAGAAAACAAGAACGAAGCTACGAGACGTTGACTCCGCCGCAACGCGCGGGTTCCCCACTAGTGTGTGGATAATGACAAAGTGTAGTTTCCATCGATGTTTCCTCCAATATATCACCATCACTTTATCAACATGTGCCCCTCGCATAGTTTTTTAATACCTTGTGCATCAATTACTCACCTAGTTTTTTTAATACCTTGTGGATCAATTATTTAGGAATGTGTTGAATTGTTAATTTTAAAAAATGTGTACTCTACTTGTAAAAAAAAAAGTATAAAAATATGTATTTTACTATAATGATAGACATGTAATTTTAAAGTTATTAAGAATAACTAGTTTAAAATAAGCAACTCTCATATACTTATTAAAAATAACCTGTTTTGCAGTAAAATATGAAAAGGTGTCTACAAATTTTCTTAAACTAAATCACTAAACACTAACCATATAGTTAGCGATACTCATTTTATTTCGTAACAAGTATATATTGTTTATTTTAACGTGACACATATTTTCTTTAGAAATCACAAGCTCAAGCCGTAACAATTTACTGTATAAATGCCCTTTATAGCAAAACTAGTAGATGCCCCGCCCGCGTTGCGGGGCGATGGCCGAATAATTCTCAACCAATTAAAAAAATGCTACTATAATTTTGCTAGGGAAAAAAAAAACAAAGACGATGATAACATCGTAATTTTGGGCTCAGGGCAAAACTTTAATTTTTCAGGACTAATGAGCTAGTGTTAGGCAACTCCTTGACACGGGAAAAAAGTAAATCGAGTAAACCAATTAAAACAAAAAACTTTTATAGTTTTGGTAAAAAAACTAAAACGATGGGAAAAACGTAATTTTTAACTGAGGGCCAAATCATAATTTTAATTCGGGGATAAATTGTAAACTAAATGGACCAACAGGTGAGTGCCAGGAAGTTGCCGGCACGACTGTAATTTTACACTGAGGCAAACTTGTAATATCACCAGGAAAGCAAACAAAAACGATGGGGAAAATGTAAAGTTAAGTTGAGGGTAAAATCGTAACTTGGCTGTGAGAAAAAAAAACTAATGGCAAAACTATAAATTTATACGGGGCAAAATCGTAATTTTGAACCGAGGGCAAAATTGGAATTTTTAGCTGGGAGCAAAAGCGTAAATTTATTTTTAAGCGGGGGTAAAAACATAATTTTGAACTGATGGCAAAATCGTATTTTTAAGGGAAAAAAACTAATGGCAAAACTGTAAATTGAAACGGGGCAAAATCGTAATTTTTAACCGGGGGCAAAATTGAAATATTTAGCTGGGAGCATAAGCGTAAATTTATTTTTAAGTGAGGGCAAAAACATAATTTTTAACTGATGGAAAATCGTAATTTTAAAAGGGGATAAAATCGTAAATTTGTTGGGCCAATAGGTGAGTGCTAGGCAGTGCCTGGCACTATTCCCCCTACCGCCCATTTTGCCCAATAGAAAGCAAGAGCTATTGCCATGTCGGCGGCCGACTCTTATGTTTGTAGTAGTTGATAATGAGCTTTCGTTTAAACGAGCAATACATCAACTATATGATAAGTAGAACATTCTTAGCAAAATGCGCTTTCGCTTAAACGAGCATTACATCAACTATATGACAAGTAGAACATTCATATGGGTTACATGAGCTTTAGTTTAAGTTTTCCTTTATATTTTGATGACTAAAATCCAATAAATTAGGTTACATTGCTTTATCTGTTTCCACATCACTTTTATAAACACCACTTATATTCCTGTAAATAGATAAAAAAAATATTAAAAAAAATACTCAAATCTATACATGTATGTTGTTTTCCAATGTGTTATAATTTGTAATGTTATTATTATATTTAGTGATACATTATACACTAAATTATTATTATATTTGGAAAAATCACCTCTCATGTTAGTAGGCAGAGTTGGACCGAAGGTTGGATATCGGGGTCATATGACCATGTGTATTTTTAGTGTCATCTAGTACCAAGTGTTTTTATTCTATTTATTTTTTATGTGTAGTTTATTAAGAGTGAGCCTGATTCAACACGTATTTTTAAAATGATATCATGTTGGTTCCTATACGAAGAAACACTAAGTCAATACTACGTTAGACCCCAAACTGTTCAGTTCTTGTTCAGGAATCCTGCAAAACGAAAACAACACCAGTGAACTCGTTACAAGGAGGAGAGGTTGGGGGTTCCCCTTGTAATTACCCTCTAGCGTGAGAATAAATATTCGCTTTGAGGAATAAAAGTGTGTGTATAGAGTGAGAGAAGCGATCCTTAAACCTGGAAGTGAAGTCCTCTATTTATAGCCGGAAATTTGTGAAGGAGAAGGAGGTGGCAGCTGGTTGTTTGCCAGCTGTCCAATAGTGGAGAATATCCATTATGTCCCATCTGACATGACCAGGCCCTTATTCTGTACTAAGACTAACGTGGCGCACGGTTACTCGTTCCACCTCAGCGTCCTTTAGTACTTTCTGTCGGGTTGTCCCTGGCTGTCCTTTGAAGATCCTGCGATAGGCCCTGACATCCAATGATCAGTGCCACGTGATGTCCTTTTCCTTGTCTGTCGAGGATATTCTCTCTGTCGCCAGGTGTGTCCCTCGTCCTTCTAGATCCTTCTAGATGACAAGGTTAGGTCTCAAAAGTGGTATGGTCTCACGTATGCGCGTTCGCGCATGCTATTTGGGACCATACCCCTTCATCATAGGTATCTAACACGCATTTACATAATTCACTTAATGTAGGCAGGTTTATTGGTGAGTTGTATTTTCCATTCATCAACTTATATGAGCTTAAGATAACCTTTTATAAGGAAAATGTTAATATAGCAATAAGAATGTGTTTAGGAAAGGATCACGATTCAAGAGGTGTTGATGTCTTTGTATTTAATTAGTAAGGGAAGTGAAGAAACACTGACCTTACGGTAGTATCCGATGAAGACTTCAAGTATCAATGATCCGAACCGGAAAACTGCAAAACAAAAACACCGTTAGGACTCGTTACAGGAATAGGGTTATTCCTGTAACCACCCTCCGGCGTGAGAATAAGTCTCGGGTTTGGGAGTATAAAAGTGTAAAGAGAGGAAGAAGTTGTATTGAGAGTTCGATGATCTGTACCTTATACGTTTACCTCTATTTATAGTTTATGATTAGGGTTTTCCTTAACTTAGATGAACTCCTATAAGTTAGGGATTTGCATGATCTTCCCAAAAAGTTGGAGATTTAGTTGCGTATCCTATCCGTACATAATGGAATATTCTAGAACGAATATTTATAATAGTTTATTTATAATAAAATAATAGGTAATGACCGGGTTGGACTATCCGATTGGGGTCATACCTCGTCAGGAAGGTATTTTTACAACATAATATATTGTAATTCTTAATTCTGACAATACAGAATAATGTGTTATATAAAAAATTTAAAAATGGGTTTGCTACATAATATGATATATCATCTGGTGAATTACTCACCATCATTCAATTAACAAGCCTTTCATACATAGATTGAATTTTTATGAAAATAACTTGTGGCTTGCTACATAATCCAGATTCATTATGTAACAAACCCTAAAATCCACATTATATTTATTTTAAAGGAAACTAGGGTCGTAGTCATCCGCACGTTGCGACGGGACGTGGTTGAAATTCGGTACGTATTGCACACCATGACAGCCGATGAATAAATTCTTAAAATTAAACAAAATGATATCTAAAACGCTAGGAACTCGGTCGGTTTCGGTTCACTCATTATAGCAAACGAAAAAAGAAAAGTTAGAAAATATGTCCAAAAAGATATCGAACGTATTCAATTCGTTAAAATTATTTAAAAACTTGAAAGTGTTTTTTCTGTACCGGCATCAATTATGTTCGCTAAAACGAAAACTAAAAAAAAGCAAAAAAAAAAGGGCACAAGTTAGAAAAATGGGGCAAGTTAGCAAACCAATAAGGTGTACGTTAACATTGATTAAGCAAAAATGGTGCAAGTTAGCAAACAAATAAGGTGTACATTAGCATTTAATCACTATCAAACTTCCTATCTTTTATATATAGGATTAACATTGATTAAGCAAAAATGGTGCCAGTTAGCAAACAATTAAGGTGCAAATTAGCATTTAATCACTATTAAACTTCCTATAATGGGAAGCCATATGGTTGATTCTCGACAAATGGATTCCAACCAGCCATTGTCACTTTTCTTCGAATCATGCATATTTTAAATCAACCACCAGATGCAGTTTTGTCCTTCACACGTGTGCACACACATATACATACATACATATATATATATATATATATATATGAGTGTGTGTATCTTGTGTGTGTGTTTGCCAGATTTGCAATGCCAACTAAAAGGTTTCTTAAGTTTGGAGTTTTTGCTTTGTATTGCTTCAATAATTTGATGAAATTGTTATAAATGAGTTGGTAATGATGCAAATAAGATTTCCGTACATTTCCTTTTGTATTATGATGGTGATTAGTTTTTTTTAATGTAAGTGGGAATAAATATTAGAGTAAATGTTAGAGTAAATTACTTTTTGGGAATAAATATTAGAGTAAATTACTTTTTGAGTCACTGTTTTAGTGATTTTAACCATTTGAGTTTAAAATCAAAATATTTAACGCCCTAAGTCACTAGACGTTTTTTTTATAACCATTTGAGCCACTTTGAGTCCAAATTTTAACCTTTTGAGTCCACGTTTTTTAACAAAATTGGACTCTGAACGTTATAAAATGAACAAAGTTGGACTCAAAACGTTATAAAATGAATTGTTAGGGGCTCAGTGCGTTCAACTTTTTTATTTTGGACTCAAGTTGTTAAAACCACTAAAACACAGAGGCTCAAAAAATAATTTACTTTAAATATTATGTAGTTCATATTTTAAAGTGATCATATATGAGAGTGTTTTTAATTTTTATACGTTCTGAAGGGGTATGGTCCCAAAAATCTTGCGCAAGCGCAGAGGACCATACCATCATTATACTCCAAAATCATCTTGAAGCAGGTCTAGCGCGTCTCGCGCGATCGATCTAAACAGATTTGGAAGATCAATCCGTAATAACCATGCGTCGGAGTTAAGGAAAGGTCAATATTCATTTAACACCCTTGCGCGGGCCCGCGCAAGGGTACAGTTAAGCTTGAAGGTATAACAACTAAATACAAGTCCAAAACATATCCGCGCGCATAAAGAAGTAAGGACTTAAGTAAAAGAAATCTTTTCTGTTATAACCAAATGGACACGTGGCAACTGATCAAAGGTGCATAGCTGTAGATCTTTTAGAAGCAATAAATTCCCATCGTGTAAGGCCGCGTTCGGTTGCAACCGAATGTGACGTGGCAGCACCTTGAGCACTCTCCTAATTGCAAGATGATGGCATGCAATCTAGAGAAAACCATTTTCCACGTGGCACCTCCCCAGCCGTCGATCAACCCACGATCCGTGTGCATGGATGGGGAGATAACTGCAAACGGAAAAGAAGATTCCGTTAACCTCTCCGTTACATTTTAAGCGTCAAAACCTTCGGCTATAAATAAGAGACTTCAGGTACAAGTTATTGATTCACTCTCACTTACTTCACTCTTTACTATTACTTCATCTTCTTCAGAGCACTGTACTTATTCTCACGCCGGAGGGTGGTCACGGAGAGAACCTCCATTCTCCCCGTGGCGAGACTAACGGCGTTGTTTGTTTTGCAGTGATTTAGGTGAAGTATTATCCGGAAGTCATCGACGAGGAGATTAACCATTTTATGCAGAAACCATTTCCTCAGATCTAGATTGATTCCGGTCATTTAGATCTGGTGTTTCTTCACGTTCACATCTTGAGTTTTCGTTCCAAGAAAAAAATAAAAGTGAGGTATAGAGACATGCCTGTTTTCGGAACTCAGTTTGGAATAGAAGGGACATCATGTGATTTAAAGTAACATTTTTCATGATTTTGAAGTTTGTTTTGTAAAAGTTAACGTTTTTATAGAGAGTTTACCTTTTGGTTTCGTTAAAACATGTGGAAGCTAAAACCCGTATAGAACAAGGTTGAAGCATCTCAATCTTCCTCCATGTCGGCCAGCCTCGTATAAACCCTTATCTTCTCTCTCACACACATTTTTTGTCTATGGATGCACGTATAGGAAATCAGGGCTTTGATCGAACACACCAACACAATTTGAACGAACTTGTTCGACTCTTTTTAGTATTTATTAAAGAAAGCACACAAATTACAATGATTCTAACCATCTATTTATACTAAACTCGTTCTAATCCTAACCAAACTCAAACACTAGTTAATAATAAAATAAACCAACTAAATAAAATTGTCTAATAAATAAATAAATCAAACTATTATTCCATATATAACTTTGCAAGTTTTTTGTGCATCATTAGTTGTACCTTGTGCTTTACGAGTTTTTCAAAAAAAACTTGATTTTATACTTTTAATCCAAAGGTTTTTACCTTTTTCAATTTTAACCCTATATAATTTATTTTTGAGTAAATTACGTTTTTGGCCCTTGTGGTTATGTCAGTTTTACTATATTAGCCCAAAATAAGAATTTTTAACGTATTTGCCCCCATGGTCCTTATATCTAACTATTTTGGCCCCTAATTCTAACCAAACCCTAACTCTGGTTAATTTCTTAGTCACATGGGTTGCACATGATGGGTAATATGGTAATTTCCCCTCTCCCTTTTATGACTTTATAAATAAAACCCAAATCTTGAACAAATCAAACCCAGATCTTCAAACCACTTTAGATCTTCAAACCCAGAACTTCATTTCAAACCCAGATCTTCAAACCCATAACTTCAAACCCAGATCTTCACACAAATAAGGATAAAACCTCACCCTCTCGAAATCCACTGCAAACCCACAAACTCAGTTTATCAACAACACTTGCTTCCTATTTCCTTCCCATTTTCACTCAACATTATCCAAACATGCTCACACATACAACCAGTCGATTACCCCCTTTCTTCATCTCATCCTCTCAAGTTCTACCTACAACACACAAAGACAGCCCCCCCCCCCCCTCAACCCTCGTTCACTCCGATCGGTGGTGGCTCACGATGGTGCGGCGACGGTAAGGAGAGAGAGAGAGAGAGGCGGGAACAGCAGAGAGAGAGAGACGGCGAAAGGGGTAAGGCGCCGCCGCCTGCGGCGGCGGTGGCGGTGGATTTGTGAAGAATCTGGGAAAATCGATCGGATTTGTGAGATCAGGGGTTGTGCGTTGTGGATCAAGTGTTGGTGGGGAGATGATGATTGTTCGCCAACACCTTCCCTGTGTGTTTTTCCTACTTGATTCTCTCTCTTCTTTACTCTGCTCACCAAGCTTCGAATCCAACTGATGGTAACACTTTATGTTCATTCCCTGTTATGTTTTTGTAACTGTTTAGGTTTAATTTGCTTTAAATGTTATATGTATTTGATTCAATGGTTGTTTTTTATTAATTAGAAAGTTTAGTTAATTAGGTGCTATAATTTTTTTTTTTTAATGGGTGTTATGCAATGTGTTTGAAGTTTATGTGGGGATGATGATGATGGTTGAAGATGATGATGTTCGTTAAAGATATGGGTTAGATTTAATTGAAGATATGGGGATGATGATGATGGTTGAAGATGATGAGATCCGGGTTAGATTTAAATGAAGATCTGGGGATGATGATGGTTGAAGATGATGATGTTCTTGAAAAATCTGGGTTGAAGATGATGGTGTTCTTGAAAAATCTGGGTTAGATGATGATGGGAGGTGAAATTACCATATTACCCATCATGTGCAACCCATGTGACTAAGAAATTAACCAGAGTTAGGGTTTGGTTAGAATTAGGGGCCAAAATAGTTAGATATAAGGACCATGGGGGCAAATACGTTAAAAATTCTTATTTTGGGCTAATATAGTAAAACTGACATAACCACAGGGGCCAAAAACGTAATTTACTCTTTATTTTTTTAACTTTAACCCAAAACTTTTCATTATTTGCAATTTAGCTTCGCAACTTTTGTCACTTATGTTTTTCATTTTTTCGCAAATTTTCGTTTTACGTATAGTTCTAAATTTTCGAGTTAATACAACGCAACGTGCATGTGTGGTTCAACATTTTTACCTCTATTTTTCCATGTTTGACAGGTTCGTCGCAACACGCATATCCTAGGTCGAGTCAGTGTTGGTGGTCGATGACGGTTGTGTGACATTAGTACTATTTGACATCGTTTTACGCCCCGACGCAACGCGGGGTGTGCTTTGGGGTTTTTCAAAGAAAAAATGGTTATGCATATCGTTGTCATAACGTTGGCTTTGGGGGTTTTCCAAAAAAATGTTTTTTTTTTACTTTTCACCCAAAAGTATTTCATAAATTACTTTTAACCCAAATCTATTTGTTTTTTTACTTTTAACCCAAAACTTTTTATCTTTTGCAATCTATCCTCATAACTTTTTTACTTTCAACTTTGGTCCTTTATAATTTTTATTTTCCGCAAATTTTTCACTTTATGCTTGGTTCTAAATTTTGTGACTTAACACATCGCAGCGTGCGCCTTTGGTTTAACGTTTTTACGTTTCGTTCTAAATTTTGCGAGTTAACACGACGCAACGTGCGTGTGTGGGTGAACGTTTTTACGTCGTCTATTTTTTCCTCGTTTGACAAGTTTAACATAACGTACGAGTCTTAGATCCACTTAGTTATAACTAAAGAATCTCCGCCGCATTGCGGCGGGTCGCAATCCTAGTTCAAATAAATAAACCAAAGTATATTTATCCCGAATCCACTTGAATTATATTTAATCGATTTTATACTTTACAGATAATCCACCAATTCAGAATTATCTCTTCAGATGGACAAACCTCTTCTCTCTTCTCCATCCATCTGCCTAAGCCGCAGTGGCGGATCTAGAAAATCCGCATAGGGGTAACATTTCAAAAAAAGGGGTAACGAGATCGAAAAAACGTCAAATGTTTCCAAAATTTACATTACCGTCGGAGCGTCACGGAGCGCTAAGGGGCAACGGATGTTACCCCTTGTAACACTATAGGTCCGCCCCTGCTAAGCCGACACGAGGCCCACGGATGACTACGGATCCCGTGTTTGGGATGCTCTAATTGCTAGTGTAACGGATACGAAAACAAGAGAGGGTTTACGTGTTAGATGTAGATGAACATGTGATGCAAGACATATAGCAAAATGATGGCAAAATGGATTGTCGTTTATTTTTCTTTGTTATGTCATGGAACTCGTGTATATTTTTTTATATATCATATATGTTTGGGCATTTATGTATTATAAACAATATGAATATTTTGATAATGATATAAATGATTAAAGTGTATGTTCATACACAAACTCTTGAGTTAATCAAGAGCTTAAAAGATGACTTTACAAAAAAGGCACAAAAACTTCACGATCGATAGTGGATTGGCAACAAATCATCGTAATTTCTCTACTTTAATGATGAAGAATATGGCAAAATGAGAAAATGACAACGGTTGATTTTATAGTCATATCTTACATCCATCTATCGTCTAAGGATGACTCAGAATTATGGGATCTACAACAAACATCAGGTCCATAGTGGATGTCATAGTTTGACTCTCGAATCTCGATTGATGAATTTCATAAATAACAAGTTTTATAAAAGAGTACAAATTGTTAGGGAGTCTTTCTTTGAAAAACATCTCTTTGCTTGTAAAGAATTGTACATTTTTGTAATGATTTAAAATCATATATAAGTTAAAAAAAGAGTGTTATGCATGGTAATTGTTTAATCACACAAGGTTATTTTGTTTATGAAAATATTTGTTTTGCAAAACAAAAAAAAAGTCATCTTATTTTATATATCTACAAATGCCATGAGGGGAACAGTGTCAGGCAGCTGCTTGACACTTCCCTATTGGTCCAACCAGTATTGTAAAAGTCGGATTCCAAGGCCGAGTACTCGGCGAGTACTCGGTACTCGAAACCTTACATTGGAGAGTTACTACAAGTCGGCCTTTATAAGTCGGAGGCGGTCAAACTCGGCCTATTCGGCGACTACTCGGAATACTCGGTCAAATACTTGGTAGGAACCTTGGAATACTCAATGACTACTCGGATTACTCAGTCAACTACTCTGCCTACTCGGCGACTACTCGAGATTATGCTAATTTTGACATGAATAATGATAGTTTTGACATTAAATACGCTTATTTTGACACATATAAAATATCCAATAGTTAATTTATTTATATTTAACATGTCCGAGTACTCCGATTACTCCCAACTCCCCACTCGGCCGACTAGGGAGTGCCTAGCGACTTCTGCAACACTGGGTCCAACCAAATTACGATTTTGTCCCGTTTAAATTAACAGTTTTGCCACTGGTTTTGTTTTTCCTTCTCCTAGCTAAATTACGATTTTGCCCTCAGCTCAAATTTATAGTTTTGCCATTGTTTTTTTCCTTGTCAAATTACGATTTTGCCCCCAATGTAAAATTTGTTTTAGTGTTTTTTTTCTGACAAAACTATTGTAGTGTTTTGTTTTAATTGGTTGGCTCGATGTAACTTTTATTCGTGCCAAACAGTAGTTTTTCCAACGTTTTAGTTTTTTAAGCAAAACTTTTGGTAGTGTTTTGTTTTAATTGGTTGACTCGATGTAATTTATTTTCAGATCGTGTTATGAGTAGTATGTATAAGTAATCGAAACACAACGTA
The DNA here is from genome assembly GCA_030545235.1 of Helianthus tuberosus. Classification (NCBI taxonomy): domain Eukaryota; kingdom Viridiplantae; phylum Streptophyta; class Magnoliopsida; order Asterales; family Asteraceae; genus Helianthus; species Helianthus tuberosus. The sequence continues at coordinate 171,514,112 of CM060414.1, read as the reverse complement.
CATGTTATGAGAGAGAATTGTTCGGTTTGGTGCCCCGCAACACAGACGGGGCAAAAACTAGTAGTTAACATTTCCTCAATTAAAATTAGCTATATATTAAAATTATAATTGAATGAATAGTAACATCAAATAGAATTGAATGAATAGTAACGTCACTAAGGGATGAGCAAATGGTATCGGGTACCGGTACCGGTATCAAATTTACCAAACCAGGTGTATTTTTCGTAACATTTCGGCACCGGTATTCACCAGTTTTTACCGTCAAATACCGGTGTCATACCAGTACCGACTGGTACCGAACCGTACCAGGTATATTCGGCACCGGTACCCACTTTTGGGGATTTCGGTAACGCTATTTTCGGTACCGGTTGGTACCAAGCTCATCAAATCCTGTAGCAACGTAGCAATGCAAGTAATTGCACCGTTTAGATTACTTTTCATACACACAGTAAGTAACTGTATTTCGTTTGAATGAGGTTTTATATACATAACAACTTATTTTGCTTTCTTTTTTGTCTTTTTCTATAATGAATGAATTGTAGCATGTAAAATTAACTTGGATATTTAGATTATTGATGAGTAAATCGTATCAAATCCTGTAATCAAACCGGTATCGTATCGGTACCAAATTTACTATACCAAATCATTTTCGGTACCAATTTGGTACCCACCTTTTGGCGTTTTCAGAATCGTTACTTTCGGTTCAATACGTTTTAGCACCATACCTGTATTTGTTGATTTTTACCTTCAAATACCATACCGTATTGTACCGAGCATTTTCGGTGCCGGTACCTAATTTTGATGATTTTCCGGATCGGTACTTTCGTGCCGTTACCGGTACCGAGCTCATCCATATTTTAACGTGTTAGCACCGTAATAACTGAACTGAAAACGACCGAATTTCCAACGTGTAGGACGTTTGAGTCCTATTATTTTATATTAGGTTATTTAAAATCGTTTTTTAGGACGGAGTGACTATTCTTACCACGTCATTTTTATTTATGTTTTGATATTCGTTATCTACTTGCCGTTGCTAAAACGCATTTTGCAGTCATTGGGTACTCGCCGCAACGCGCGGCGATAAATCAACTAGTTATTTTCATTTCAAAATATCATGATGGCTCTGAAACGAATAAAAATCTAAAATAAAAACAAGAATATAAAAAACAAAAATCAACATCCTCAATCATCATACATCGTTTTCGCTGTCTTCCACTAATTACTACACTGTTTTTGTAACAAGCACCGAAACCGTTGCAAGTTTAACAGTAATATATTACACCACGTTTCCGTTATACAACTCATTTTACATTTTATTTAAAAAAAATCATACAGATTTAAATATTTAATTGTAGTATTAAACAAGATTTTAACTATAATATGCAAATTTCATATATTTACTCATGGTTGTAAAAATTCCGATTAGGCGTTGATTAATTCCAATTAAATCCGATTAGCGATTTCTACAACCATGAATCCATCTAATATTTGTGAATCGTCAAAAATGTTTTGGAGTGTGTAAATGTCTCATTTTATACTTTTACGTAAAAAAATATTTTCAAACAGATTACTCGATAACAACAACGCATACTCAAGGAAAAAGGTACAAAGTGGACACGATATTTTACTTTTGAAGGGATATGTCGATAAGCGAAAATAACACTGATATAACTTTTTATTTAGGTACTTTAGACTGCGGGGTATGGGGCGGGGGTTTGGGCGTGGGTGGGTTGAAAACGCCCAAGCCACCACCCCGGGTGGGCATGGGTTTGGGCGTGGCCCCTTTTTCGTGGGTTTGAAGCCGGGCGTGGGGCGGGCTAGCAAGGTGACATGGCAGGCTCTCAATGGCTATGTGTCAACTCATGCCCCCAACCCAAGCTCCCAACTCAAGCCCCACCATACCCCATGGGCGTGAGTTTTTTTCCCATTTTTTTCCCATTCCACGTGTCAACAAATGCCCCAACCCAAGCCCACCATACCCCGCAGTCTTATGACTATGAAGGTAAAACCTTGTCTCTCACATTATTAACAAATAAATTTTTACAAGAAAAGTCTTTTAAAGTAGAAGCGATACATGTTAGCGTAAATTATTTAATAAATAATTTATGGTGCCCTTACTGATCATTTATCTAATAACCAGATCAATTTACTTTAATATCCCTATAAAATTAACTGGGTTTTATTTGATAGACGTAAACGCCCGTACTAGTTAATTAGGGTTTCCCATTGGGTGAAGCATATAAATACAGGTTATTGGGGAACCCTAAAGACACACACCCTAAAATTTTCGGCCTCCCTCACTATAACCGAATTGGTATTCAATTTTTTTTGAACGGCTAATTTCTTTAATCCCATGTCGTCTGTGGGACTTGAACCCAAGACTTTCCCTTTCCCAACCTAGGTGTTTTAAAGGCTTTGCCTTTGCCAATGGACCACCACCCCATTGGTATTCAATTGGTGACCTAAACTGCTATGATCATCTCTCTCCATCCTAACTGCTCACCCTAAACGGGAACCAATCAAGATGACTTCTTCTTCATCTCTAACCACTACTAGATTGTCAGGCATATCAAGATCCCTAAAGTGTTTTCCATTAGATCTTAAAAGAACTGAATAACATGTGGTATCAGAGCAATGTTACTCAGTTCTTAAATTCCCTTATGATCTGGAATTGAAATTGGAAAAAAACTAAGTTTTTTTTAAACATGATATAATCAAGTTTAGTATGAATTTTCTTAATGGGCAATTCAGGATAGATCTCTACAACTTAACGATGTGTTAAAGGCCGTTTTGGTTTTCGATCAAAAATAAATCCCACTTTTATTAATTACTAGGTTAGTAACCCGTGTATTACACGGATTGAAAAATAAAAATGAAAAAAAATCATAAAGTTGTAACATAGGTTGAATATTTAAAACTTGGTATAATTTGTAATTTTTTTGAATATGTGGCAATGGTCATATAAGAGTGGGCTACTAATTAAGATTTTGAAACGTAAATCACAAAACTTACAAAGTTTTGCGCTAAAGGACATCGTTTGCAAAATGGTGTAAACATAATGGACAAAACTTGTAATTTACTCGTTTTTTTAATGACAATTAAAGAGAAATTTTAATGGTCTAAAAAATTGAATGGGTATATTAATGAACGTAAACGAACAAACTTAATCAAACTTAAACTAACAAACATTAGTGAACATAAAATATGAACTTAAATATACTAACATAAATAAACCATTTAAATGAACGAACATTCACAAGCATAAATAACCGTATAAAATCGACGACATCAACTCATACATTCCACATGACACCCGTATGACCATACAAGTCGTATGACATGATAGCTCTATATAGTGTGTTAGTCGTGTTGTTCTAGTTGTCGTTTATAATAACTAAATGATGAAATACGAATGCTTTAATAATAAAATAAGAAATATACTCACCAACACATTACACCACAACCCATATAGACATGACGGGTAGTCCAATTTGGGTATGATTTTTACGGTCCACTTTACAACCCGGGCAGTTCTCATACTTACTCCAAAGGCAATTCGTTTACTTCAATTTGGGAATAAAGAGTTGGAGAAGGCTTCGAGCTTCATTCAATAATAGAGCCAATAATATAGCAAGAGTAAATTACAACAAAGTACACGAATATTGTTACATTTTTTAATACAACCTTTATCCTTATTTAGAGACCATTAAAAATCGGAAATAAAAAACGAAACATGATCATTATCCAACATAAATACATAATTCGTTGTAATGAATTATTAGATGAACACAACATTTAGGTGTTGAAACTTGAAAAAAAATAAGGGTTGGGGGAGAACACAATAAAATCAATTTCAAACTGAATCTATGCTATTTATCCGGATGATTCTTCTATGAAGATGAAAGTGATTTTGATTTTGCATGAACGTGAAAAGAGCAAATTAATAGTAGTGATAGGATATAATTTAGTTATTTATTTAGCTTATATAATTGTTTGAAATTTTAAATAATTCCATAAACTCTAAATTCATTCCCTCCAAAAAGCTAGAAAGTTAAGGGTGCCATGTGGCAACCTAGATCCTCATTTATTAGATAGGATAGATCTTCCGCCTACAATTATGATGGCCGAAACAAACTACACAAAACTTGTTTTGTTTTATTCCTTGAGTACTCTAACACTTACTTAAAAACAAACAAATGAAATAAATAGTATTTAGTTGATTTGGGGTGTTAGTGTACATGGCCTAAAACCAATTACAAACTAACTCGCCATCTTTACCTTGTATTCATATCATTATATATTTAGTGGTGAATTAATTTAGTAATTGAAAATTTACATGATTAGTTCTTATATTTTTTAGAATTGATCATATTTTTTCTTCCTAAAATGTGATGAAAACTTACATTGAATAAGGATTGTAATATATTGTTCCTAACTTTGGGTAACTATATCTCCAAGAAATTCGAAATCTAATATATAAATTAATTTTGGATATACTTTCAAAATAAAAGAAATCTTGGATATATAAAATAATCTGATACTCGAGATCAATATTAGAACAACTCGAAATCAATTGAGTTTATTATTAAATACTTTTGTTTTATAAAACCTTACTCTATTATGTTTTATAAACTTAACTTTTAAATAACTTTTCTTTTGATTGATTTAAAATTTGCTTAACTAAAATAACATTTTTTTCAAGTTTTCACTTCTGTCCAAAGGTGATGTGTTTACTTGTGGCGTTATTTAGTGAACTTAAGCATAGTCACTTAGGTGATGTGTTACACTAATGTCTCGTAAACTTTGACTTGTGCCTAAAATTATGGTGTTTCAACTTCTGCTCAAAGGTGAAATCCAGGCCAGATGATTTTGATACATAATGAATGGGTAATAACATTAAACTTTTTTAGCTACATCTGTAATTGTTTCTTCCCTTTTTATTTTCCATGTATGCTTTCTATTTCCAAAGATATCATCGCCAAACAACTGGAAAGTTATTGGAAATATGATGATAATGTTAAACTTTTAACAAAAAACTTGAAGTGTTGGGACAAATGTGGATGAATGATCCTTAACCAAAAAGGATAAGAGACAACTTGCAGCTTAGAAAAAGTTAGAATATAACATACCAGAGAATCCAAGTTAGGATTCTATATCCTTGTAAACTAATACTGAATAAAATATGTGAAAAGTAAAGTTTCCAGGATCCTTATTGTCAGAACTTGTATAACTTTAGAGCTCCAAGATCCTGTAAGAAAAACAAACTTGGGACCAAGCCAAATAATTGGGAATGAACCCATAATAACTGGGGACAAGCCCAAATAAACTGGGGACAAGCCCAACAAACTGGGGACAAGCCCAAATAAACTGGGGACAAGCCCAACAAACTGGGGACACGCCCAAATAAACTGGGGACAAGCCCAACAAACTGGGGACAAGCCCAAATAAACTGGGGACAAGCCCAAATAAACGGGTGTAAACTGGAGTATGGCCCAAACTGGCGACTATCCAAACGTGAGCGACGTGAAAACGCCGAAACCTTAGCTAACGTGAAAACGTTAGAAACCTTAGGAATGGATGTATGGTACGCCTACCATTATACGTAGGATCCTGAATACAATCAGTACAATGAAATTGTCAGCCCCTAAAGCGGGTACTGGTCGCATTGCCTTGAACTGCACCAGGATCATCGTGCGCTACTGGCGAAACTGGGGACAGGCCCAAAACTGGGGACAAGCCCAAAACTGGGTGTTAGGGGAGGATTTCCAAATGATCAGTGATCCTCATTTACTGTTGGGTTTAGTGATCCTCACTTCTGGTTGAATTGGTGATCCTCAGGAGTATTGCAGGATCAGGATCATGGATCATCTTAAGGATCCTTATACTAACGATTGTCTACTTTGAATATAATGTTGTTTTGCAGGAGTACCAGCTTGGACTTGGTCTTGGCGATATTCCTGGAGCATATTCCATGACTTATTCCGCACGTGCTTACCTGAAGTGGACGTTATGGAGTTCGTGGGGGACTTGCATGAAATGCGGAATGTTAGTTAGTTTAGATATTTTCCATTTTTAAAAGGGGTAGCGAGCTAAATAGAAAAACTTGGCTATTTTTGGCTACACACATACTAGCAACTGCTCTCACCAGCTCTCGGCAATTCGCTTAGCAATTTCATACACTTTTCATACACCTTTTGCACGTTACACTATAGTGATCCTTGTAATTAGCTCGCTATCATCCGAAGTTGTAACACATTTCTTGTTTAATTTGAGTTGGTGATCGGTAGTTTCCATCACCCGAGGTTTTTTATGCCGGAGATCATTCATTGATCAAGGGCTTTTTCCTCGTATAAATCTTTGTGTCACTTGTTCATTACATTTCAGAGTGATCCTTAGTATTGTTCATTGATTCAAGCATCATACCTCACAACAGAAAGTTTGGTTGCATTATCATTGCTTGATTTTTTACCAAAACAGTTTGGCGCCCACCGTGGGGCAATTGGTGCTTCATTCCTAAGAAGATTCATACCTTTGTGGTCATTTCTGTTCACAACAACTAGTCAGATGGCTTCTTCAGCGAAGAACACTTCAAACTTAATGCCGTCATTCAGTTCTTCACAAGGCGTTCCTCCTTTGCCTCCACCACCTTCTGGATCCCAGAAGAATGCTGAGAATGCTGCGAAGAAACAAACCCCCATTTTCACAAAACCACCAACTTCTTCTGTTTCCACTAATCCTACTACTAATGATCTTTACGCTCTGATTTTGCAGATGAGGAATCACACACAAGAGCAGGATAAAACCAACGAAAGGATCCTCCGGGAGATCGCTGAGATCAAGAAACAGAAGAAATCAGTGGAGGATCACTCTCCTCTGATGCCAAGGTCGCTAAACTTCGACACTCCAGTCATAACTTCCCAGCACTCAGCAGCTCCGGACGTGCAATACTTGGGTGAATTACCAGGAAGGCGTTATGGAACAACAACTATGAGTCAGGCACTTGGCTCTCACTTCCAGCCTCAGGGATCCTATTTTCAGCCATCGGGATCCTCTATTCAGCATCAAGGATCCTTCAGCTCAGGAGGATATTTGGTAATGCACACGGTCCAAGGATCCTCCCAGGTCCAAGGACCCTCCCAGGTCCAAGGACCCTCCCAGGTCCAAGGACCCTCCCAGGTCCAAGGACCCTCCCAGGTCCAAGGACCCTCCCAGGTCCAAGGACCCTCCCAGGTCCAAGGACCCTCCCAGGTCCAAGGATCCTCCCAGGTCCAAGGATTCTCTATTGTCCCAGGATCCTTTCAGGTTCAAGGATCCTCTCAGCCTCAAGGATCCAACGTCTTTCAGGATCAAGGATTCTTGAGAAGTATGCAGCCTCAGAGCTCGGACGTTCATCAAGGAGACTTCATACCAATGCAGACCATTGCTTCCTCTGGTCCTTCAATCATGCCAGAGTCTCGTCAATATGGATTCACATCCGCAATTCCAAACACGAATCCTGTGGGAGGTAACACTTTTAATAATTCATATAACACTAACCATGGCTTAATGCATGATACAGGTATCAATCAGGCTATGGCTAGGGAGCTACAGAAGCTTAAGGATATGATATCCAGTGTACCAGGAGTGGTTAAACCCATTCCTGAAATTGCAGATGGTAGCCATAGGATATCTCGTTTTGCACCACCCTTATGTGATGCTGAGATACCTAAAAGGTTCCAGATACCATCTATGAAGCTGTATGATGGTTCGACGGATCCAGAGGAGCATGTAGCTCAATACAGGGAGAGGATGGAGATCAATCCAATTCCTGAAAGGTTAAAAGAAGCATGTCTATGAAAGGGATTTGGATCCACACTTACAGGATCTGCTCTTAAATGGCTGCTAAGTCTTCCCCCTTACTCTATTACTTCATTTGCTAATCTAGTTAATTTGTTTAATAGTCAATTCTCTTGTAGTAGAAAATTTGAACGATTAACTAGTGATCTATATAGGGTAACACAGGGTCAAAGTGAATCACTTAGAGATTATATCACTAAGTTTAGTAAAGAATCCTTAGATATTCCTAATTTGGATATTGCTACGGCTGTAGAAGCCTTTAAAATGGGATTGCTTAGGGATTCACCATTCTATGATGATCTTGTTATGACCCCTTGCAGGAATCTTGATGAAGTAAGAACCAGGGCCCTTAGGTTCATCCGCTTAGAGGATGACAAAAGGATCCAGGATAGATTGACAGGATCCTCAAAACAGGAGAAACAAGGATCCTACTTCAGGAACAACAAATCCAAGTTCTACAATAAGTCTGACAACCAGAACGTGCATGCAGTGGAACAAGAAGAGGATGAAGAGGATTATCCTCCTATTTCTGAATACTGTTTTTCTGTTGATAACAATGAACTAATCCTTGCAATGCAGAATCTAGGTGAGAAAGCTAGGTGGCCAAGGAAAAGTGATAAACCAGCTGCTACAAAGGATAAGTCCAAGTGGTGTGCATATCATGAGGATTTTGGGCATCTCACTGAAGAGTGTATTGCACTAAGAAAGGAAATTGGTTACTTGTTGAGCAAGGGGCATTTGAAGGAACGTTTGGGACGAAAGAAGTCAAGGATCCAGGATCCTGAAAGGATCCCGGAAAGAGCTCTTGCCCCTCCAGCAGATGCACAAGTTATAAACTTCATATCCGGTGGATCAGATATTTGTGGTACCTCCTTTTCAGCAGCAAAAAGACATGCTAAGGAAACCAAGATGGATAATGGAGACAGACCCGTCCGGACCTCCGTTGTCACCCAGGATAAAGTCATAACCTTTGATGAGGATGATCGTGTTGATGTCCAGGATCCTCATCATGATGGTCTTGTAATTACATTGTTTATTTCTAACCACTTTGTTCGCAGGATCCTTATAGATGGAGGAAGCTCTGTGAACATCATTCAGCTTGATGTCCTCAAGAAGATGAATATCCTGGAGTCTGATATCATCCCAAGATCCTCAGTACTTGTGGGATTCAGTGGAGAAACTAAGAATACATTGGGGGACATCAAACTCCCAATCTATATTGAAGGATTGCATTCTTATCAAAAATTTTGTGTTATAGATTGCTTATCATGTTGCAATGTTATCCTTGGCAGGCCATGGATACATGATATGAAGGCAGTTCCATCCACCTATCATCAATGTGTAAAGCTTCCAAGTCCTTGGGGAGTGGTGAAAATTGAGAGTGATCAACAAGAAGCTAAGAATTGCTATACCTCATCAATGAAGCCAGCCTCAAGACCAAGGGAGCAATAGCAATTAAAGTATCCTTCAAGAGATGTCTTGGAGGCAAGAGAGCAGGATGTAAAAGAAATCCTCGTGGATCCTGATGACCCTGAATCTAGGATCTTCATAGGGTCAGGGATCCTTAGCGAAATCGAACAGGAGCTAGTATCCTTCCTTAAAAGAAAGAAAACTACCTTTGCCTGGAAACATGAGGATATGACAGGTATATCTAAAGATATAATTACTTATAAACTTGGCATTGACAGGTCATTCAAGCCAATTCATCAAAAGAGGAGGAAGTTTGCACCTGAAAGGAATGCTATTATCCAGGAAGAAGTAGATAAACTACTTCGGGCAGGTATGATAAGAGAGGTTAAGTATCCAAGATGGTTAGCCAATGTGGTTGTTGTTCAAAAGAAAAATGGAAAGTAGAGGGTATGTGTCGATTTTACTGATTTAAACAAGGCATGTCCCAAGGATCCTTTCCCATTACCCCACATTGACTCCATGGTGGATGCTACCGCGGGTCATGAGTTGTTGACTTTTATGGATGCTTCATCTGGATTTCAACAAATTCAGATGGAACCATCTGATCAAGAGGATACAGCCTTTATGACCCCAACTGGTATATATTGTTATATTGCTATGCCATTTGGACTAAGGAATGCAGGTGCTACTTACCAAAGGCTTGTCAATATGATGTTCAAGGAACAAATTGGACACACTATGGAAGTCTATATTGATGACATGGTAGTTAAGTCCAAGAAAGTTGAGGATCATCTTAAAGACTTGGAGGAAGCATTCAATATCCTTGATAAATTTAATATGAAACTAAATCCTTCCAAGTGTCATTTTGGTGTTAAGGCAGGTAAATTCTTAGGCTATATGGTGACAAAGAGGGGCATTGAAGCAAGTCCAGAGCAAATCAAGGCTATTGTGAATATCAAATCTCCTGCCAATGCTAAGGATGTACAAAGATTGATAGGCAGGATCGCAGCCTTGAACAGATTCATATCCAAATCCCCAGAAAAGTGCAAGGAATTCTATGACATCCTGAGGAAGAACAAGAAATTTGAATGGACTGAGAAGCATGAAAGTGCCCTTAAAGCTCTTAAGGATTACCTATCCTCAGCCCCAGCCTTGATGAAACCAGAAAAGGGAGATGTATTATCCTTATACCTAGCAGTATCCTCAAAAGCAGTAAGTGCGGTCCTTGTTAAGGATCACAAAGGTACACAACATCCTGTTTATTATGTAAGTAAGAGTTTACTTGATGCTGAATCCAGGTATTCACACTTAGAAAAACTTATCCTTGCATTAATTATGGCATCTACTAAATTGAGACATTATTTTGAGACTCATGCCATTATTGTTAAGACTAGTTTTCCAATTAAGAATGTTCTCAGGAAACCTGAAATGTCAGGAAGGATGGCTAAGTGGGCAGTGAAGCTTAGTGCATACGATATAAGATATGAGCCTAGAACTGCCATCAAATCCCAAGCTTTAGCTGACTTTGTGGCAGATTTCAGTAGTGACTTGCAAAAGGAAGCTGAGTTAGAAGTCCAACAACTTGGAGAGACTAAGGATCCTTGGATTCTCTTCACTGATGGAGCCTCTAATGTAAAAGGAACAGGGCTTGGAATACTACTAAAATCGCCACAGGGGGACATAATACCCCACTCCATAGCTTGTGAATTTCAAACTACCAACAATGAGGCTGAGTATGAAGCCTTGATAGCTGATTTGCAAATTGCTAAGCATATGAGGATCAGGTATCTTGAGGTACATGTAGATTCATTATTAATCACTAATCACTTTAATGGATCCTATGCTGTTAAAGGTGAAAAGCTTATCAAATATTTGGAGATAGTCAAAGAATTGGCACTCTCTTTTGTTTCCTTTAGTTTGACACAGGTACCAAGGGAAGAGAATGCAGAGGCTGATGCATTAGCCAATCTAGGATCATCCTTGAAGATCCCGGAAGATATAAGGATCCCTATTATCCACATCCTTGCCCCTACTATTGAGGATCATGTAGCTATGGAGATAGGAGAAGATTCTGCAGTCATCCCAAGTGATGATACTCAATCTCATTCAGGATCATGGATCCTCCCAATCATGAGATACATACAACATGGAGAGATTCCTACAGGAGAAAACCCTAGGGCTTTCAAAATTAAGGTATCTCAATTTACAATATTGAATAATATGTTGTATAAACGATCTCTTGCAGGACCATATCTAAGATGCATTGAGGATCCTGAAATCCAAGAAGTCCTAAAGGATTTCCATGAAGGAGATTGTGGAAACCACACTGGGGGCAGGGCATTATTCTCAAGGATCCTGAGGACAGGATACTATTGGCCCACTATGAAGAAGGATGCTGTGTAATATGCCAAGAAGTGTGATCCTTGTCAGAGGCATAGTAATATCCTTCACCAACCAGCAGAGCTCTTGCATCCTATATCCTCTTCCTAGCCATTCATGAGATGGGGAATGGATATAGTTGGAAAGCTTCCTAAGGCACCTGGTGGAAAAGTATTCATGCTTGCTGTTATGGGTGAAATTCTGAGCCCATATCCTGACTTTGTATCTTGATTTTCTATTAGTTGTATATGATCAGGATACCAGATCAGGATACCGGACCAGGATATTGGTAACATCCTGAGGCAGTATCCTGACTATTACTAACAATTTGCTTGTAAACGTTGGCTACAAGGGACTAACATTCATGAAGACCAAATTATCCTGAAGACCCGCTCAAATTGGTTAGGATAAGGACGTTGATGGCGGAAAAATAGCTATTGTAACGGTCATCATTGAAGATTGGTGTGTTTTATGGAAAGTTACGAAGATTGGTCAAAGATATTAATGTTGTAACGGTTATGGAAGCTTAAATCCCGGACTTATAGTTAGTAAGCGCGTGGAAAACGAGTGGAAACAGCCTGGCAACGTTCAGAAAGGAAATAATCTCAGTATCCCGGATTTTTAGCATAATATCCCGGATTTTTAGCATAGTTAGTTGTTTCCTTTTACTATATAAAGGAGTGATCGGATCATAGGTAAACACAACTTTCACACACACAATTTCTCGTACACTCTTGCTCTCTACCACCTGTAACCACTCACAAACACTCACACTTGTACTCGAATCGCATTTTAACACTTAGTTGATCCGTATCATATCCTGCATTGTATCCTGTTATTCAAGCAATAAGAAGAACAAGGCAGCCGACGATTGTCAGCTCCCGAGGTTTTATGCCGGAGATCTAAATTGATCAAGGGCTTTCCTCGTACATCACGTGTCAACCTTTACATTTTTGCTCATTGTTTGATTATAGATACAGCTCGATATCCTGAGCCGTATCCCGAAACTGTTTTCGCAAACTAATAAACCAACATATTTTTTACAAAGTATTTCTAGCACACTACCTCACAAAACTAATTTGATCACTTAATTGCTTAGGTAATTTTTGACCAAAACAATTTGGCGCCCACCGTGGGGCAAGTGGTGCTATTTCTACTAAAAGCTTTTGTAAAATCGTTAATCGGTTTTCTATTTTCAAAACTTTTTGCTACACTATTTTCAATGGCCTCGAGATCAAACATGAGCTCTTCTACCGTGCCTGCTACAACATTTGCAACGATTGGTTCGGTGCTTCCACCACTTCCTCCAAGGACGCAAGCTTCTTCACAGCCTCATGATATTATACCTACACGGAGTATTCAGGGATCTGGTCCTGTTTTGGCCTCTAATGAAGAAATTCTAACTTTATTTGGTAGTGTACAGGAACAAATGAGGCAGCAGCAGGAGACCAACCAAATGCTAATGAGAGAGATACAACTCTTGAAATCTAGCTCAAGAAGGACCACTGAGGATACTGTCACTCCCTTGCAGCCTAGATCTTTGAACTTTAGTTCGGCAGTATATACTGAGGATAACAGGGGGAATATTGTGCCTAGCCATTCCCAAAGTCATATTCCTGAGATACCCTCTTCGGTCAGGGTGTCAGCTGTGAGAAATCCAGGATATGCTCCAGGATGTGCTCCAGGATATGGACAGAATCACCAAGCTGGTAACTTGTCTGTTAACACCAATATCCCTGTTACTAATAATCTTGGATCATTGCAGGATGCAGGCGTGACATCAGCGATAACCAGAGAGCTTCAAAAGTTGAAGGATATGATATCAAGTGTGCCTGGAATAGTGCAGCCTATACCGGAAGTATCCCGGGATAGTCACAACATATCCCGCTTTGCTCACCCCATTTGTGATGCAGAAATCCCAAAGAGATTCCCGACTCCTAACATGAAGCTGTATGATGGGACGACAGATCCTGAGGAGCATATTGCCCAGTATAGGGAGAGGATGGAGATTAACCATATCCCGCCAGAACTTAAGGAAGCATGCTTGTGCAAGGGCTTCGGCTCTACTCTAACGGGATCAGCCTTGAAATGGCTTCTAAATGTTCCACCTTATTCAATTACATCATTTGCTCATTTAGTTAATTTGTTTAATAGTCAGTTTTCTTGTAGTAGAAGCTTTGAAAAACTAACAAGTGACCTCTACAGGATAACACAGGGGCCTCAAGAATCCCTAAGGGATTATGTGAACAAATTCAGCAGGGAATCCTTGGATATCCCACACCTTGATGTTGCTACAGCAGTCCAAGCATTCAAGATGGGACTACAAAAGGATTCCCAGTTTTATCAGGATCTTGTGATGAATCCTTGCAGGAACTTGGACGAAGCTCGAAACAGGGCCTTGAGATATATCAGGCTGGAAGATGGTAAGAAAATGCAAGAGAGGATGAATGCATCCTCAACATATGAACCAACTAACAGGAAGTCAGAATCCTCATACAAACCGTATCGTTCTAAGCCATATGACAGGAATGATAGCAAAAACGTGAACGCTGTTGAAAATGAGGATCCTGAGGAGTATCCTGAATTGTCAGAATATTGTTTTTCTGTTAATATACCTGAACTAATGTATGCTATGCAGGGTTTGGGAGATAAAGCCAGGTGGCCTCGGAAGAATCAACAAAAAGCTGATTGGAAGGATAAGTCCAAATGGTGTGCCTTCCATGAGGATTTCGGACATGTTACTGAGGATTGCATTGCCCTGAGGAAAGAAATAAGCTACCTACTAAGCAAAGGATATCTGAAAGATCTTCTGGGCAGAAAGAAGAATATGGGTCAGGATATTGAGAAGGATCCTGAACGAGCAGCATCACCTCCCGCCGACGCCAAGATAATTAACTTTATCTCAGGAGGGTCCGATATCTGCGGAACTTCTTATTCTGCAGCCAAAAGACATGCAAAGGAGGCTAAGGCCGAAAGGGGGAATAAGCCAACCAGGATATCGACCCTCACGACTGATAAAATGATCACATTCGATAGTGATGACAGGGATACTGTCCAGGATCCTCATCATGATGCTCTGGTAATAACTTTATATGTTGCTAATCACTTTGTACGCAGGATACTGGTGGATAATGGCAGCTCAGTCAACATCATCCAATTGGAAACCTTGAAGAGAATGAACATCCCCGAGATGGAGATCACCTCAAAGTCCACTGTGCTTGTAGGGTTTAGTGGAGAAGCAAAGAATACTGTTGGGGAAATAAAACTGCCCGTATATGTCGAAGGAGTAAACTCGATTCAACGGTTTTGTGTCATGGATTCATTATCCTGCTATAATATTATATTGGGCAGGCCATGGATTCACGAGATGAAAGCTGTACCTTCTACCTATCATCAGTGTGTCAAGATCCCTACTCCTTGGGGGGTAGTCAAAGTTGAAAGTGACCAACAAGAGGCGAAGGAGTGCTACTCCTCTTCAATGAAGGCCTCAAGAAAATCCAAAGCAGGATAGCAATTAAAGATACAAGCCCAGGATATTGTGGAGGCTTCGGAGCAGGATGTTAAGAAAATTATCCTGGACCAGAATAATCCAGATATCTCGGTGCTTGTAGGAGCCAATATCCCTCAGGATATTGAAAATCAATTAGCTAACTTTTTGAAATGCAGGATCTCAACATTCGCATGGAAGCATGAGGATATGACAGGTATTTCTAAGGATATTATAACTCACAAGCTTGGAATTGACAGGTCTTTCAAGCCTGTCCAGCAAAGGAGAAGGAAGTTTGCTCCAGAACGAAACATAATTATTCAAGAAGAGGTTGAAAGACTATTGAAGTCCAAGATGATCAGGGAAGTCAAATTTCCCAAGTGGCTAGCAAATGTGGTCGTGGTCCAAAAGAAGAATGGGAAATGGAGAGTTTGTGTAGATTACACAGACTTGAACAAAGCATGTCCTAAAGACCCATTCCCTCTACCTCATATAGACTCGATGGTGGATGCCACTGCCAGTCATGAGATGTTAACCTTCATGGATGCATCCTCAGGATTCCAGCAGATCCAAATGGAACCTTCAGACCAGGAGGATACTGCTTTCATGACACCAACAGGTATTTACTGTTATACTGCTATGCCTTTTGGTTTGAAAAATGCAGGTGCAACGTACCAGAGATTGGTGAACATGATGTTTAAAGACAAACTGGGGGACACCATGGAGGTGTACATTGACGATATGGTAGTCAAATCCAAGAAGGCTGAGGATCATCTCCAGGATATTAAAGGAGCATTTGATATCCTGGACCAGTACAATATGAAACTAAATCCTGCCAAGTGCCATTTTGGAGTGGGGGCAGGAAAGTTTTTAGGATACATGGTGACTAAAAGGGGTATAGAAGCAAGCCCGGAACAGATCAAAGCTATCCTGGATATCAAGTCACCATCCAACATGAAAGATGTGCAAAGATTAACTGGACGAGTAGCGGCATTAAACAGATTTATATCAAGATCCTCAGAAAAATGTAAAGAATTCTACGATATCCTGAAGAAGAATAAGAGGTTCGAATGGGGAGAAAAGCAGGAAGCAGCCTTACAGGAATTAAAGCAATATCTTTCAACCGCACCTCTGATGATGAAGCCCGAGGATGGTGAACCATTATCCCTGTATCTTGCAGTATCAGGGAATGCAGTAAGTGCTGTTTTGGTCAAGGATCACGAAGGTCAGCAGTATCCTGTCTATTACGTTAGTAAAAGTTTATTAGATGCTGAAACTAGATATTCTAATCTAGAAAAAATGATATTAGCCCTAGTTATGGCATCAACGAAACTTAGACATTATTTTGAAACACATAGGATTCATGTTAAAACCAACTATCCTGTTAAAAATGTGCTTAGGAAACCCGAGATGTCAGGTAGGATGGCTAAGTGGTCAGTAAAACTAGGTGCTTATGATCTAGTATATGAACCTAGAAATGCCATAAAGTCTCAGGCCTTAGCTCACTTTGTGGCTGATTTCAGTAGTGATATTCAAAATGAAGTAGACCTAGAAGTGCAACAATTAGGAGAAAATATAGAATCTTGGACACTATATACTGATGGTGCATCTAATGTAAGAGGTGTAGGTTTGGGTATACTACTAAAATCGCCACAGGGGGACATATTACCCCAGGCCATTAGATGTGAGTTTACTGCCACTAATAATGAAGCTGAGTATGAAGCTCTGATAGCAGGATTAGAATTAGCCAAAAATATGAATATTAGATGTTTACAAGTATATGTTGATTCCCTGTTGATTACTAACCATTTCAATGGGTCTTATGCAGTAAAAGGTGAAAAGTTAGCTGAATATCTTGAAATTGTTAAGAAATTAGCAGGATATTTCGAAATTTTTACACTTGAACAGGTACCAAGAGAAAAGAATGCTGAAGCTGACGCTCTAGCAAACTTAGGATCTACTGTCAGGATACCGGAGGGAACTCAGATAGCAATAGTGCACATCTTGTATCCTGCAATAGAACATTTCAAATCTCAGGATAAAGAAGTAGCATGTATCCAGGATCCTGGTGATGGATATCCTGAGAAGGATCCTGGATGACTCCAATTGTGAAGTATCTTCAAGAAGGAGATATCCCAAAAGATGCAAATCCTAAGGCTTTTAGGATGAAGGTATCTCGTTTTACTATTATAAATAATATTTTGTATAAGAAATCCCTTGCAGGTCCGTACCTAAGGTGCTTGGAAGGTCCTGAAACCAAGGAGGTACTTCAGGATATACACGAAGGAGACTGTGGCAACCATACTGGGGGCAGATCTCTGTTCTCGAAGGTGTTGAGAACAGGATATTACTGGCCGACCATGAGAAAGGATGCCATGGAGTATGCTCAGAAATGCGATGCATGTCAAAGACACGGCAACATCCTGCATCAGCCTGCGGAACCATTATATCCTATCGCATCCCCTTGGCCGTTTATGAAATGGGGGATGGACATAGTGGGAAAGCTTCCTAAGGCTCCAGGAGGAAAGGTTTTCATGCTGGCAATGACAGATTATTTCTCCAAATGGGTCGAAGCCGAGGCCTTTGTTCAAGTCAGGGATCAAGAAGTGGTATCCTTCATAAAAAGGAATATCCTGACCAGATTTGGGGTACCAGCTGAGATAGTTTGTGACAATGGCTCTCAATTCATCAGCAAAAGAACTACTGACTTTTGCAAGAGTTGGGGAATTAAGATGATTACGTCAACACCAGTGCATCCTCAAGCAAATGGACAAGCAGAATCCTCGAACAAGATAATCGTCAACAATTTAAAGAAGATGTTAGGTGCCAAAAAAGGAAAATGGGCAGAGGAACTACCATTTGTCCTATGGGCTGATAGAACAACTGTGAAGAATGCTACTGGGCAAACCCCATTTTCTTTGGTATTTGGGGCAGAAGCAGTGATCCCGACAGAAATGGTGATACCGACAGCTAGATCAAGCCTACGGGATCCTGAATCAAATCCTGAAATCTTATGTCAAGAACTGGATACTATTGATGAGACAAGAGATGCAGCAAAGCTAAGGATGGCGGCATATCAACAGAGGATATCCAGAGCATATAACAAGAATATAAGGACTAGAAGGTTCCAAGTCGGAGATTGGGTGTTAAGAAAAGCTTTTCAGAATACTACTAATCCTGCCGATGGAAAATTAGCTCCAAAGTGGGAAGGACCCTATGAGATTGAATCGGAAGCAGGAAAAGGAGCATATCGACTCAAGAATATGGAGGGGGATATACTACCAAGATCCTGGAATGCTATACATCTCAAAGCCTATTTCAAGTGAGTTTAGAATTTAATTTCTAACTCAAGATGGTATGAATTCTGTCTCTTTTAAATATAATATAATTTATTTGAACCCAATACTAACTTGAGCATCGGAGGGGTGTTAGCCAAGCTAACACCCACCTTAGTTTAAGGTTGTTTTGCAGAATATGCTTCGGGATATAGCTCCAGGATACACACTCGGGATACTTCGAAAGATTAGAGGATTGGCCCCCTCTCTCACGTTTAAGGGATCCTGATCCCTTCACAGGTTTAAAGGTATTCACCTTTCTCACGAATTGGGTTTAAACACCCCGCCTGGAGCGCAAGTTATCCAGGGATAGTTCAAGGTGGCGGGACCAGTTCATGTAAAAGTGGCTGACAATTTCGTTACTGTTGGCTATACCCTGGATCCTTAAGGTATATGAGGATTGATCACCCTCTCTCGCGAAAGGGTATTTTCATACTCTCTAAGGTTTAAAGGTTTTCACCTTTCTAAGTCTTGGAGTTTATACACTCCCGCCTGTAGCGCACGAAAATTTGGGATTTTCCCCAGGATACTAAGGGTTTATCCCCAGTACATTAAGGGTTTATCCCCAGTAAAACTAAAGTTTTTAACAATATTGCAAAGATATGACAAGCTGTGATTACACACGTTCTTTTGTGGATAAGAAGCTATGAAGTTTAATCACAAAGTGAAGAAACACTCAAGTATATCATGCACTGATGCGATATCCTACACAGACAGGGGACATCCATGCCGGGGACATTGCAAAGGATTCAAAGGTTAAGGTTGGAAATTATTGCCTAAGTGTTTCTGGTATGATTTATTATTTTTCAAGTCTTGAAAACCTTATCTAAATGATCTAAGTTTTCTAAAAAGTCATATTCAACCAAGTTTTGTCTGACATTTAGGAGACATTTTATCAGTATCCCGACCAGGATATTTGATCAGGATATTCAAAACTTACCTTTCAAAATAAACAACAAATAAGGCTAAAAGGTTAGTTTATTATTAATGGTCCAAAAGATTGTATTCTTGGTTTCATCTCAAAAAGAGACCCATCCACCAAGAACACAATTAAAGTTTTTAAATCATATTTACATAAACAGTTGAAGGTTTCGTCCTGAAAACACAGGATCTTTCCACCTTCAACTGTCAAAATATTCTACTTGCAGGAAATTAAAATTGTTCTAAGTGCAGGACGACCGGATGATTTAGACCCTACAAAATACAGGTATCATTAAAGACAGACTAACCAGGATACAGGTTCAGTATATGTGTACGTGATACAGGATCTGGATACTTACCTTATTAGGGAAGGAGGTCATGGGCTCGATAGATTCCATGAAGCCAAGGTCATCATAAGAGAAACCTTTGGCAGCAGCAACAGGCGGCTCCTTTTTTACCAGGACAAGCTTGGGATAGCTATCAAGCTTCTCAAGATCGAAGAAAACATATATCCTTACCAGGCATGTTGGAATGACTAAAAAATATATCCGTTGGAATCAGGATATCCAACAGTTATATTTTTGGGGACAATTGTTATGGGTGAAATTCTGAGCCCATATCCTGACTTTGTATCTTGATTTTCTATTAGTTGTATATGATCAGGATACCAGATCAGGATACCGGACCAGGATATTGGTAACATCCTGAGGCAGTATCCTGACTATTACTAACAATTTGCTTGTAAACGTTGGCTACAAGGGACTAACATTCATGAAGACCAAATTATCCTGAAGACCCGCTCAAATTGGTTAGGATAAGGACGTTGATGGCGGAAAAATAGCTATTGTAACGGTCATCATTGAAGATTGGCGTGTTTTATGGAAAGTTACGAAGATTGGTCAAAGATATTAATGTCGTAACGGTTATGGAAGCTTAAATCCCGGACTTATAGTTAGTAAGCACGTGGAAAACGAGTGGAAACAGCCTGGCAACGTTCAGAAAGGAAATAATCTCAGTATCCCGGATTTTTAGCATAATATCCCGGATTTTTAGCATAGTTAGTTGTTTCCTTTTACTATATAAAGGAGTGATCGGATCATAGGTAAACACAACTTTCACACACACAATTTCTAGTACACTCTTGCTCTCTACCACCTGTAACCACTCACAAACACTCACACTTGTACTCGAATCGCATTTTAACACTTAGTTGATCCGTATCATATCCTGCATTGTATCCTGTTATTCAAGCAATAAGAAGAACAAGGCAGCCGACGATTGTCAGCTCCCGAGGTTTTATGCCGGAGATCTAAATTGATCAAGGGCTTTCCTCGTACATCACGTGTCAACCTTTACATTTTTGCTCATTGTTTGATTATAGATACAGCTCGATATCCTGAGCCGTATCCCGAAACTGTTTTCGCAAACTAATAAACCAACATATTTTTTACAAAGTATTTCTAGCACACTACCTCACAAAACTAATTTGATCACTTAATTGCTTAGGTAATTTTTGACCAAAACACTTGCTATGACTGATTACTTCTCCAAGTGGATAGAGGCTGAAGCCTTTGCTCAAGTCAGAGAAAAGGAAGTTATATCCTTTATTAAAAGAAACATTATTACTAGATTTGGTATCCCTTCTGAAATTGTTTGTGATAATGGATCCTAATTTATTGGGAATAGAACTACTAACTTTTGTGACAGCTGGGGGATTAAGATGATAACATCAACACCAGTCTACCCACAAGCTAATGGTCAGGCAGAATCATCCAACAAGATCATCATCAACAACTTGAAAAAGAAGCTTGGATCCAAGAAAGGAAAATGGGCAGAAGAACTACCTTATGTGCTTTGGGCTGATAGGACAACTCCCAAGAATACAACTGGCCAAACTCCATTTTCCCTGGTATTTGGGGCAGAATCAGTGATCCCTACAGAAATGGTGGTTCCTACTGCAAGAACAAGCATACGTGATCCTGAAGAAAATGCTGAAAACTTGGTTCAAGACTTGGATACTATAGAAGAAATAAGGGATTTGGCAAGGATAAGGATGGCTAGTTATCAGCAAAGGATGGCTGGAGCCTACAACAAAAATGTCAGGATCAGGAAATTCCAAGTTAGTGATATGGTATTAAGGAAGGCATTTCAGAATACCACCAATCCTGCTGATGGAAAGTTGGCACCAAAATGGGAAGGCCCCTATTTGATTGAAGCTGAGGCAGGAAAGGGGGCATATCGATTGCTAACAATGGAAGGTGATTTGCTACCAAGAGCTTGGAATGCTGTCCATTTGAAGAAATATTTCATGTGATAAGGATCCATGATCCTAACATGACAAGTATTCTTGAAGGATCCTTATAAGACAGATGATCCTCTTTCTGGTAATATTATGATCTCTAACTATTTCATTCTTTAATTATCTTATATAAGGATAAGGATCATGCATCCTTTGTCCTCCTTTCACTTGATTCTGAGTTTTGAAGGTTCGGGTATCCTTAACTAAGGATTGAGTATCCACAGAAGTATCCAGTTATTTGGGCTTGACCCCAGTTTCGCCAGTAGCGCACGATGATCCTGGTATAGTTCATGGCAATGGGACCAGTACTCGCTTTAGGGGCTGACAATTTCATTGTACTGGCTATATTCAGGATCCTACGTTTAATGGTAGACGTACCATACATCCGTTCCTAAGGTTTCTAACGTTTTCATGTTAGCTAAGGTTTTGGCATTTTCATGTCACTAAGTTTGGATAGTCGCCAGTGAGGGCCATACTCCAGTTTACATACGATCCTTTGGGCTTGTCCCCAGTTATCCTTTGGGCTTGTCCCTAGTTATCCTTTGGGCTTGTCCCCAGTTATCTTTTGGGCTTGTCCCTAGTATATTGGGCTTGTCCCCAGAATTGTTGGGCTTATCCCCAGTTACTAACTCTTATCTTATATTGGCTTAGTCCCAAGTTGTATCCTATTTCAGGTTTTTGGAGATAAACGACCAAGGATCCTTGATCCTTACTTTCTACTAAGGTTTGTCTTCTGGGTTATCCTGATTATAAGTGTTAAAGGATAGGATCCTAACTTGGATTCTCAGGTATGATCCTTAACTATTTTGATTTTATTCATTATTCATTTGAGTAACCCTTACCCTTTGACAGCTGAACTTATGATCCTTAAAATGTGTTACTTTTCAGAACTTGTTGACTGTAGGATATGTGATCCTTGATCATATCCTAAAAATTTTTGATGATATTTCTTAAATTTTTTCTTTACTTGATAAGTTTAAACAAAATGAACATCACAATTGTTTTGGTCAAAAATCAGACGAGGATAATGCAACCAAACTCTTTGTTACGGGGTATGATGCTTGAATTGATGAACAATAATAAGGATCACTATGAAGTATGATGAACAAATGACACGAAGATTTATACGGGGAAAAAGCCCTTGATCAAGAGTTGATCTCCGGCACAAAAAACCCCGGGTGATGGAAACTACCGATCACCAACTTAAATTAAACAAACAATCTGTTACAACTTCGGATGATAGCGAGCTAAGTACAAGGATCACTATAGTGTATCGTGTAGAAAATGTGTGTAATCGCCAAGTGTGTTAGCGAAAGTTGATGAGAGCAGTTGTATGAGTGTGTGTGTAGCCAAAAATAGCAAAAAGTGTTGTCTAATTAGCTCGCTACCCCTTTTAAATTAGAAAATATCTAAATAACTAACTATCCGCAAATGGTGCAAGTCCTCCACGACTCCACAACGTCCATTTCTGACCAAGCACGTGCGGAATAGACTTAGAATATTCTCCAGAAATATCGCCAAGACCAAGTCCCAATTGATACTCCTGCAAAAAAATTACGAATTCAAAGCAGACAATCATTAGTATAAGGATCCTTAGGATGATCCATGATCCTGATCCTGAAGCACTTCTGAGGATCACTAACTGACACAGAAGTAAGGATCACCAAGCAGGATAATAATTGAGGATTACGGGTCATTTAGAAATCCACCCCTAACAATTGCCCCCAAAATATAAGGAGTTATATTGTAAATAAACGAGTTGTATTTTGTTGATCTTATCCGCAACAAACTAACGGATAACTAGCCG
The DNA here is from genome assembly GCA_030545235.1 of Helianthus tuberosus. NCBI lineage: Eukaryota > Viridiplantae > Streptophyta > Magnoliopsida > Asterales > Asteraceae > Helianthus > Helianthus tuberosus. Next base: position 171,490,638 of record CM060414.1, on the reverse strand, counting down.
TTGAAGACGGACTAGCCGTTGCAAACCTGACGTCACCGAAGTGACAATCCTGCAAATCATCATTATAAATAGGAGTTAGAGATAGGATCAATTTGCATTTAAATCCAAGAGAACTTCCCTTTAAATTCTCAGCCGAAGATCAATCAGGTATCTCTTTTCCTACTTCTCCTTCTCTTACTCTGTTTTTCTTTCTTTACCATCATCTCGTTAATAATGATGCTCCGGTCCTCCCCCGCCAAGGATCACCAGAAGGATAGCCCCTTGAAGAGTCAAGGAATCATCAAAGACTCAGCGAATGAGAGGTGTTGCTTTTCTGATCCGCAAATAGATAAGATCCGGCACTGCTTTCCAGCGAACGCCTTTTTCAAACCCTTTGATCCCACTGTTCTGAGCGACTACATTTCTGAGACATGGGTTGCCTTTCCGGTTACCCCATTCACCATAGGATACACTTATCCTTTTCCAGCTTTTACCCAATCCTTTTTCTCCTTAACCGGCATCTCTTACATCCAAGCTATGTCGATGATCTGGAGGGTCTTATATACCCTTGAAAGGATCATAGAGCAGGAAGGGATTGATTTAGGAATGTCGGAACTGGCAGAGATGTATGATCTCACAACATTTGGATCCCACCGATATCTGTTTAAGCGAAAACCCGGCGAAGAACATCCCATTTTTAAAGCCACCAAGAACGATACAAACTGGAAACGACGCTTTTTCTTTGTCAGAAGGGATACCATTCCAAACGGAGAGGATCTACCAAGGAAGTGGTCCACCCATGGTAGGACAGAGGATCCTGAGAAGGATCACCAGGTAATCTTGCTCTTGTGATAGGATCACTAATCCCCTTTTGTTTTATGTTATGCAGCTGTCACTGTTTCACACCTCATACCATCTCCTGATACTAAGGAAAGGCTTGCTGTTTTTAGAAGACTCGGTCCTGAAACAAGATCATTTAAGACAATCACCCAGGATTCTCAAGAGGTATCCTCAGGCTCAGTCACCATGTCAAGTAAGTATCCTGCTTTTTATATAGTTAAAGATTTAAATAAATAGTTAAATAAGAATAGGGTAAGGATACTTATCTTGCTTTGAATGTGTAGGTGCCGGAAAAGCTTCCAAGCCTGCCTCCCAGTTCAACATGGCCGACCTTGACACTGTTCGATCCAGAAAGAAAAAGGCCATTGCCAGCCCTAGTGTCTCCATCCCCAAGGCACCCACTAAAGGAAGGGGTGGCAAGAAGAGGAAAAACTCTGAGATAGAGGACCTACAAGGCCTGCCACTGATCCGCCACCAGTTCCTTGAATACTTCAATGACGTGAGGATCACCAATTCTGCCTAGATATCCTACTTATTTGAGGATCACCTGATCTTGAACTGCTTTGTCTTTTTTGCAGAAATTTGCTGAGATTGAAGACTACGTGGGGAGTGTTGAGGAGTTGGATAAGAAGATTGCTGACCTCCAACAAGTTGCAGTGCTCAAGGATCTTAAGATTGCTGATCTCGAAAAAGCCCTTCAAGACGCCAAGACTAAGACAGCTAAGATCTTGATCGACATTGACTACGAGAAGCATGACCTCATAGAAGGTGCAAAGGTCTCCGCTGCCATCACAATGTATAAGACAAAACTGAAGATGGCCGAGGAGGCTCAAGATCCTGACTTCGACAGAAGCAGTTGGGATGTTGAGGGCTGGAAGGCGAGGTTAGCTGATCTGGAAGATGATAAGGAGGCTGAGGAGGTTTTGGCGATTGAGGCTGGAAGCAGTGGAAAGGATCTGGTGAAGGATACCGAAGCTGGAGGGGATGAAGATGCAGCGAAGGTGTAGGCTGCATGATTGGGCGATGATGGACATTCCTAGATGTAGCCAGAGCCCAATTTTTTAAATTTGGTAGTAGTTTGTTTTGTGGTTGTGTTGTTTTTAAACAATGATGGTCTGTGTTTGAACAATAGTTTTAGGATTAAGGATCCAGGATCCTTTGGACAATAGGTAGGATTACAAATGGTGGAGGGATCCTCTGTTTGGGGGATGAAGCCATTGTGATCCTGCCGCCTTTTGATTTCCTGCACTTGCTATAACCGCATAAACAATGGACACCCGTTGTCAACCCATGTGGACGGGCCACGTTTTGCTGGTAGAAACATGGGTTGACAATTTTGACAACCTTCGACGGTTAATCCTTTGTTAATAAAATAACTTTAAACTTTTTTGGCATGTTTTGTGTTGTTATCCTTGTTTGAGCAAGAAAAGTTGAACAACTTAGATAAAAAAATTTAGGATATAATGCAGGATCAAATATCCTATAGTTGAAAAATTCCAAAAAGTGGTATATTCTAAGGATCATGAGTTCAGTTGTCAAAGTATTAGGGTTATTCAAATAATCAATGAATAAAATCAAAATAGTTAAGGATCATACCTGAGGATCCAAGTTAGGATCCTAACCCTTAATACTATAACCAGGATAACCATAAGACAAACCTTAGTAAGAAGTAAGGATCAAGGATCCTTAGTTGTTTAACTTCGAAGACCTGAAATAGAACATAACTTGGGACTAAGCCATTATAAGATAAAAGTTAGCAACTGGGGACAAGCCCAAAGGATAACTGGGGACAAGCCCAAGGATAACTGGGGACAAGCCCAAGGATCATGTGTGAACTGGAGTATGGCCCTAACTGGCGACTATCCAAACTTAGTGGCATGAAAATGCCAAAACCTTAGCTAACGTGAAAACGTTAGAAACCTTAAGAACGGATGTATGGTACGTCTACCATTATACGTAGGATCCTAGGTATAGCCAGTACAATGGAATTATCAGCCCCTAAAACGAGTACTGGTCCCACTGCCATGAACTATACCAGGATCATCGTGCGCTACTGGCGGAACTGGGGTCAAGCCCAATTAACTGGGGTCAAACCCAAGTAACTGGTTGCTTTTGTGGATAATCATCCTTTTGCTAAGGGTACCTGAACCTTCAAAACTCAAAATCACGTGAAAGGAGGATAAAGGATGCAGGATCCTTATCCTTTTGTGAGAAAGTAAGGAAACGAAATAGTTTAAGATTAGAATGTTACCAAAATGAGGATCATCTGTGCTTTAAGGATCCTTTAAGGATATTTATCATGTGAGGATCATGGATCCTTATCACATGAAGTATTTCTTCAAATGGACAGCATTCCAGGCTCTAGGTAGCAAATCACCTTCCATTGTTAGCAATCGATATGCCCCCTTTCCTGCCTCAGCTTCAATCAAGTAAGGTCCTTCCCATTTTGGTGCCAACTTTCCATCAGCAGGATTGGTGGTATTCTGAAATACTTTCCTTAGTACCATATCACCAACTTGGAATTTCCTGATCCTGACATTTTTGTTGTAGGCTCCAGCCATTCTTTGCTGATAACTGGCCATCCTTATCCTTGCCAAATCTCTGATTTCTTCTATAGTATTAAAGTCTTGAACCAAGTTCTCATCATTTTCCTCAGGATCACGAATGCTTGTTCTAGCAGTTGGAATCACCATTTCTGTAGGGATCACTGATTCTGCCCCAAATACCAAAGAGAATGGAGTTTGGCCTGTAGCATTCTTAGGGGTTGTCCTATCAGCCCAAAGCACATAAGGTAGTTCTTCTGCCCATTTCCCTTTCTTGGATCCAAGCTTCTTCTTCAAATTGTTGATGATGATCTTATTGGAGGATTCTGCCTGACCATTAGCTTGTGGGTGGACTGGTGTTGATGTTATCATCTTAATCCCCCAGCTGTCACAAAAGTTAGTAGTTCTGCCCCCAATGAATTAGGAGCCATTATCACACATAATTTCAGAAGGAATACCAAATCTAGTTATAATATTTCTTTTAATGAAGGATATAACTTTCTTTTCTCTGACTTGGGCAAAAGCTTCAGTCTCTATCCACTTGGAGAAGTAATCAGTCATAGCAAGCATGAACACTTTTCCACCAGGTGCCTTAGGGAGCTTACCAACTATATCCATGCCCCATCTCATGAATGGCCAAGTGGAGGATATAGGATGCAATAATTCAGCCGGTTGATGAAGGATATTGCTGTGTTTCTGACAAGGATCACACTTCTTAGCATACTCCACAGCATCTCTCTTCATAGTTGGCCAATAGTATCCTGTCCTCAGGATCCTTGAGAATAATGCCCTGCCCCCAGTGTGGTTTCCACAATCTCCTTCATGGAAGTCTTTTAAAACTTCTTGGATTTCAGGATCCTCAACGCATCTTAAATAAGGTCCTTAATTTTGAAAGCCCTAGGGTTTTCTCCTGTAGGAATCTCTCCATGTTGTATGTATCTCATGATTGGAAAGGTCCATGATCCTGAATGAGATTGATTATCATCACTAGGGATGATTGCAGAATCCTCTCCTATCTCCATAGCCACATGATCCTCGATAGCCGGGGTCAGGATATGGATAATAGGGATCTTGATATCCTCCGGGATCTTCAAGGATGATCCTAAATTGGCCAATGCGTCTGCCTCTGCATTCTCTTCCCTTGGTACCTGTGTCAAACTAAAGGATACAAAAGAGAGTGCCAATTCTTTGACTATCTCCAAATATTTGATTAGCTTTTCACCTTTAACAGCATAGGATCCATTAAAGTGATTAGTGATTAACAAAGAATCTACATGTACCTCAAGATACCTGATCCTCATATGCTTAGCAATTTGCAAACCAGCTATCAAGGCTTCATATTCAGCCTCATTGTTAGTGGTTTGGAACTCACAAGCTATAGAGTGGGGTATTATGTCCCCTGTGGCGATTTTAGTAGTATTCCAAGCCCTGTTCCTTTGATATTTGAGGATCCATCCGTATAGAGTATCCAAGGATCCTTGGTCTCCTCTAGCTGCTGGACTTCTAACTCAGCTTCCTTTTGTAAATCACTACTGAAATCTGCCACAAAGTCGGCTAATGCTTGGGATTTAATGGCTGTCCTGGGCTCATATCTTATATCATATGCACTAAGCTTCACTGCCCACTTAGCCATCCTTCCTGACATTTCAGGTTTCCTGAGGACATTCTTAATTGGAAAATTAGTTTTGACGATAATGGCATGAGTTTCAAAATAATGTCTCAATTTAGTAGATGCCATAATTAATGCAAGGATAAGTTTTTCTAAGTGTGAATACCTGGATTCAGCGTCAAGTAAACTCTTACTTACATAATAGACAGGATGTTGTGTACCTTGGTGATCCTTAACAAGGACTGCACTTACTTCTTTTGAGGATACTGCAAGATATAAGGATAACACATCTCCTTTTTCTAGTTTCATCAAGGCCGGGGCCGAGGATAGGTAATCCTTAAGAGCTCTTAAGGCATTTTCATGCTTTTCAGTCCACTCGAATTTCTTGTTCTTCCTTAGGATATCATAGAATTCCTTGCACTTTTCTGAGGATTTGGATATGAATCTGTTTAAAGCTGCAATCCTGCCTGTTAACCTCTGAACATCCTTAGCATTGGCAGGGGACTTGATGTTCACTATAGCTTTGATTTGTTCTGGACTGGCTTCAATGCCTCTCTTTGTCACCATATATCCTAAGAATTTACCTGCCTTTACACCAAAATGACACTTAGAAGGATTAAGTTTCATATTATATTTATCAAGGATATTGAACGCTTCTTCCAAGTCTCTTAGGTGATCCTCAGTCTTTTTTGATTTTACCACCATATCGTCTATGTAAACCTCCATAGTTTGTCCAATCTGATCCTTGAACATCATATTCACTAGCCTTTGATAAGTTGCACCTGCATTTCTTAGTCCGATTGGCATAGCAATATAACAGTATATACCAGTTGGAGTCATAAAGGCTGTATCCTCTTGATCGGATGGTTCCATCTGAATTTATTGAAATCCAGATGAAGCATCCATAAAAGTTAACAGTTCATGACCCGCAGTTGCATCCACCATGGAGTCAATGTGGGGTAATGGGAAAGGATCCTTGGGACATGCCTTATTTAAATCGGTGAAATCGACACATACCCTCCACTTTCCATTTTTCTTTTGAACAACAACCACATTGGCCAACCATCTTGGATACTTGACCTCTCTAATCATACCTGCTCGGAGTAATTTCTCTACCTCCTCCTGGATAATGGCATTTCTTTCTGGTGCAAATTTCCTCCTCTTTTGATGGGTTGGTTTGAAGGACCTATCAATGCCAAGTTTGTGAGTGATTATATCTTTAGATATACCTGTCATGTCTTCGTGTTTCCATGCAAGGGTAGTCTTTCTCCTTTTGAGGAAGGATATGAGCTCTTCCTTTATTTCACCAAGGATCCCTGATCCTATATAAACTTTAGATTCAGGATCATCAGGATCCATAAGGATTTCTACTACATCCTGTTCTCTTGCCTCCAAGACATCCCTTGGAGGACGCTTTAATTGCTATTGCTCCCTTGACTTTGATGCTGGTTTCATTGATGAGGTGTAGCAGTTCTTAGCCTCTTGCTGATCACTATCAATCTTCACTATTCCCCAAGGACTAGGTAGCTTCACACATTGATGATAAGTGGATGGGATTGCCTTCATGTCATGTATCCAAGGCCTGCCAAGGATAACATTACAACAAGATAAACAGTCAATAACACAAAACTTTTGGTGAGAATGTAGGCCTTCGATATAGATTGGGAGTTTAATGTCCCCCAGAGTATTCTTAGTCTCGCCACTGAATCCCACGAGCACAGAGGATCTTGGTATGATATCGGATTCAGGAATATTCATCTTCTTGAGGACATCAAGCTGGATAATGTTCACAGAGCTTCCTCCGTCTATAAGGATCCTGCGAACAAAATGGTTAGAAATAAAAAGAGTGATAACCAAACCATCATGATGAGGATCCTGAATGTCAACACGATCATCCTCATCAAAAGTTATAACTTTTCCTTCGGAGACACTGGATGTTCGAATGGGTCTATCTCCATTATCCATCTTGGTTTCCTTTGCATGTCTTTTAGCTGCAGAGAAGGATATTCCACAAATGTCTGATCCTCCAGAAATAAAGTTTATAACTTGTGCATCTGCTGGAGGGGCTGGAGCTTTCTCTGGGATCCTTTCAGGATCCTGAGTCCTTGACTTCTTTCTCCCCAATAATTCTTTCAAATGCCCCTTGCTCAACAAGTATCCAATTTCTTTTCTCAGTGCGATGCATTCTTCTGTGAGATGCCCAAAATCTTCATGATATGCGCACCACTTTGACTTGTCTTTTGTTGCAGCTGGTCTATCATTTTTCCTGGGCCATCTAGCTTTATCACCTAAATTCTGCATCGCAAGGATTAGTTCATTGTTATCAACAGAAAAGCAATATTCGGAAATTGGAGGATAATCCTCATCATCCTCTTCTTGTTCAACAACATGCACATTCTGGTTATCAGATTTGTTATAGGATCTGAACTTGTTGTTCTTGAATGAGGATCCTTGCTTCTCTTGCTTTGAGGATCCTGCTAACCTCTCCTGGATCCTTTTGTCATCCTCTAGCCGGATAAACCTAAGGGCCCGGGTTCTTACCTCGTCTAGATTCCTGCATGGTGTCATAACAAGATCATCATAGAATAATGAATCCCTAAGCAATCCCATTTTAAAGGCTTCAACAGCCGTAGCTATATCCAGGTTAGGGATATCTAAGGATTCTTTACTAAATTTAGTGATATAATCCCTTAAGGATTCATTATGACCTTGGGTTATCCTATACAGATCACTAGTTAAACGCTCAAATTTTCTACTACAAGAAAACTGGTTATTAAATAGGTTAACTAGATTAGCAAACGAGGTAATAGAGTAAGGGGGAAGACTTAGCAGCCATTTAAGAGCCGATCCAGTAAGAGTGGATCCAAATCCCTTGCACAAACATGCTTCCTTTAAGCTTTCTGGGATGGGATTGATCTCCATCCTTTCCCTGTATTGTGCTATGTGTTCTTCAGGATCTGTTGAACCGTCATACAACTTCATAGTAGGCACATGGAACCTCTTAGGTATCTCAGCATCACAGATTGGTGGTGCAAAACGAGATATCTTGTGACTCCCATCTGCAATCTCCGGGATAGGCTTGACCACTCCTGGGACACTTGATATCATATCCTTTAACTTTTGCAATTCTCTGGCCATGGCATGATTGATACCTGTATCCTGCATAAGGCCATGGTTAGTGGTATAAGAATTATTGAAAGTGTTACCTCCCATTGGATTCAAATTAGGAAGAGCGGATGTGAATCCATGTTGTTGAGGCTCTGGAATGACTGATGGACCAGTAGAAGCAATGGTCTGCATTGGAATGAAATCTCCCTGATGGATATCGGAACTCCCTGATTGCAAACTCCTTAAGGATCCCGGAATCTGGAAGGATCCCTGAAAGACAAACTGGGGGACACCATGGAGGTGTACATCGACGATATGGTGGTAAAGTCAAAGAAAGCTCAGGATCACCTCCAGGATATTAAAGGAGCGTTTGATATCCTGGATCAGTATAACATGAAGCTGAATCCTGCTAAGTGCCATTTTGGAGTGGGGGCAGGAAAATTCCTAGGATATATGGTGACCAAAAGAGGAATAGAAGCAAGCCCGGAGCAGATTAAAGCCATATTGGATATTAAATCGCCCTCAAATATGAAGGATGTTCAACGATTAACAGGGCGAGTGGCAGCATTAAATAGATTTATCTCAAGATCCTCAGAAAAATGATATCCTGAAGAAGAACAAGAAATTCGAATGGGGTGAGAAGCATGAAGCGGCCCTACAGGATTTAAAGCAATATCTTTCAACCGCACCTCTACTGATGAAGCCCGAGAATGGTGAACCATTATCCCTATACCTCGCGGTATCAGGGAATGCTGTAAGTGCCGTCCTTGTAAAGGATCATGAAGGTCTCCAATATCCTGTTTATTATGTTAGTAAAAGCTTGTTAGATGCTGAAACTAGATATTCTCATTTAGAAAAATTGATACTAGCATTAGTTATGGCATCAACAAAACTTAGACATTATTTTGAGACTCATAGGATTCATGTTAAAACAAATTATCCTGTCAAAAATGTGCTTAGGAAACCAGAGATGTCAGGCAGGATGGCTAAGTGGTCAGTGAAGTTGAGTGCTTATGATTTAGTATATGAACCTAGGAATGCCATAAAGTCTCAGGCTCTAGCTGACTTTGTGGCTGATTTTAGTAGTGACATTCAGGATGAGGTAGACCTAGAAGTTCAACAGTTAGGAGAATCCTCAGGATCCTGGACATTATATACTGATGGTGCATCTAATATAAGAGGAGTAGGATTAGGAATACTACTAAAATCGCCACAGGGGGACATATTACCCCAGGCTATTAGGTGTGAATTTCCTGCTACCAATAATGAAGCAGAATATGAGGCTTTAATTGCAGGATTAGAGTTGGCTAAGAACATGAGTATCAAAAATTTACAAGTATATATTGACTCTTTGTTAATTACTAACCATTTTAATGGATCCTATGCAGTTAAGGGTAAGAAATTGATTGAATATCTTGATATTCTCAAAAAATTAGCAGGATATTTCGATGTTTTTACACTTGAACAGGTACCAAGGGAGGATAATGCTGAAGCGGATGCCTTAGCAAATTTGGGATCATCGATCAGGGTACCTGGAGGGACCCAAATACCAATATTACATGTCATATATCCTGCAACGAATCCTCAGGATAAAGAAGTAGCGGGTATTCGGGATCCTGGAGTGGAATATCCTGAACAGGATTCTAAATCCTGGACGGCTCCAATTGTTAAATATCTCAAAGAAGGATGCATTCCCGGAAGTGAAAATCCTAAGGCATTTAGGATGAAGGTATCACGATTCACTATTATAAATAATATTTTATACAAGAAATCTCTTGCAGGACCATATTTAAGGTGCTTGGAGGATCATGAAGCCAAAGAAGTACTTCAGGATATACATGAAGGGGATTGTGGTAATCATACTGGGGGCAGATCATTGTTCTCGAAAGTATTAAGGACAGGATATTATTGGCCAACGATGAGGAAAGATGCTGCAGAATATGCTCGAAGATGTGATGCATGTCAAAGACATAGTAACATACTACATCAACCAGCTGAACCATTATATCCTGTAGTGTCCCCTTGGCCATTCATGAAGTGGGGGATGGATATAGTAGGGAAGTTACCAAAAGCTCCGGGAGGAAAAGTCTTTATGTTAGCTATGACGGATTATTTCTCCAAGTGGGTTGAGGCTGAAGCATTTGTCCAAGTTAGAGACCAGGAAGTAGTATCCTTCATAAAGAGGAATATCCTGACTAGGTTTGGGGTACCAGCTGAGATCATTTGTGATAATGGGTCCCAGTTTATAAGCAAAAGGACTACTGACTTTTGCAAAAGTTGGGGAATCAAAATGATCACATCTACTCCAGTACATCCTCAAGCGAACGGACAAGCTGAATCTTCAAACAAGATAATAGTCAATAACTTAAAGAAGAGACTTGGAGCCAAAAAAGGAAGATGGGCGGAAGAGTTACCCTTTGTTTTATGGGCTGATAGGACAACGGTAAAGAATGCAACCGGCCAAACCCCGTTTTCCTTGGTATTTGGAGCGGAGGCAATGATTCCAACAGAAATGACGATACCTACTGCAAGATCCATGCTACAGGATCCTGAACAGAATCCTGAAGTCTTATGTCAGGATTTGGATACTATAGACGAAAAAAGAGATCCAGCAAGGCTAAGGATGGCAGCATATCAACAAAGAATATCCAGAGCATATAATAAGAATATAAGGACTAGAAGATTTCGAGTTGGTGATTGGGTGTTAAGGAAGGCTTTTCAAAATACCACTAATCCTGCCGATGGCAAGCTAGCTCCGAAATGGGAAGGACCTTATGAAGTCGAGTCAGAAGCAGGGAAAGGAGCATATCGACTCAAAAATATGGAAGGGGATATGCTACCAAGATCCTGGAATGCAATACATTTAAAGCTTTATTTCAAGTAAGAGTAGAATTTATTTTCTATCTCGGAATGGTATGTATTCTATTTTTAAATATATTTGTTTATTGTCTTGAACCTAATACTGACTTAAGCATCGGAGGGGTGTTAGCCAAGCTAACACCCACCTTAGTTTACAATTGTTTTGCAGGATATGTTTCAGGATATAGCTCCAGGATATATACTCAGGATAAGTCGAAAGATTAGAGGATTGGCCCCCTCTCTCACGTTTAAGGGATCCTGGTCCCTTCAAAGGTTTAAAGGTATTCACCTTTCTTTCGAATTGGGTTTAAACACCTCGCCTGGAGCGCAAGTTATCTAGGTATAGTTCAAGGTAGCGGGACCAGTTCATGTAAAAGTGGCTGACAATTTCGTTACTGTTGGCTATATCCTGGATCCTAAAGGTATATGAGGATTGATCACCCTCTCTCAAGAAAGAGTATTTTCATATTCTCTAAGGTTTAAAGGTTTTCACCTTTCTAAGAATTGGAGTTTATACACTCTCGCCTGTAGCGCATGAAATTTAGGGTTTATCCCCAGTATGCTAAGGATTCATTTCAGGATATCAGGGGTTCCGCCCTTGGGTATTCGGAATTTATTCAAATCGAAGTATGAATATATTTGCATTTCTGTATCAAACACAAGGGACATACATTATACTGTTCAAAGGATGGATCCAAGTTCATAAGTATGCACTGGGGACAAAACTTATAATGAAGGATTAAAATTGATTCCGTAAGAATCTCTGGTATGATCTCTCCTTTTTATTTGGACAATTTATAGGTTGTATTCTAATATCCTTATCAAGATATCTTTCAGGATACCTTCCAGGATACATTTATAATATATATTCCTAAAAATGTACAAACCAAACAGTTTTCACAAATACGATTTTCATATCAATGACAACAATAATAAAGTCAAAAGAGAAGTTATATTATTAACATAACAAAAGATGTGCTCTTAGTTTCACCTCAAAACAAGGCCCATCCACTAAGAGCACTAATAGTTTCTTACCATATTTACCCAACAGTTGAAGGTTTCATCTCAAACCGAGACCCATCCGCCTCCAACTGTTGTATTATTCACAAAAGCATGCAGGAAATATAAATTGTTCAGGTGCAGAAAAGTAAAGTGCAGAAAAGTAAATTGTTTTAGGACTACAGACCAACATTCAAATTTAAAAAGGTGGGCTCTGGCCTTGGCACGTATATCCGTCATCGCCCACCTAAATGCCCTCACACAGCGGCATCTCCTCCAACCTTCTCAGACTTCTCAGCACCAGCATCCTGACCAGCATCTTGAGCATCATCCTCGCCAATGTTCATCCCAGCATCAGCTCCAGCATCCTTCTTGTCTCCAGCCTGGACCATCACCTCTGCTGACTTAGAAGACTCACCAGCTTCAGCAGGAAGTGGCACAGCTTTGCCTCCGAGCTCCTTTAACTTGGCCACCCAGGATTCAACTGGCCAAGATGGACAAACAAGGCCCGTCTCCTTGGCCTCGTAGGCCATCTTGATGCATGCTTGTAACAGGGAGACGATAGCAGAAGCCTTGATTCCTTCCCGGAAATTGACCAAGGCTTGATCATGATCCATTTGAACGGTGGCGAGTTTGACCTCAGCGTCTTGGGTGACCTTCTTCAGCAGGCTTTCGTAGTGCCGGGTCTTCGCTTCAGCAATGGCACCCTGGTCAGCAACGGTGCTTTCGAGCTGTTTGATCCTGGCTTCATGGAGTGCTACAGTACCACAAGCGTCATTGTACAAGTGGAGCAAATGCTGGAGGCCCTGCACATCAATTACAGGTATAAAGTTAGAATATATGTTGACCAAGATATCCTAGCAGGATATCCTGTTAGGATATACGTGCAGGATATATGTGCAGGATATACATGAAGGATCTGCGTCAGGATATTACCTTGTTAAGGAAGGATGTCATTGGCTCTAAGGAATCAGAGAAGCTGAGTTCGTCATAGGAGAACCCTTCTGAACCTGGAGCACTGACTTCAAGACCCTTCATCTTTTTCGCTGTGGAAGCACGGGTTCTTGGATTGGCCTTGGGAGCCGGGAGTGGCTTGGAGCTAGTAGCAGCAGGAGTCTCCTTCTTGACTGTGGCTGGAGTTGGATAGCTGTCGAGTTCATCAAGGTCTAGATAGACTGGAACTTTGCTAGAATCTGCACACAGGGAGTAAAATTCTAAATCTCTCCTAAGAATATCAAATAAAAACATGTGTGTACAGGATATCTTGCAGGATTCTTACCAGACATGTTTTCGCTTGAAAGAGGGCTTGGAGTTGGTGGAGATGGATTAAAGCTTCTCTCTGTTTCTGAAAGCAGTCTGATGGCGTCTATTCTTTTTTGAGAATCAGCAAGGGGAGGTGCGATCTTCCTGAAATCAGCTGCATACACAAACAGAGAAAATGAAATTCATTAGCTCAGGATATGAGACAGAATAAGAGACAGGATCATTCTTAAACCCTAAGTCCTACCCTTTCTCAACCATCTCATCGGATAATCCGTTCCACCAGGGATTGAATCCCTTTTTACAAAGAAAAACTTGGATTGCCAACCATCCTCGTTCCTGGTGGCACGAAGTATCAATGGGTCACCGAAAGTAGAATAAAATAGGAATCTAGATGAGCCATGGCATCTAAGCTTGTAGGCTAAAGGGAGATCATGGACGGAAAGGTCAGGTATATGGTTTCTCTTGATTTGGTCAAGAACAGACAAAACACGCCAGAGCATTGGCATGGTTTGGCTGAAAGAAATTTTGGTGATATTAAAGAACTCTGTGATGAAGTCCGGAAAGGGGAATCGTAACCCTAAGGTAAAGGGGAAGGCATTGAAACATATCCACTCGTTGGAAACCATATCTGACCGGATTTCTCTATCAAAGGGTCGGAATATAGTTCCTTCCGGAAAGATGCCGGAGGATTTCAAAGCTGACAGGTGGGCACTGTCAAAGGTGCATGTCTCATTATCCGGTTCTTGGAGAAGATTCTGTTGGATGAATGTGGGAGCCGAGTCACCTGAACTAGACCTTGTTTGTCTGGGCATTTGGTCGCCTGAATTTTTCGCCGGAGAAAGATGATAAAGATGAATGTGAAGATGAGGGAGAGAATATTACCTTTTTCCTTGTCGATTGTGATTAAAAAAGGAGATGAGGATGAGAAGATATAGGGCATGATGAGTAAATATAGGCCGGGTGGTTGAAAGCTGTCAAATCGATGGTCTTATCTCTTAATTACCTCGGCAACCGTGAAAAATGTAACCGTTAGTGCAGGATATCAAACGGTAACATTTTTGGGGACAATTGTTATGGGTGAAATTCTGAACCCATATCCTGGAAAATATCTTGACATATATCTTGGTTGTATAGTATCTGTTTACATCCGGGATGCTGATTCAGGATATTGGTAACATCCTGAATCGTATCCTCAGGATTACTAACGGATTATGTGCAGGTACGTGGGTTAGAAGCTATCAACGTTCACGAAGACTCATTCCGCGGAAGACTCGGTCCAAGTCATTCAAATGAAGACGTTGAAGCCGTATTACTCGGTCAATAACGTTCACAATGGAATATTCGGAGTACCCCATATTTGTAGGGATTATTGTTTGTAATTCATTACTATAAATAGGTGGGTATACCAGATCGAATAGGACATCACATTCACACTCGCTACACTCTAACACTTGCTCTTAAGAAATTCTCACTTTCATACAAAGGCATTGTAACACTTAGCGATCTGGTCTATATCCTGCACTGTATCCTGACGTTTGAAGTAATAAGAAGAACAAGGCAGCTGCGATTGTCAGCTCCCGAGGTTTTATGCCGGCGATCTAGATTGATCAAGGGCTTTCCTCGTACATCTCGTGTCATTTACTTTACTTTTGCTCATAGTTTGATCATAGATACAGCTCAATATTCTGAGCCGTATCCTGAATACTGATTTTCTAAATAGCTCAACAGGCATATTTTCTATACACTTTCTAGCACACTACCTCACATTACTAATTTGATCACTAAATTGCTTCGGTAATTTTTGACCAAAACACCTTGAACCTGGGAGGATCCTGGAACATAGGAGGATCCTTGAAACGGCCAGAATCCTTGAATCTGCTGCGCTCCTGAATATCCTCCTGAGCTTGCGAAGGATCCTATATACTGAGGATGGGATCCTGCTGGTTGGAAGTGTAACCCTGAAGCCTGAGTCATTGCTGATGATCCGTAATGCACTCCTTTTGGCCCTCCCACATACTGAACGTCTAGAACCGCTGAAGGCTGAGAAGTTATAACCGGAGTATCGAAATTCAAAGATCTGGACATCAGTGGAGAATGATCCTCTGCCGATCTCTTCTGTTTCTTGATGTCTCCAATTTCTCTAAGAATCCTTTCATTGGTCTTATCCTGCTGCTGTATATGCTCCTTCATCTGCAAGATCAGAGTAAACAAGTCACTAGTAGTAGGAGTATAAGAAGCAGAAGAAGTTGGAGGTTTTGAGAAAATGGGAGTTGGTTTCTTCTCGGCATTTTTCTGAGGTCCAGAAGGTGGTGGAGGCAAAGGTGGAATGCCCTGGGATGAATTGACTGCAGACATCGCACTGAAGGTGTTCTTTGATGATGAAGCCATCTGCTTGGATGTAACGAATCGAAATGATCACAAAAATGAGAATTTCTTAGGAACGAAGCACCAATTGCCCCACGGTGGGCGCCAAAATGTTTTGGTCAAAAATCAAACGCGGATAATGCAACCAAACTCTTTGTTACGGGGTATGATGCTTGAATTGATGAACAATAATAAGGATCACTATGAAGTATGATGAACAAATGACACGAAGATTTATACGGGGAAAAAGCCCTTGATCAAGAGTTGATCTCCGGCACAAAAAACCCCGGGTGATGGAAACTACCGATCACCAACTTAAATTAAACAAACAATCTGTTACAACTTCGGATGATAGCGAGCTAAGTACAAGGATCACTATAGTGTATCGTGTAGAAAATGTGTGTAATCGCCAAATGTGTTAGCGAAAGTTGATGAGAGCAGTTGTATGAGTGTGTGTGTAGCCAAAAATAGCAAAAAGTGTTGTCTAATTAGCTCGCTACCCCTTTTAAATTAAAAAATATCTAAATAACTAACTATCCGCAAATGGTGCAAGTCCTCCACGACTCCACAACGTCCATTTCTGACCAAGCACGTGCGGAATAGACTTAGAATATTCTCCAGAAATATCGCCAAGACCAAGTCCCAATTGATACTCCTGCAAAACAATTACGAATTCAAAGCAGACAATCATTAGTATAAGGATCCTTAGGATGATCCATGATCCTGATCCTGAAGCACTTCTGAGGATCACTAACTGACACAGAAGTAAGGATCACCAAGCAGGATAATAATTGAGGATCACGGGTCATTTAGAAATCCACCCCTAAAAACAATAATTGAAAAGTAAAGTACTAACAAGGATATCAACACAGGATAAACCAAAAAGTTAAAGTTATTTTATTCACAAAAGATTAAACCCTTTAAGGTTGTCAAAATTGCTAACCCACGTTTCTACCAGCAAAACGTGGCCCATCCACATGGGTTGGCAAAGGGTGTCCATTGTTCATAGGTCTAGAAAGTGCAGGAATCAAAAGACGGCAGGATCACAATGGCTTCATCCCCCAAACAGAGGATCCCTCCACCATTTGTAATCCTACCTATTGTTCAAATACAACCCATCATTGTTCACCAAAAACACCATAACCAAAATAAACTATCAAACTTAAAAAATGGGCTCCGGCTAAGTCTAGAAATGTCCTTCATCGCCCATTTATGCAGCCTACACCTTCGCTGCATCACCATCTCCTCCAGCTCCAGTATCCTTCACCTGATCCTTGCCACTGCCACCAGCCTCGATTGCCAGAACCTCATCAGCCTCATC
This sequence comes from Helianthus tuberosus, assembly GCA_030545235.1. NCBI lineage: Eukaryota > Viridiplantae > Streptophyta > Magnoliopsida > Asterales > Asteraceae > Helianthus > Helianthus tuberosus. The sequence goes on along the minus strand of CM060414.1, from coordinate 171,473,753 downwards.
CTCATCCTCCAACTCAGCCAGCCTAGCCTTCCAGCCCTCCATGTCCCAGTTGCTCATGTCAAAGGCAGGATCCTGAGCTTCTTGGGCCATCTGCAACTTGGTCTTGTACATGGCAATGGCAGCAGAGACCTTAGCATCCTCCGTGATCTCGTGCTTCTCATAGTCAGCATTGATGTAACACCCCGAAAACGGGTTTGGTAATTAACCCACGTTAATACTAAAAGACGGGTAAAGTGCCGCTAGTAGTAAAAATAACCCGGTAAATATTTGGGATTTAATAAGAAATCCTAATATTAGATACAAGCGAAACAAAGTTTAGATGAATTAAGTTTATAAGAGCCCGAGTTAACGGGACTTAAAATATTACGGATTATAACTCCCGAAACCCACCAAGTAACTAGGAGTATTAACCTAGTTAGATAATGTCTTGACATTTATAGAACAAATATGGTTAAGATATCCTTTAAATAACTTGTGTAAAGTTGAGGGACCAAAATGGGATAACCTGGGAATGGTTTTAATTAAACTAAATAAAATAACACAACACACACACACAAGTGTGTGTGGTGCATGTTCTGGTCGACCAAGAAAAGGCTCCCAGGAGCCAAGAACCCTAACTCCAACAAATCAACAAATTGAAGCTCAAATCAAGACCCAAATCGATGCATGAACGCATATAAATGATCACCTAGTCGTGGGGATCACAAGGTATGTCGAATTTTCAGATTTGGTGATACTTTGAGATTATGATGAACAATCATAATCGAGATTTTTCAATGAATGTTGAATCTATGAGTGTTATTGTGATTATATATTGGTTTAGAAACAAACCCTAGTAGAAATCTTGATGAATTGTCGCCAAACTAGGGATTTGATAATTACCCTATTATGAGCTAAGTGGGTTTTGGTTGAATTGATGAAATTGATGTTCTAATGGTGTTTATAAACATCATATTAACTCATATGAATGAACTACTTGAACAAATTAGGGATTTTGTTAAGAGTTCATAAGTAACTAGAAGTGGGTTTTGTTAGATATGATGAAATCATGAAGAACTTGAAGTAATATCACTTGTATGTGATTAACAAGTAAACTAGGAAGTGGGTTTTTTTATGTAATAGTAAAGATGATGATAAGTTTATGTTTAAAATCATCATATTGGATAATAGAAACAAGGCACTCAAACAAATTAAGTGATTTGGGAACTTGTTCATTCATGATTGAAATGGGTTTTGAATGTTATGATGAAGTTTGATAGCCATGTTCATGTAACTAAGTGTATAAGATCATGTTAGCTACTAATTGATAGATAGAACTTGAATGTGCATTTATATGCTAAGGGGCGTTTGACTTTTAGTAGTCAAACCGACCATTAATAAGATCGAATGGTAATTGTGATAGAAAATATGTAAGATGGAATAGTCATAATTAAGGATGACTAATATAACCGTCTTACGAATTATGATGATAGTTTGACGCTTGACAAGCTAGGTGGAGGCTTGGAAAGGAAGCGGGTCAAACGAAGCAAGAATGGCGGAAAAGCATAATTCGGATGCAAGGTAAGTATAGCTTACACTAGTCTTAAATTGTGGAAATGTTTTCTTATCATATAAATTATGAATGAGATATCTAAACAATTGAAATATGATGTTCCGTCGTGTAGTCGAACGGAACAAGAAAATCAAAGATGATAGAAACCATAATAATGGTTAAAAAGAAGTAAATCGATGATTTGGTCATATTATGTCGAAAGCAATACACGGTTTATAATTAAAATAACCGTACGGTATTAAACGGGAAGAGTCATGTAGAGGAGATGATAATAAATATCATCTCGCAAAGATAAATGGTCAATTCGGCCAAACGGGTCAAAAGGTGTAGACAACACCTTTTGACTATATAGACTAATGATTCTTTTGTCGAGTCATATGCTTACAGGAATAGACATCCAATGGATATTCGCATCGTTCTTAATTAGCGAATATAAAGCAAGGTATTAAAATTGGGTCTAATTGTTGATCCGAGCCAGGTACGCATATTTATGATGTATGAAGAAGTGCTAATTTGGTCGAATAATTGGTGATAGCCCTTCATTGTAATAGAAGGACCGAAATCGACCAAAACGCCCTTGTAGGCTAAATTGAACAAACAACCCTTAGAGGTTGTTTGGAAAGGAGTCTTATGATTAAACAAAAGTTTAGAACGAGTATAGGTAGTGAAAGATGTAATTCTTGGGCTAAAAGACTCCATATGAGTCTTTGCCGTAAAATGATATTTCAAGGGAAATAAATCCGGAACACATAGATATCTACTTTAAATCCAACACACATTTAGTTGTGATGGAAGAGTACTAGATAAGAAATATAGGTTACAACGCTAGATTGGAATAAAAGCGAAATTTGAGTTTAAAAGTGCTTAAAATATCCTTAACGGGTCAAAATAAGCATACGAATGAAAATGGGTTTAAATTGTGTAATAAACCTATAATTAGAACCTATAATGGTAGGTAATATTAAATTAAAGAGTTATATGTGATATAGGAATCAAACAGATACGTTTGTTTGATAAAATGCGTAAACGGGTCAAATTTTGGTAAAAGAGTAATAAGCCGAAGACTTAAAGGTCTTAAATTTTGTTAAGCCGAATGTCGGGTTTTAACTCCATATGATGGAGAATCAAATTACAAACATGTAGGAAGAAACGGTAGGTCAAACGGATAAACGGTTTGAAAGATACGAAAGATTTCGTGTCAAATTACGGCAAAATGGAAAGGTGGGATGCAGGTGCCACCGTAAATTACGGTGCCACCGTAATTTACGGTGGACCTGAAATGGTTTACGGTGAAACACCCCTGATCTACGGTGGAAACAAATCAAAACAAGGACCACCGTAAATTACGGTGTCCACCGTAATTTACGGTGGACCTTGTATAAAAAAAAAAAATGTATTTTGATCAGTTTTGTTTTCCGGACTCGTTTAGATGCGTTTTAATTACCGTATGACTAAAGCATTTCATGTTTATGAAATGTAGGTACTTTCTGGGATGCCGGAAGACGATCAAGCTCAACGAAGAACCGAACACGATAATGATACACGCTTCCGCACATTGCATCGTTGTAGATTTTAATCAACGAATTCGATCACGTTTTGTAGAATAACCTATGATTTGTAAAAGTTTTAATAAACCCGTATTTTTATAGCGTGTGTAGTCTTAACTACACATCTAATTGTTGGTATTTACATATAAAATAACTAGGGTGTTACAAGTTGGTATCAGAGCCTTGGTTTAAGAGATTCGAGTATGGTTGGGAGAAACCATGCTTGGACTTAAACCTTATGCTCTTGACAAAGAATAGTGTTCGGTTCGAAGCTTGATCGCAAATCCGGTAAGTACAAGTACGTTATTAGTTAGTATGCTAAAGTGTTGTAAACAACACATAGAGCTATCGTGTGGTATACGTTACCCCAATTTAAATGATTGTTAGGGTTGACGAAAATACGCGCGTTGACGTGTATAGTAGAAAATGCCTTGTATTATAATACGGGCGATTATTGAAGTTGACTTTACTAACTTTTGTGAATGTTTTAAATGAAGGACACTCGCGTTTGAAGACGACGAGAGTCAAACGAATTATGGATATGATGATGGAACGGTCCGGGGTACGACAGGAAGAGCATACTCATTAAGGACCAAAATCGCGTAACGGTCGCGAACAAGACTAATGACAAGAGAAGCCCGTTAGGGCAAGCATCACCAGGTGCACACTTTTAAATTTAATCGCACGAGTCGTTATATGCAACAAACACGTAAGTAATAACGGTTGCATACACATATGACAGAACTTGGAAAACCTGATTTCCAAGAGAAATTTAATAGGAAATGTGTTATTCACAATGATGAATAACAAATGAATAACAAGACTTGTTTATATAGAAACTTGGACGAGAGTGATCATCCAAGTAAGTATTCTCAATACAAATCCTATTGAGAAAATTAATGATCACATCAATGAATGCGAATAAATGTTTATAAAAAGGGACATTGTACATGTTCAAGGATAAACGATTAAAACTAATAATTGTTAACTAACAATTAAATAAAGTTTTACCAAATGAAACCATAAACCTGAAGATAATTTGAGGAGTTGCTTACATGGGACGTGATGTGGTAATTATAATAAGGTCACGCGTACCACGTGTTGATCGCTTACTCTGGCCAAGTAAGTAGTGAACACATGATAGCATGAGCTTCTTATAATGAGCGCAGTTATGTCCGATGTGGTAATGGCGGGGTGAATGGGACTAATTAAAAAGTACCCAAATGAAACAGATAAACAAGATATTTGAAAATAATGTAAACGCACAACCGAGTGACGGGAGTGTGTTACATTAGGAAAATGAGCCCGAGTGAAAGGACAAACAAGCATGTAAAATGATTTAGACAAGTATTGGGAGGGAGTGTACTTACACTCGAACCCATAAAACGCAAGCATGTAAAATGATTTAGACAAGTATTGGGAGGGAGTGTACTCACACTCGAACCCATAAAACGCAAGCATGTAAAATGATTTAGACAAGTATTGGGAGGGAGTGTACTTACACTCGAACCCATAAAACGCAAGCATGTAAAATGATTTAGACAAGTATTGGGAGGGAGTGTACTTACACTCGAACCCATAAAACGCAAGCATGGAAAATGATTTAGACAAGCAATGGGAGGGAGTGTACTTACACTCGAACCCGTAAAATGCAAATATGTCCCTTAACGGGTCATTTTTGTAAAACGTCGAACTTAAAGACAAAGTCAGAATATAAAAAAAATGAAGCGAGATTTTAATGCATACCGGGAGGATTGCAATAATAACGACTTTGGTAAAACACCCGGTTGATGGGTAAGAATTAAACACATGCGTAAGCCGAGAAATGAGAACACGAAATTAAAGTCAAAAGACTCGGATTATGAGTTATGACTAAAAACCATAAAATTTCGTAAACAGAAATTCTGATAATCATATTCAACTATTTTGAGATTGAACGGGTTGAATAAAGTATAATGCTTGAAGGCGTAAGTAAGCGCAAGCCGGATAACGATAAGCTTGAGACAAATGAATTTCAAACGTAAAAAGAGTGCTTTGACACCAAATATATATTTTAATAAGACACGAGTAAAAAGAGTGATCTACGGGATCAACATAACCTTTAGGTTATAAACAGATGAGAGATCTACGGACTAAAACGACCCACGGGTCATGATTAGAAAGAAGTTATAAGGACTTCGCCCCAAAGAGGTGAATGTCTAATCAAAAATAGCCCATAAGGCTAAGTGATAAAACCTACGGGTTAAATGGAATAAAGCGAGGAAGTCAGTTAAGAATCCCCGCATAAAAACTAGGACTGTAAAGGATTAAATTACGGACTGTCAATATCCCGGTATGGATGATTGACACAAGTCAAAGAAAAGATCCTAAAACTAAAACTTCGGTTTTAGTAAGAAATAATGTTTCTTTTTACAAACATAAATTCTGATAGGAATTTAAATAGTAAGCATGAAAGATACAAGTCTTGACACTGATAGGCGTAAGATGATATATTCGAAAAGTGATATTCTCAAAAAAAAAAATGAAAGGTTGATACAAATTAAACATGATGTGACATGATCACGGTTAGTAAATGTAATGTGAAGTAAAATCACATTATAACCAAGCAAGTGATAAAAGTAACTGAACTAATAAGACTAGTTAATGAGACCGGTTAAGGTCACCAATTCAAATCAAGAAATTTGGTTTGTTTGTAAGCGGTAGATTCGGTATAGCTGAACCGAATAGATAAATTTGAAAACAAAAGAATTTGTTGCTAAGAGTGAAAGATTTCACTAAAGATCTTAAACGGGTCAAATTAACGGATTCATAAGGAATTCGATGGTATATGAAAGCGATGGATATCGCTAAGTTAACTGAACTAGTGGAAATAACGAGACTACGTTATTTCGAAGTTGCATTATGTCATATGACATACGTAGAGGTTCTGTAACCAAAAAGACATTACCATAATTTTTCTGGTAATGATAACAATTGGTTAAAGTAGGAGTAATGCTTAAGAGATTACTCAAGTCAAACGCATTGGGTTTAGAAACCCAATGAACTAGATAAGCAAGGTTTCGAGGACGAAACCTCTTTAAGGGGGGTAGACTTGTAACACCCCGAAAACGGGTTTGGTAATTAACCCACGTTAATACTAAAAGACGGGTAAAGTGCCGCTAGTAGTAAAAATAACCCGGTAAATATTTGGGATTTAATAAGAAATCCTAATATTAGATACAAGCGAAACAAAGTTTAGATGAATTAAGTTTATAAGAGCCCGAGTTAACGGGACTTAAAATATTACGGATTATAACTCCCGAAACCCACCAAGTAACTAGGAGTATTAACCTAGTTAGATAATGTCTTGACATTTATAGAACAAATATGGTTAAGATATCCTTTAAATAACTTGTGTAAAGTTGAGGGACCAAAATGGGATAACCTGGAAATGGTTTTAATTAAACTAAATAAAATAACACAACACACACACACAAGTGTGTGTGGTGCGTGTTCTGGTCGACCAAGAAAAGGCTCCCAGGAGCCAAGAACCCTAACTCCAACAAATCAACAAATTGAAGCTCAAATCAAGACCCAAATCGATGCATGAACGCATATAAATGATCACCTAGTCGTGGGGATCACAAGGTATGTCGAATTTTCAGATTTGGTGATACTTTGAGATTATGATGAACAATCATAATCGAGATTTTTCAATGAATGTTGAATCTATGAGTGTTATTGTGATTATATATTGGTTTAGAAACAAACCCTAGTAGAAATCTTGATGAATTGTCGCCAAACTAGGGATTTGATAATTACCCTATTATGAGCTAAGTGGGTTTTGGTTGAATTGATGAAATTGATGTTCTAATGGTGTTTATAAACATCATATTAACTCATATGAATGAACTACTTGAACAAATTAGGGATTTTGTTAAGAGTTCATAAGTAACTAGAAGTGGGTTTTGTTAGATATGATGAAATCATGAAGAACTTGAAGTAATATCACTTGTATGTGATTAACAAGTAAACTAGGAAGTGGGTTTTTTTATGTAATAGTAAAGATGATGATAAGTTTATGTTTAAAATCATCATATTGGATAATAGAAACAAGGCACTCAAACAAATTAAGTGATTTGGGAACTTGTTCATTCATGATTGAAATGGGTTTTGAATGTTATGATGAAGTTTGATAGCCATGTTCATGTAACTAAGTGTATAAGATCATGTTAGCTACTAATTGATAGATAGAACTTGAATGTGCATTTATATGCTAAGGGGCGTTTGACTTTTAGTAGTCAAACCGACCATTAATAAGATCGAATGGTAATTGTGATAGAAAATATGTAAGATGGAATAGTCATAATTAAGGATGACTAATATAACCGTCTTACGAATTATGATGATAGTTTGACGCTTGACAAGCTAGGTGGAGGCTTGGAAAGGAAGCGGGTCAAACGAAGCAAGAATGGCGGAAAAGCATAATTCGGATGCAAGGTAAGTATAGCTTACACTAGTCTTAAATTGTGGAAATGTTTTCTTATCATATAAATTATGAATGAGATATCTAAACAATTGAAATATGATGTTCCGTCGTGTAGTCGAACGGAACAAGAAAATCAAAGATGATAGAAACCATAATAATGGTTAAAAAGAAGTAAATCGATGATTTGGTCATATTATGTCGAAAGCAATACACGGTTTATAATTAAAATAACCGTACGGTATTAAACGGGAAGAGTCATGTAGAGGAGATGATAATAAATATCATCTCGCAAAGATAAATGGTCAATTCGGCCAAACGGGTCAAAAGGTGTAGACAACACCTTTTGACTATATAGACTAATGATTCTTTTGTCGAGTCATATGCTTACAGGAATAGACATCCAATGGATATTCGCATCGTTCTTAATTAGCGAATATAAAGCAAGGTATTAAAATTGGGTCTAATTGTTGATCCGAGCCAGGTACGCATATTTATGATGTATGAAGAAGTGCTAATTTGGTCGAATAATTGGTGATAGCCCTTCATTGTAATAGAAGGACCGAAATCGACCAAAACGCCCTTGTAGGCTAAATTGAACAAACAACCCTTAGAGGTTGTTTGGAAAGGAGTCTTATGATTAAACAAAAGTTTAGAACGAGTATAGGTAGTGAAAGATGTAATTCTTGGGCTAAAAGACTCCATATGAGTCTTTGCCGTAAAATGATATTTCAAGGGAAATAAATCCGGAACACATAGATATCTACTTTAAATCCAACACACATTTAGTTGTGATGGAAGAGTACTAGATAAGAAATATAGGTTACAACGCTAGATTGGAATAAAAGCGAAATTTGAGTTTAAAAGTGCTTAAAATATCCTTAACGGGTCAAAATAAGCATACGAATGAAAATGGGTTTAAATTGTGTAATAAACCTATAATTAGAACCTATAATGGTAGGTAATATTAAATTAAAGAGTTATATGTGATATAGGAATCAAACAGATACGTTTGTTTGATAAAATGCGTAAACGGGTCAAATTTTGGTAAAAGAGTAATAAGCCGAAGACTTAAAGGTCTTAAATTTTGTTAAGCCGAATGTCGGGTTTTAACTCCATATGATGGAGAATCAAATTACAAACATGTAGGAAGAAACGGTAGGTCAAACGGATAAACGGTTTGAAAGATACGAAAGATTTCGTGTCAAATTACGGCAAAATGGAAAGGTGGGATGCAGGTGCCACCGTAAATTACGGTGCCACCGTAATTTACGGTGGACCTGAAATGGTTTACGGTGAAACACCCCTGATCTACGGTGGAAACAAATCAAAACAAGGACCACCGTAAATTACGGTGTCCACCGTAATTTACGGTGGACCTTGTATAAAAAAAAAAAAAAATGTATTTTGATCAGTTTTGTTTTCCGGACTCGTTTAGATGCGTTTTAATTACCGTATGACTAAAGCATTTCATGTTTATGAAATGTAGGTACTTTCTGGGATGCCGGAAGACGATCAAGCTCAACGAAGAACCGAACACGATAATGATACACGCTTCCGCACATTGCATCGTTGTAGATTTTAATCAACGAATTCGATCACGTTTTGTAGAATAACCTATGATTTGTAAAAGTTTTAATAAACCCGTATTTTTATAGCGTGTGTAGTCTTAACTACACATCTAATTGTTGGTATTTACATATAAAATAACTAGGGTGTTACAATTGATCTGAGCTGCAACCGCCTGAGTTTTGGCATCATTGAGGTCCTTTTCGAGGGAGGCAATCTTGTGATCCTTGAGCACCGCCACTTTTTGGAGATCAGAATATTTCTCCTCAAGCTCTTCGACGTTCCCAACATAGTCCTCGATTTCAGCAAATTTCTGCAAAGAAGACAATATAAAGTTAGGATCACATGATCCTCAAATGGGCAGGATAATCAAGTTAAGTCAGTGATCCTTACATCGGCAAAGTACTCGAGGAACTGATGGCGGATCAGAGGCAAGCCTTGTAGGTTGTCAGCTTCAGAGGTCTTCCTTTTCTTTCCACCTCTTCCCTTTGAAGTGGTTGCCTTGGGGATTGTGACGGAAGGGCTAGCAGCAGACTTTTTCTTTGAGGATCGGACATTGTCAAGATCAGTGACACTGAATTTGGAGGCAGGTTTTGAAGATTTCCCAGCACCTACACACCCAAAACAGATAAGTATCCTTATCCTATTTCTTTTTAACTATTTATTTAAATATTTAACTATACAAATAACAGGATACTTACTCGACATAGTGACAGAACCTGAGGATACTTCTTGAGAATCCTGGGTGTTTGTTTTAAATGATCTTCTTGCAGGATCAAGTCTCTGGAAAGCGGCAAGCCTTTCCTTTGTTGCAGGTGTTGTGATGAGGTGTGCGCCAGTAATAGCTGCAAAAAAGAAACGAAAGGATGTTAGTGATCCTTAAACAAAAACATGGTCATCTGATGATCCTTATCAGGATCCTCTATCCTACCATGGGTGCTCCACTTCCTTGGCAGATCCTTTCCATCAGGGATAGAATCCCTTCTGATAAAGAAGAATCGCCGTTTCCAGTTGGTATCATTCTTAGTGGCTTTGAAGATGGGGTGTTCTTCACCGGGTTTACGTTTGAGTAGATATCGGTGGGATCCAAATGTTACGAGGTCATACATCTCTGCCAATTCCAACATTCCCAGAGCAATTCCTTCTTGCTCAATGATCCTTTCAAGGGTATATAAGACCCTCCAGATCATTGGCATAACTTGAATGTAGGAGATGCCGGTGAGGGAGAAGAAAGATTGGGTGAATTCAGGGAAAGGATACGAGTATCCTATTGTGAAAGGGGTGACCGGAAAAGCTACCCAAGTTTCAGAAACGTAATCACTTAGAACGGTGGGATCAAATGGTTTGAAATCGGTGTTCGCCGGAAATCAATGTCGGATCCTATCTATTTGTGGATCAGTGAAGCAGCATCTTTCTTTCGCTGAATCTTTGATGATCCCCTGGCTTTTAAGAGGACTGTCTTTTGTGTGATCCTTAGCCGGAGAGGATCTTAGCATCATCTTGGTCATGAGGGTAGAGAAGAAGATGAACAGAGAAAGAAAACGTAAAGGAAGAAGAGGAAGAGAGATACCTGCTTGATCTTCGGATGTGAATTTAAAGGGAGTTTCTCTTGAATTTAAATGCGGATTGATCCCTATCTCTAACTCCTATTTATAATGATGATCTTGCAGGATAGTCACTTCAGTGACGTCATGCTCGTAACGGCTAGTCCGATTACAACGGCTAGTTATCCGTTTATTCATTACGGATAAGAACAAAAAATATAACTCGTTTATTTACATAATTACTCCTTATATTTTGGGGGCAATTGTTAGGGGAGAATTTCCAAATGATCAGTGATCCTCATTTACTGTTGGGTTTAGTGATCCTCACTTCTGGTTGAATTGGTGATCCTCAGGAGTATTGCATGATCAGGATCATGGATCATCTTAAGGATCCTTATACTAACGATTGTCTACTTTGAATATAATGTTGTTTTGCAGGAGTACCAGCTTGGACTTGGTCTTGGCGATATTCCTGGAGCATATTCCATGACTTATTCCGCACATGCTTACCTGAAGTGGACGTTATGGAGTTCGTGGGGGACTTGCATGAAATGCGGAATGTTAGTTAGTTTAGATATTTTCCATTTTTAAAAGGGGTAGCGAGCTAAATAGAAAACACTTGGCTATTTTTGGCTACACACACACTAGCAACTGCTCTCACCAACTCTCGGCAATTCGCTTAGCAATTTCATACACTTTTCATACACCTTTTGCACGTTACACTATAGTGATCCTTGTAATTAGCTCGCTATCATCCGAAGTTGTAACACATTTCTTGTTTAATTTGAGTTGGTGATCGGTAGTTTCCATCACCCGAGGTTTTTTATGCCGGAGATCATTCATTGATCAAGGGCTTTTTCCTCGTATAAATCTTTGTGTCACTTGTTCATTACATTTCAGAGTGATCCTTAGTATTGGTCATTGATTCAAGCATCATACCTCACAACAGAAAGTTTGGTTGCATTATCATTGCTTGATTTTTGACCAAAACACTGGGGACGACCCAAAACTGGGGACAAGCTCAAAAAACTGGGGACAAGCCCAAATAACTTTGGAGAGTTGGCCAACCACTTTGATCTTCTGTAAAATGATAATAACTCTGCAAAAGCTTAAACTTTGTGAAAATAGATGTTAACTGATTAACATCTTTAACTTATGATACGTAATAAGAATAAAATGAATGAAAATGAAAGTAATATGTTACCAAATGTAGAATCATATATCCTTTGAGGATCCCGGATCCTTAATCAGAATACTGGTATCGCTGAGGATCCCTGATCCTTCTTACATAAAGTACTTTTTTGAGATGAACAGCATTCCAAACTCTTGGTAGGAGATCACCATTCAATGTCAGTAAATGATATGCCCCCTTTCCAGATTAAGCTTCAATTAAGTAGGGACCTTGAAATCTTCTGAACCTGACATTCTTGTTGTATGCTCCAGCCATTCTTTGTTGATAACTGGCTATCAAATCTGGTAATAATAGGATGAAGGAGCTCCGCTGGTTGATGAAGGATAATGCTATGTCTTTGAAAAGCATTACATTTCTTTGTGTATTCCACAACATACTTCTTCCTCATAGGCCAGTAGCATCCTGTTCTGAGGATCCTTAAGAATAGTGCTCTGCCCCCAGTGTGGTTCCCACAGTCTCCTTCATGAAAATCCTTTAGAACTTCTTGAATTTCTGGATCCTTATTGCACCGCAACTAGGGACCTGCAAGAGATATCTTGTATAACATGTCATTTAGTATGGTGAATTAAGATACCTTGACTTTGAAAGCTCTGGGGTTTTCTCCTGTAGGAATCTCTCCATGTTGTATATATCTCAGGATCAGAAGGATCCAGGATCCTGAATTTGATTGTGCACCATCACTAAGTATGATTGCAGAATCCTCTACTATCTCCATAGCTGTGTGATCCTCAATTGCAGGAGTTAAAACATGGATGATGAGTATTTTCACATCCTCTGGAATCTTCAGTGATGATCCAAGATTAGCTAGAGCATCAACTTCTACATTTTCTTCCCTGGGTACCTGTGATAGATTGAAAAAAAGCAAAAGAATCTGCCAGTTTCCTGACTATTTCTAAGTACTTGATTAGTTTTTCACCTTTGACAGTGTAAGAACCGTTATAATGATTAGTAATTAATAGAGAATCTACATATACTTGAAGATACCTGATCCTCACATTGTTAGCTAATTGCAAACCTGCTATCAAGGCCTCATACTCTGCCTTATTATTAGTGGTTTGAAACTCACAAGCAATGGATTGGGGTATAATGTCCCCCTGTGGCGATTTTAGTAGTGTGCTTTGTCCAGTTCCTTTAACATTTGAAGCTCCATCCGTGAAGAGTGTCCAATGATCCTTAGTTTCTTCAAGCTGTTGGACTTCTAACACAGCTTCCCTTTGTAGATCACTACTGAAATCAGCCACAAAGTCAAGTAAAGTTTGGGACTTGATTGCCTACTTTGCCATTCTACCTGACATTTGAAGTTTCCTGAGAACATTCTTAATAGGAAAGTTAGCTTTCACAATAATAGTATTAGTTTCGAAATAATGTCTATGTTTAGCGGAAGCCATAATTAAATTAAGAATTAATTTCTCTAAATGAGAATACCTGGCCTCAGCATCAAGTAGACTTTTACTTACATAGTATACGGGATGTTGAGAGCCTTCATGATCCTTAACTAGGATCACACTTACTGCTTTAGCTGAAATAGCTAAGTATAAGGATAACGATTCTCCATTTTCTGGTTTCATTAGGGCTGGTGCTGAGGATAGATAATCCTTAAGAACCTTGAGTGCAGCTTCATGCTTATCAGTCCACTCAAACTTCTTATTCTTCCTCAATATGTCTTATCTGCCTTGAGCAATCGGTCTACCTCTTCTTGGATAATGGCATTCCTTTCAAGTGCAAACTTTCTCCTTTTTGGTGTATTAGCTTGAAAGACCTGTCAATACCAAGTTTGTGAGTAATAACATTCTTAGATATACCTGTTATATCTTCATGTTTCCAAGCAAAGGTAGATTTTCTTCTTTCCAAGAAGGATACTAAATCCTGCTCAATACTGTCTAGGATCCCGGATCCTATAAAAATTTTGGATTCAGGATCCTCTGGGTTCAACAGAATATCCTTGACGTCTTGCTCTCTTGCCTCCATGACGTCTTGCTCCTTGGAGGCTGGCTTCATTGAAGAAGTGTAACAGTTCTTTGCCTCCTGCTGATCACTTTCTCTCTTCACCATATCTCATAGAGTTGGGAGCTTGACACATTGATGATATGTTGAGGGGGACTGCCTTTATATCGTGTATCCATGGCCTGCCAAAGATAACATTACAGCAAGATAAGCAATCAATAACATAGATTTTTTTAACATAATTCACTCCCTTTATATAGATAGGAAGTTTGATGCCCCCAATGTAATCTTTGTCTCTCCACTGAATCCCACAAGGACAGATGATCTTTGGACAATATCGGATTCAAGGATGTCCATTCTATTGAGGACATCCAACTGGATTATGTTCACTGAGCTTTTCCCATCAATGAGAATCCTGCGAACAAAATGGTTAGATATAAATAATGTAATAACCAAACCGTCATGATGAGGATCATGTATGTCGACACGGTCATCCCCATCAAAGTATATGACTTTTTCCTGGGTAAGGATGGAAGTTCGAACAGGTCTGTCCCTATTCTCCATCTTTGTTTCCTTTGCATGTCTCTTAGCTGCTGAGAACCTCCGGAGATGAAATGGATGATTTGAGCATCAGCTGGTGGAGGAGGAGCTTTTTCAGGAACTTTCTCAGGATCCTTGATCCTTGACTTTTTCCCTCCAAGCAATTCCTTCAAGTATCTCCTTCCTTAATGCTATGCACTCATCTGTGAGATGACCAGAATCCCCATGGTAAGCACACCATTACGATTCGTCTTTGGTGGCAGGCGGTTTGTCATTCTTCCTTGGCCACCTAACCTTCTCACCTAAACTCTGCATAGAAAGGATTAGTTCATTATTATCAGTAGAAAAACAATATTTAGAAATAGGAGGATAATCCTCATCATCTTCCTCTTGTTCCACAGCATGCACATTCTGGTTGTCATGCTTGGAGTATTGCTTGGATCAGTTATCCTTGAGATAGGATCCTTATTTGTCTTGCTTTGAGGATCCTGACAATCTCTCGTGGATCCTTTTGTCATCCTCTAAACGGATGAACCTAAGGGCCCTGTTCCTTTCCTCATCTAAGTTCCTGCAAGGGGTCATGACAAGATCATCATAGAACATTGAATCCCTAAGTAAACCCATTTTAAAGGCTTCTACAGCCATAGCTATATCCAGGTTAGGGATATCTAAGGATTCTTTACTAAACTTAGTGATGTAATCTCTAAGTGATTCATTTTGACCTTGTGTTACCCTATATAGATCACTAGTTAATCGTTCAAATTTTCTACTACATGAGAATTGGCTATTAAACAAGTTAACTAGATTAGCAAATGAAGTAATAGAGTAAGGAGGAAGACTTAGCAGCCATTTAAGAGCTCATCCTATCAGTGTGGATCCGAAACCCTTGCATAGACATGCTTCTTTTAACCTCTCCGGGATGGGATTGATCTCCATCCTTTCTCTGTATTGAGCTACATGCTCTTCTGGATCCGTTGAACCATCATACAGCTTCATGGTTGGTATTTGAAGTCTCTTCGGTATCTCTGCATCACAAATAGGTGGTGCAAAACGAGATATCTTGTGGCTTACATCCGGAATTTCAGGAATGGGCTTAACCACTCCTGGAATGCTGGATATCATATCCTTAAGCTTTTGTAATTCTTTGGCCATAGCTTGGTTGATACCTGTATCCTGCAGAAAGCCATGGTTAGCATTGCAAAAATTATTCAAAGTGTTACCTCTTGAAGGATTCAAGTTTGGAATTCTAGATGTGAATCCATGTTGACGGGATTCTGGCATAACCGAGGGACAAGGAGAAGCAATGGTCTGCATTGGTATGAAGTCTCCTAGATGAACATCTGAACTTCCGGGTTGCACACTCCTTAAGTATCCTTGACCCTGGAAGATGTTGGATCCTTGAACCTGAAAGGAGGATCCTTGAACTTGAGAGGAGGATCCTTGAACCTGAGAGGATCCTTGAACCTCAGAGGATCCTTGAACCTGAGAGGATCCTTGAACCTGAGAGGATCCTTGAACCTGAGAGGATCCTTGAACCTGAGAGGATCCTTGAACCTGAGAGGATCCTTGAATTGGCTGCGTCCCCATGCATTCTCCTAAACTGGTGAAGAATCCCTGATGCTGAAATGAGGATCCTGAAGGCTGGAAAGGGGATCCTTGAGCCTGAGACATTGCCGATGATCCAGAACGCATTCCTGTTGATCCACCCTGGTATTGGACATATGGAGCTGCAAAGTGCCGGGAAGTTATGACCGGAGTGTCGAAATTCAGCGACCTCAGCATCAAAGGGGAGTGACCCTCTGCTGATTTTATCAATTTCGCGAAGGATCCTGCCATTAGTTTGGTCCTGTTGTTGCATGTATCCTCTCATCTGCAAAATCAAAGCATAAAGATCACTGTTAGTAAGTGTAGAGGAAGAAACAACAGTTGGTTTTGTGAAAACGGGGGTTGTCTTCTTCGGAGCATTCTCAGCATTCTTCTGGAAAGCAGGGATAAGATGATGCAACGGTGGAATGCCCTGTGATGAGGTAACCGCCGACATGGAACTTGAAGAAGTTTTTCCTTGAGAAGCCATGTGGTTGAAGGTGATGAACCGAAATGACCGAAATGAACAAAATTTCTCAGAAATGAAGCACCAATTGCCCCACGGTGGGCACCAAACTGTTTTGGTCAAAAATCAAGCAAAGATAATGCAACCAAATCTTATTTTGTGAGGTATGATGCTTGGTTAATTGTATGAACGACAAGTATATGAAATCAACGATGAACACCGAGATTTATACAAGGAAAAAGCCCTTGATCTTTAGAAGATCTCCGGCATAAAAAACCTCGGGTGATGGAAACTACCGATCACCAAATATATTGGAAAAACAATAATGATCCTTGTACAACTTCGGAAGAAAACAAGCTCAATACATTGAATTGCTAATGTAAGTGTGTGTTTTTGCTAAGTGTTTACAGAGAATTATGTGTTTGTGTGTGTTGAACTCGAATTATTCCTAAAATGAGCTGTTTTCCCCTTAAAAGATAGCAAAATATCAAGAAACCAACTTTCCTAAAAAGGTGGAGGTGGCCCATGATCATCATAACGGTTATATTTTATCAAACATGTGTCATATGAACGAATATTCCCCGAAATTCCAGCTAAGAATGAGTCCACTACATCCATTACCTGTGTATAAGCATTAAAAACGTGACAATTGTTAGAAAACATAAGTTCTGTTAAGGATCCTGGATCCTCAGACTCGTGATCCTCAGACTCTGGATCCTCAGACTCTCTGCATCATCCATTAAGGATCCTTGATCCATGCCCAGTCTCAGGATAGATGATCCTTAGCATAAAATTCATGCCCTAACAACACTCATGTCTCGTAAACTTTGACTTGTGCCTAAAATTATGGTGTTTCAACTTCTGCTCAAAGGTGATGTGTTACATCTAATCTGCACAATCTGACTGTTCATAATACTTGTATGAGTGACCATAAATATTTAATAAATAATTTATGGTGCTCCTATTGATCATTTATCTAATAACCAGATCAATTTACCTTAATATCCCTATAAAATTAATTGGGCTTTATTTGATGGACGTAAAGATCCGTACTAGTTAATTAGGGTTTCCCCTTGGGTGAAGCATATAAATACAAGTTATTGGGTAACCATAAAGACACACACCCTAAAATTTTCGGCCTCTCTCACTATAACCGAATTGGTATTCAACTGGTGATCTAAACTACTATCATCATCCCACTCCATCTTAACTGCTCACCCTAAACGGGAACCGATCAAGATGGCTTCTTCTTCATCTCTAACCACTACTGGATGGCTTATTTTTCATCTCTAACCACTACTGGATTGTCAGGTATATCAAGATCCCT
The DNA here is from genome assembly GCA_030545235.1 of Helianthus tuberosus. Classification (NCBI taxonomy): domain Eukaryota; kingdom Viridiplantae; phylum Streptophyta; class Magnoliopsida; order Asterales; family Asteraceae; genus Helianthus; species Helianthus tuberosus. Next base: position 171,456,023 of record CM060414.1, on the reverse strand, counting down.
AAAGTGTTTTCCATTAGATCTTAAAAGAACTGAATAACAATACATCATACACTAAAGTTAGTATAGAAGTGACGTAATCACGACTTTTCAACTGAGGGTCGTAATAGAAACCGAAAACAACTTGTAGGGTATATATCGTAAGAAAATGACGTTGTTGGATAACCCTTACGTTCACTTTTTTAAAAAGTTCACAAATCCTGTTTATATAACATTCTTAACACTCATTACATAACAAATGATTATATAACTAAGTACATTATAAGAGATAATAATCAGTATTTAATTATTGTAACAATTTTCTTGAAATATAACCATATCTTCTCCATACTTATATAGATAGATAGATGCCTATGCATGCAACTGTGATGTATGAAGTGTAAACAAAGAATCTTTGTGGGACTACTATTTTCTTTATTGTCTCCTTTTTATTGTATAAAAGCAAATCAAAACACCAAAATTAAAAAAAACCAAACAGAGATCCAAAGTCTTTACACAAAAAAGATAAACAGACAAAAGAGAAAGTGTAGAAGAGAGAGAGAGAATCAAAATAAAATAAAATAATAAAAAAAAATATTAAAAAAATGGCATCAAAAGGCTTTCAGGAGAAGATAAAGAGAGGAAGAGATCAATGCAAATGGTCTGAAATGCAAAGTCTTGAACTTTGTGAAAACCCAAATATACCCTTGGGATCACTAACTGAAGAAGATAAAGAAACTGAAAGTGATATGGAAATGGAAGGAGAAAAGAGTAAATGTGCAGAGAAAGCTAAAGAGGCTTCAGTTGGGTTTGGAGAGTTGTTTAGATTTGCAGATAGATTGGATTATGTGTTGATGGGTATTGGTACAATTGGTGCATTTGTTCATGGATGTTCTTTGCCTATCTTTTTGAGATTCTTTGCTGATCTTGTCAATTCATTTGGGTCCAATTCACATAATGTTGATAGAATGAGTGATGAAGTGTTGAGGGTAACAATCGTTTTCTGTAAATTCATCCTTTTTTGACATAAAAATTTGATCTTTTTTATTTTCATGTTGGTATGCATGAAGGGCAACTTTCCTTTTATTTTATTTCTCCAAATCCAGATTTTTAAATAATTTTGATCCTTTTTTTTCTTCATATTATTGCTTCTCTTGTTGGGTTTGCAATATGCATATTGCATAAAGAGTAATAAGTATTGAGGGTAGCAATCTTTTTCTCCAAATTCAACTTTTTTGTCATAAAAATGTTGTCCTTTTTTTTAATTTAATTTCAAATTCTTTTTTTTCATGTTGGGTTTTGCAGTATGCATGAAGGGCAACTTTCCTTTTATTTTATTTTTCCAAATCCAGCAGTTTTAATATAAAATTTGAGTATTATTTATTCCAAATTCTTGCATTTTCTTGTTGGGCTTTGCAATATGCAAAAAGATTAACATTCTTTATATCAAAATTCAATGTCATTCCACATAAAAAAAAATGATCTTTTTTTATTCCTTTTCAAATTCTTGATTTTTTCTTGTTGGGTTTTGCAATATACATAAAGATTAACATTCTTTTTTTTTAATCAAAAAAACAATGTCATTCAACATAAAAATTTAATCTTTTTTAATCCACCTCAAATTCTTGATCTTTCTTGTAAAATCTTGCAGTATGCAATTTACTTCATTATAGTTGGAGCTGCAATATGGGCATCTTCATGGGCAGGTATATGTAATATGTGCTCAACTTTTTCATCTTTTAGCAACATGTTTTTCATCAAATATTCTTGAAAATGACTGTAATTTGACATATAAGTATATCTATTTTCAGAAATATCATGTTGGATGTGGACAGGAGAGAGACAATCAACAAAAATGAGGATCAAATATCTTGAAGCAGCATTGAGTCAAGACATTCAGTTCTTTGACACTGAAATCAGAACTTCAGATGTTGTATTTGCTATCAACACTGATGCTGTTATTGTTCAAGATGCCATTAGTGAAAAGGTAAAAAATAATCAAGTTTTGTTGTGGAATTATGCTAGGGGCGTGAATTTCTGACACGACTGAAAACACGACACGAACCTAACAAGAAATTCGTAGGTTTGGGTTTAGTCTAAACGGGTTCGGGTCAGTTTCAGGTTGAACCCGCAACCCGTTTCGCTAAATGGGTCGAATTGACGAGTTGACCCGTTTAACCCATTTATATTATATATTTTTTTTTACAATATGTGTTACGTCGTAAATTAAATTAAGTGTGTATTTTATGCCATAACTATAATTTACAAAGAGAAATTGACATAAAATTTTATAACTTAAATGTAATTGTATTATATAAGTTTGTGTTTTTTTTAGTAAATTTTCATTTGCGGAAAAATAAAAATAAAAAATCGGGTCGGGTCGTGTCGTGTTCGGGTCAACCCGTGAATATTCAGGTTCGTGTAAAATTTTTGGGTTTGGGTCAGGTTGAACCTCTAACCCACGAATACGACCCGTTTAGCACCTCTAGATTATGCACAAATACTTACACTTTTATTCTAACAATGTGAATGTGTGGCAGCTAGGAAACTTTATACACTATTTGGCAACATTTGTGTCTGGTTTTGTGGTGGGATTCACAGCAGTTTGGCAATTAGCACTTGTGACACTTGCTGTGGTGCCTTTGATTGCTATAATTGGAGCTATTCATATGACAACATTGGCGAAATTGTCGTCGAAAAGCCAAGAAGCTCTTTCAGAAGCTGGAAACATTGTTGAGCAGGTGGCTTTCATCTAACTTCCCTTTAATAAAAAAACAAAAAATGGTTTCAAGAAATTGGCAATTTTCCTCTGTTTTTTCTGAGATGAAATCAATCTTTAATTTGATTTATCAACTGGGGACTGGGCATATCCATGAATTTTAGCTATATATATATATATATATATAGAGGACCAGAATCTGACGAGAACCACCCTGAGTTACGAGAACTTGAGAACTACTTGCAAAAGAGTTTTTTTTTTTTAGTTTTTTCACCAATTTTTTTAAAATCATGTAACCTTTTCAAAATAACAACAACAACAACAACAATAATAATAATAATAATAAATAGCCTAGCGTTCATTTACGGTAGGTTTTTGATCGCTTACATTACTGTAATTTTTTTTACAAAAACATATGACGTTACCCTTTTTGGCGGGTTACACTTACGTAAATTGTTGTTACACTAATGTAAATTTTCGTATACGACTTGTTTTTTTTTTTTTTTTGAAGAAATTACATAATTTTAAATTTTTTGGCTAAACCCTTAACTAATGGCATCTTGAATCTGAGCTAAATATGAAAAAAAAAATCAATCTTTTTAATGGTTTTCCTTCTAATTATTGCTGAATTTGAATGAAAAGGAAAATCAGTCTTTCCATGTGAGTATTGTGTATTTAAGCTGAAATCAAGAGACTGCTATTCATAAATTAAAGTTCACTTTTGCTATTTGTGTATTTTCTTTATCCGTCGAAAAATGCAGACAATAGCGCAAATTCGGACCGTTGTGGCATATGTTGGTGAATCTAGAGCGTTACAAGCGTACTCTGAAGCGTTAAAGATCGCACAAAAGCTTGGATACAAAAGTGGATTTGCAAAAGGATTAGGATTAGGATCAACTTATTTCACTGTCTTTTGTTGTTATGCACTTCTTTTATGGTATGGAGGATATCTTGTTAGAAACCATTACACCAATGGAGGACTTGCAATTTCTACAATGTTTTCGGTCATGATTGGTGGACTGTAAGTACTCTTTCTCTCTCTAAACCATATTTTTTTTAAAAAAAGTTAACCGTCATTTCCGTCCATGTGGTTTGTCTAATTATGCCAGTTCCAGACCAAATTTCAAATTTGTGCCATTTATGTCCCTCGCATTCTTGAAACTCGCAAGTCCCGTCTAAAACTTAACGTCTGTTAAAGCCTGCCGTTTAATGAAGGGTAAAACGTCATTTTCCTTTTTTTTGTTTTTTTACCTAAACTCTATTAAAATCCCACCCCTTCATTAAAAAGGGTGAGATTTTAATAGGTTTAAAAAAAGGAAAATAAAAGAAAAATGGAAAATGACGCTTTTACCCTTCATTGGACAACAGGTTTTAACAAACGTTAGTTTTTTGGACGGAACTTGCATGTTTCAAGAATGTCAAGGATGGAAATGGTACATATTTGAAATTTGGCCTGGACTGCAATAATTGGATAAACCACATGGACAAAAATGACACTTAACTCTATTTTTTAAAAATAAATCTTGATATGTTCTAACGATCAAATTTTCAAATTTGACAGTGCGTTAGGCCAATCGGCTCCAAGTATGTCTGCATTCGCAAAAGCACGAGTAGCCGCAGCTAAAATCTTTAAGATCATTGATCACAGACCAAATGTTGACAGAAACTGTGAATTGGGTTTGGAGTTGGAACCCGTTTCGGGTCAACTAGAGTTGAAAAATGTTGACTTTTCATACCCTTCAAGACCAGATGTTAAAATTTTAAACAACTTCACTTTAAGTGTTCCTGCTGGGAAAACTATTGCTTTGGTTGGAAGCAGTGGTTCGGGAAAATCCACTGTTGTGTCCCTCATCGAAAGGTTCTATGATCCTACATCGGGTAACGACAATGTACAACTTTACATGCACACTGTGCAAGTGTACAACACATTGTTTGTAAATGTTTTTTATGTTTAATTATTTTCAGGACAAGTTATGCTTGATGGGCATGACATTAAAGAACTAAACTTGAAATGGTTAAGGCAACAAATCGGCCTAGTTAGCCAAGAGCCAGCATTATTTGCAACCACCATAAAAGAAAACATACTTTTGGGTCGGCCCGATGCATCCTTGGTTGAGGTCGAGGAAGCAGCCCGTGTCGCCAATGCTCACTCGTTCATTATTAAGTTACCTGATGCCTATGATACTCAGGTTAGTCAATTAGTCAAACACTACTTACTAGATCATATTGACAATTTTGTTCAAACATTTAGCATTCGAGCATAAGGTCATTTTGGTCATTTTAATCTTTTATGCCGACGTATGTTGCTCATAGTGTGAGCCACTCAGGGTAACTCTAGAGATTTACATTGGTGGTGATAGATCATCTTGTTCACATTATCAAAAGATTGGCCTTACGGTAGGGGCATTTTGGTCATTTAATCTTAAGAGCCCAACCAGTGTAGTTCATGTTTTAAACATTGGTGGTGACGGATATTGATTCTTAAATGTTCAGCCAGTTAGTCAAATACTATGTTATATTAATTTTTTTAGCATCTGGTTCCAAGGGTATTTTGGTCATTTTAAGCTTCAAGCCGGCCCGTGTTGCTCATAGTGTGGGCCCATCTGGATAACTCAACTTTAAACATTGGTGGTGATTGAACTTGAGTCTTGAATGTTTAGTCAAATATTCAAATACTACACCATTTTGATAGACCTTTTAATATCCGAGCATAAGGCCATTTCGGTCATTTGATCTTTAAAGCGCGGCCCATGCCACTCGTAGCATCGGCCCCCTCTCAAGTTTTAAAGTTGGTGATGATTGACCTGACCCTGATTCTTGAATTGAATGGGCAATCATTTTTGTTGAATACCATAACAATTAACATATACGTACGTACTCTTTTTCACCTTATCTTTAAAGCCTGACCCGTGTAGATTATAGTGTTGGCCCGCCTGGTTAACTCAAGTTTTGATTTTGGTGGTAAAGTACACGGATGGTCCCTGTGGTTTACCAAAATTTTGGATTTAGTCCCTAGGTTTTCAAAAGTACACAGATGGTCCCTGTGGTTTGCACTTTGTAACGCATTTAGTCCCTAACTTGGATATGCTAAAACTTTTGGATTTGTTGGCTGAGGACTAAATGCGTTACAAAGTGCAAACCATAGGGACCATCCGTGTAGTTTTGGAAAGCTAGGGACCAAATCCAAAATTTTGGTAAACCAGAGGGACCATACGTGTACTTTACTCTAAAGTTTATAGGTTTTTGGTAAGCTTAATATTTCATTCTAAAGATCTATCAATGGAAAAAATTGGTCAAATATTTTAAAGTCAAATGAAGGTGAAATATTATGAGGGATGTATTACTTTAGAAATTTGTTGTGTCAGCATTGCATGTGCAGATTTATACAAGAAACAAAAACTTAACTGCAAGTCTGCAACATCATTGGATGGGAAGGACAAACAACCAAATAAAAATAAATAAATAAATAAATGAATGAATGAACAACTAATAAATATTGGATTCCCCACATGACTGACAGACTCACAGATTTTATTTGACTAAGAGCATGTTCTAAGGAACCCCTTTGAGTGACCATATGTAAGACTAAGACAAACTGTCTGCATTCTTTTGACTTTCAGGAGTCAAACATTCTACTTTCAGTTTCATACTTGATGTGAATATGGTTTAGTTTGTGAAGAAAGCTCAATAAGTGTACCAAAAAGTTTTTTTTTTTGTTTTGAAATATCACTAGGAATTAGTGTTCATGATTCAAACTTTTATGTAGGGTTGCAAACGAACCGTATGTTCAGCGAATAATTCGTGAACCGTTCAGCGAATAATTCGTGAACCGTTCAGCGGGAAGTTCGTTTGTGTTCGTACACGAACAAGAAATTTCGTTCGTTTAGTTAAATGAACGAACATGAACACACGCCCCGTTCATTCATATATGTTTGTGAACATTCGGTAACGTGTTCGTTTACGTTCGTTTGTTCGATAGTTTATTAGAGTTTTTAATTTTTACATTTTATTTAAATACTTCATAAACGCTTATTTGTGTTCATTAACGTTTGTTTGTGTTCATGAACGTTTATTTGTGTTTGTTACCTAACATTAACGAATGAACACAAACACACTCATTTCCTTAATGAACGAACACGAACAGAAAATCTCGTTCTGTGATTGTTAATGAACAAGTCTATTTCCTTAACAAACGAACACGAACAAGGCCCTACTTTTATGTGATAACCATATATTTAGAATGTTCCAAGTTTGAATTCAAAAGTCAAACAATAAAAATTTTGTCAAGTGTCGGGTCTGGTCGAGTACACTTATCAAAAGGTTATGTGCAGGTTGGGGAGAGAGGATTACAATTATCAGGTGGTCAAAAGCAAAGAATAGCAATAGCAAGAGCAATGTTAAAGAACCCTGCAATCTTGCTTTTAGACGAGGCTACAAGCGCTTTAGATTCGGAGTCCGAAAAACTAGTACAAGAGGCGTTGGACCGTTTTATGATCGGGCGGACAACTTTGGTGATCGCCCACCGTCTCTCCACCATACGTAAGGCGGATCTCGTGGCGGTTTTGCAACAAGGTGGTGTTTTGGAGATCGGCACGCATGATGGTCTTATCGCCAAAGGGGAAAATGGTGTTTATGCTAAGCTTATAAAGATGCAAGAAGTTGCTAATGAAACTGCTTTGAACAATGCTAGAAAAAGCAGTGCAAGGTACTTTGGTCTAGCTGACTTTTAAGGTCAAACAAATTCACTACAAAAAAATTTCATGTGACATAAAAGATTAAAAAATGTACTAAGCCTAATATTCATACCGTTTACCTAGCGGTGCAAACGAGCCGAGCCAAGCCCAAGCTCGACCAGGCTTGAGCTCGGCTCGGCTCATTTATTATCTATTAATTTATATATTAAATAAAAATAATATAAATAATAGACTCGTTTAGGCTCGCGAGCTTGATAAGTGAAGTTCGGGCTTGTTTACTAAACAAGCTTATTTTTATGTTCTAGCTCGGCTTGTAAACACGTTTAAATAAGCTCGACTTGGCTCGTTTACAAGACAACTTTAAATAAGGGGTAAATGTTATTAAATATTAATAAAAACTAATATTACACTAAGGCTCGACGAGGCTGGCGAGCTTCACATGCCAAGCTCGGGCTGGGGCTCGATAAATAAACAAGCTTTATTTTAGGCTCAAGCCTGGCTCGGTCTCGATAAGGCTCGGCTCGTTTCGAGCTTTTTCTCGAGCTGATCTCGAGCTGCTCGGCTGGTTTGCACCCGTTTACCGACTTTTTTCAAACTTCTTTAAAAAGCAAGAATGTTTACTACTATTTTAACAAAATGTCACTATCTTTCAAAACTGATTTCTGATATCAAAATTGACACCATGCCTCTAAATTATAGAAAAAGTATGAAAAATATATTAGATTCATATTTATAATAGTAATTCATGTAAACATATATCTGGCCAGTTCATGTTAAAACATGTATCTATTCCAATCGATGAAAATAAAACAGTTTGACCATAAAAGTCAACCCTGTAAACTTTAGACTAATACAACTTTTACTTGTTTGTAGGGCTTCCAGTGCAAGAAACTCAGTGAGTTCACCAATAATGACAAGAAACTCATCGTACGGTCGATCACCGTACTCTCGACGGTTATCCGACTTCTCAACCTCAGACTTTAGCCTATCACTTGAAGCCGGATACCCGAACCACCGGCTTGAGAAGCTCCCATTCAAAGAGCAAGCAAGTTCCTTCTGGCGGCTCGCCAAAATGAACTCACCCGAATGGACCTATGCGTTAATCGGCTCAGTGGGTTCAGTAGTTTGTGGCTCACTCAGTGCATTCTTTGCATACGTTCTAAGCGCTGTTCTGAGCGTGTACTACAATCAAGATCACGAGTACATGGTTAGGGAAATCGGGAAATACTGTTATCTGTTGATCGGGGTTTCATCGGCTGCTCTTATTTTCAACACGTTGCAGCATTGTTTCTGGGATGTTGTTGGAGAAAACTTGACTAAACGGATTCGTGAGAAGATGTTGACCGCGGTTTTGAAGAATGAGATGGCGTGGTTCGACCAGGAAGAAAATGAGAGCTCACGCGTGGCTGCGAGGCTCAGTTTGGATGCAAATAATGTTCGCTCCGCGATTGGTGACCGGATTTCAGTCATTATGCAGAACTCTGCGCTCATGCTGGTTGCATGCACCGCGGGTTTTGTTCTACAGTGGCGGCTTGCGCTTGTTCTCGTTGCGGTTTTCCCTCTGGTGGTTGCTGCAACTGTTTTGCAAGTTCGTTTTCATGCAACTTTTCATTAACCATGCAGTTTCTTAGTCTGTCTAGAGTAAAATGTCGTTTTCGTCCTCGAGGTTTGGTCAGTTTTGCGACTTTCGTCCAAAGGTATGTTTTTACGCATCTGGATCCAAAAGGTTTGAAATCTTGCCATTTTCATACGGCTTGTTAACTCTATCCATTTTTCTCCGTTAAGTTAAGTCAGGGGTATTTCCGTTTTTTGTTAACTTAAAGGGCAATTCAGTCTAACGGATTCGGTCAGGGGTATTTTAAATGATTGTACATGAAGTTAAAAAGACCGGATTGCTCTTTAAGTTACCAAAAAAGACAAAAATACCTCCGACTTAACGGAGAAAAATGGATGGAGTTAACAAGCCAGGATGAAAATGGCAAGATTTCAAATCTTTTGGATCCAGATGCGAAAAACACAAACCTTTGGATGAAAATCGCAAAACTGGCCGAAACTCAGCAACGAAAATGGCATTTTACTCTTCTGTCTATTTTTTTTCGGGTTTAGTTTGATTGTTGAGTTTTCATGTTTCTTGATTTAAACAGAAAATGTTTATGCAAGGATTTTCGGGCGATTTAGAAGGCGCACACGCGAAAGCTACGCAGCTTGCTGGTGAGGCGGTATCGAATATGAGAACAGTGGCCGCATTCAACTCGGAGTCGAAAATCGTCAACCTTTTTACGACAAGTCTTGATGGGCCGCTTCGTAGATGCTTCTGGAAAGGACAGATAGCGGGTAGCGGGTTTGGGGTGGCTCAGTTTTTGCTCTATTGTTCGTACGCGCTCGGGCTTTGGTACGCGTCGTGGCTAGTAAAGCATGGGATCTCTGATTTCTCAAAGACCATTCGTGTGTTCATGGTTCTCATGGTCTCGGCCAATGGTGCGGCCGAGACACTGACTCTAGCTCCTGATTTCGTCAAGGGTGGTCGAGCGATGAGGTCCGTGTTCAACCTTCTTGACCGAAAAACGGAGATTGAGTCGGATGACCCTGACTCGACCCCGGTCCCAGACCGGCTCAGAGGAGAGATAGAACTTAAACATGTGGATTTCGCTTACCCGTCTCGTCCTGACACCCCGGTTTTCCATGACCTTTGTTTGCGTGCCCGAGCGGGAAAGACTCTGGCCCTAGTCGGGTCAAGCGGGTGCGGGAAAAGCTCGGTTATCGCACTTATACAAAGATTCTACGAGCCATCATACGGACGTGTCACGATCGATGGAAAAGATATCCGGAAATATAATCTAAAATCCCTACGTCGCCACATCGCCACGGTCCCACAAGAACCGTGTCTTTTCGCGACCACGATTTACGAAAACATAGCATACGGGCACGAGTCGGCAACCGAGGCGGAGATTATCGAAGCCGCCACTTTCGCAAATGCTCATAAGTTCATATCTTCGTTACCGGATGGATACAACACGTTTGTCGGCGAACAAGGGGTGCAGTTGTCGGGAGGACAAAAGCAACGTGTCGCAATAGCACGTGCGTTTTTAAGGAAAGCTGAGATCATGCTACTAGACGAGGCCACAAGTGCACTAGACGCGGAGTCCGAGAAGTGCATTCAAGAGGCGCTTGAACGTGTTTGTTCGGGAAAAACAACTATTGTTGTTGCGCATAGGTTGTCAACGATACGAAATGCTCATACCATTGCGGTTATTGATGACGGGAAAGTGGCGGAACAAGGATCGCACTCGCAGTTGTTGAAGAACTATGCAGACGGGTGTTACGCGAAGATGATTCAGTTACAAAGATTCTCACACGGACATGAAGTTGTAAACATTGCGTCGGTTGGTTCGAGTTCATCGTCACAAATCTAAGGAAACAAGATGATTAATTTGTAATATTTTGTGTTTTATTTCTTTATTTTTGGGATGTACCTTCACTTTATGTTTGTTAGTATTAGTTGTGTAGGCTTTAATGGTTACAGTAATTTATAAAATAACTTTCTGTAGTTTATTTTTTGAACATAAACTTCATCATCAAATTTGGGTTAACCATTGTGGTGTTCATAAACCATTAAAACCAACAAAACCACCTGAATGAGTCAGCCGGTTTGGCCGATTTGAAATATGTACGGTCCAATTAAGAGTTCAATTTTTACATTTTGCTTTTTAACTATTTGGAACTTGAAACCGGCTTTGTAAATTGATCCGGTCGTTTTAACATTTATTTTCTAATTTCTTTTTTTTAGAAATAAAAAGTTATGTGTATATATTATATAACATGAACGATCCTTGTCATTTAAAAAAAAAAAATTATCAAAAGTTATTATTTATATAAAAAAGTTTAAAAATTTGTCTAAACCAGCCGAAACAAACCGTGACCAGCCTAGCTAAACAATAACGTAATTAAGCAACAAACTCGTTCCATAACCACCAAAAACATACCGCTTCTTATGTCGTTTCGTAACAAAATGCTGATCTCTCATTGGCACGTTAGCAATATTTTATTATATTATGTTTTTTAGGTTTAAGTATGTTTTTTGTTTTATTTTATAAGACTATCGAAAATTTTAAAACATGTTAAGTAATATTATCGCAATTAAGGGTGGAGTTAGGGATTGCAAAAGAATCCATATTCTATAGGAAAACATGCAACATTGCAAAAGTATCAGGGTACGACTTTACGAGACAATGGGTTGTTTGTTTCGCGAGCAAATGTCTGAACGGTTTAGACATTTGTCTTTGAATGGTTGAGAATTATACAGAGTCTGAATGGTTAAGACCTCTAATCTGGATTGATCAGACATTTGCTTCTGAACGGTTAAGCATTATACTGGCTCTTAATGGTTCAGACCTCTTATTGGTTCAACACTAATGATTCAGACCTCTTACTGGTTCAGCACTTAACCATTCAGAAGTTGCCAAACAGCCCCTTACTTGAACTTGATTGCTTTGTATACTAGTGTATCGTATAATTTAAAATCTACATAAATAAATGGTATTAACGTTGTTTGAAACTATTAAAATTATATAATTTCCATTAAATATTTAATTTTTCAAGTCGATTATTATTAAGGTGAATTCAAGATCGGTTTACAAGTAACGAGTATCCCAATAGGTAACTTTTAACTATAGAATAATAGAAGATTAGGTCACAAACATGCATGCTTGATGCACACGAGTATACATGGCCGGCCCAAACCCAAGTATTTTGAGACTTGGGCTTTAGGTCTCCAAATCAATAGAGTCTCCAACTTAAAAAAAATTATACATGATATTTTGGCTGGGTTGAACTTTTATCTTTACACATAGAAAAATTATATAAAAAATTAAATAAATAAATAACTTCGCCAACAATAAACCTTTTAGTTTATTTTGCGGGTTCCAAGCCCAGGTAAAGGTTCTCTAATAGCGTTTTTTTTTTTGGGAAAAAGGCCTCCAGTTTTTAGTTTCCTTTAGACCACCAAAATGGTTGAGCCGGCCCTACAAGTATACCGTGTATCACATTAGTATTGAGTAACAAGGGCACCTTGAGTTGAAGCCATGTATAGGACACATTTTTGTAATTTGATATGAGACTAGGAATTAACAAAACATCTCCCATACTCATTTTTCATAGAAAGAGTTGGGGGATTGCAGTAAATGTCGCTACAACAATTATGTTGGTTCATATGGTTCGTGTTGAGTTGATCTTCGTCATTAAAGGATTCGGACTCGACCATAATGCAAGCATATAATGAACGCTCAAGACCACCATCTAGGAGTAAAGTTAGCAATTAAATAACTAATATATGCCAATTCTCATGTGTAGGTGGTGTGTCATTGGTACTAATTAAAGATGATGCAACTACCAGAAAAGGGATTACTCTCTCGGGGAAGAGAGCTAGCTCTAACGACTAGGTGCGTGGGCCCAAAGTCAAATAAGAAGAGGGTACATCTATAATTACGGGGTTGGCGGTCCAGGTAATGTTTGAGACAGAAAGGGGTTGTGATATGAATAAAACGAGCGACGGGTCAGGTCTCTTTTGAGTCTGTCATGGTGGTAGCTTGAGGCAGGTGTGTGTGTGGCGGTTTGGGTCGTAATCGGGGTCGGTTGTCCAAGTCCGCATATTTAGTCGAGGTCATGGTGTTAGATTCTAATTTCTTTACGTTGTTTTATTTAATCAAATTCATGGCAAATATGTGTCAAACTCTAAATCCAGTTGCTTTAAATTAGGGGTGTGCACGATTCAATTCGGATCTTAGCCTCAGCCGAAACTAAAGTCATCGATTAATCAATATTATTAACCAATCAGTATTCGGTTAATCCGTTCAGTTTATTCAGTTAGTTTGTTTACTTTTAGTTAAGTTTCAGTTAACGATTCAGCTATTGTCACCTTGTTTAAATCAATGTTTTTAAACTATATCAAGTAGGGCTCAGAAATAATTCAACCAGTAGTACCAGGTTGTATCGGGCGGCAATACCGACTCGAGTAGTAAACCCTATAATTCCACAATAAAATGTATTTAACTCAAAAAATATACAACCAAAAAACGTTCAAAGTTCCGGATCCAAAATAACCCCCAAATTCACAAAGTCGCAGCTCAAACCCTAGAAATCACCCAGCAAGATCCAAAATTCTCCTGCATATTCAAATCTATACTGCACCAATTTGCACCAGCGCCCAAAATTCAACCTTATTATGGCATCGAAGAAGAAAGAATCTGAAGGCATCGCCTTACTCTCCATGTACGGGGACGAAGAAGATGACGATATGGAAGAAGATGACATAGATAATGATAACACCGGTAACGATGTCGTTTTGGAGGAGAACAACGAGCAGGGTGAAGTTGTTGCGAATATGGAAGAATATGATGACGAATTAGAGGCCGTTAATGTTAATGATAATGATAATACGACGTCGGTTTCTCCAGCTCAGCAAGTTGTCAGGAGGAAGGGAGGTTTAACTATTGTTGATTATGGGCATGATGAAGCAGCAATGTCGCCTGAACCAGAGGTAATAATATGTTATGTTCTTTGTCTTCGTGTTGAATTCGGGTTATTCGAATTAGGAACAAAATTAGAGGAAAGTTCAAAACTACAAAACAAAAAGTTAATCACTAGTTTGTTGACTTTTAACAATCTAAATGACTATGAATGTTGGGATTAGGGTTAACTTGTGTATGTTGTGATTGTCGTCTGATAGCGGATAGAATGACGGAATGAGGCGATGGGTGATTGTTTACCAATTAGGTTATTTGGCAAAGGGTTTATTTTTTGGCCATTAACAATCTATGCAGTTAATGCGGTAAAATATCGGATATCGGTCTTGACGGATATTTGAGATATAAGGTTATCTCGGTGAGATATCGGTAATTTTAACATCATTGGTGATATTTATTGGTCAAATATCGGTGATATATCGGTCAATATCGCCGATAATATGGGTACCGATATTCTGACTGATATTTGACACCGATATTTTACTAAGGGACCGATATAACCGATGTTAACTGCATAGTTAAAAATTTGGACATTAGGCAAGGCCAAAAACACACAACTACACAAGGATTCGGGTTATTTGAATAGGTTTGAATAACAAGTAATTATATTCTAATTCGACTTATTTATTCAGTTCAAATCGAATTCTTAGTTATTTGATTGCGATTCGAATAAGAACACCATAGTGGAAAAGGAAGGGGGGGGGGGGGGGGGGTTATGTAGGAAAGTTGTACCGCAATGTCAGAGGATATAGATGCTGTTTTCCAGAAAGATCCCTATCTCCAAAACCATATCTAGACATCTAGACATGAACAATATAAAATAAACTTAAGGGAACAAAAAGAACTAAAAGATTATTATTAGTAAGCTCAATAATAGAAAAACGGTGAAAAGTATAACAATATAGATGAAACATCATAGAGACACGGAAACAAAATGAAGGTAACATGCAGAGCCACCTAAGCCCCTTAGATAAAGCTAAGACAAATATATACCCGCTTCCCCTAGAAGTTCTTAATCTTGCATCTTTCATGGTTATGGAACATGATTAAATCAGAAACTTAACATTTAATAGAAGTACAAAAGATATATAATTAATGGTTAACAGTTATTTTCTTCCAGCTACAAGTAAATCTTTCAATGGAATAGCTAATAAAATGTTGATGTGTAAAAAAAACAATAATGCAGGTAGATAACTCCATAGTTCATACCAATGTACGAAGTACGTACACTATATATAACATAACTGAGTTCCTCTTGTATAAGGTCATTCTTGCTCTTTTGGACCCAACTCACTACTCACTAGTAAGTACTTTTTATTTAGGCACAATCACTCATTTTTTTTTCTTGTTTGCTTACATATTCTCTCCTTACATGATGTTCTTTGTTTCCCGGGATGCATTTTCTTTCAATGTTCTTTTCCAGATCTGATCTATGGCAACAAGTCTCTTTTTTTACAACTAAACTAGACAGATTTATGAGACAGCAACTGACAATCTGACACAACCTTCCTGGTCAATTTGTTCATTCTTGCTAGAGCCTTCTTTGCATTCTTCATTTCTACTGCTTATTATGTACATATGTCATGGTTGACCTCCAGCCTCTTTATTGGACGTTCACGTCTATGCATGCACACAATTGTTGTTCTATCGAATTTCATTCTTTCTTGCTTGGCGTTGTTTTGTCCACCTGCTCACTACTTGTTCATCATTCTTATGTAGGAGGTTGACTTTCTTACATATTTGAAAACTAATATTCTAACTTGTGAAACTAGTTGCTCATAACATGCCCCACCATTTTTTTATGATTCAATTTCAAGTAAAATTCTAAGGCATGATAGTATGATACAAATCTACAATAGTATCAACTTTTTGATTCACACCTGTTTACATATACATGCACCTACTTTTGAACTTATTAGTTGGTGAAAGTGTCTTATATCAAAGAGATGGTCCTGTAAACTTGTCTGTTCTGGGTTTTAAAAAACGCGCTAGGCACATCAAGCGCAAGGCTGGTCACTTCTGACTCAAAAAAAGTGCACGGTATACAAAAAGTGCACAAAAGGCGAGTGAGGCGGCGAGGCGCACATAAAAGCGTCTTGAGGCTCAGTCAGGAGGTGCACCTCCTGTCTTGGTTTTAAAATGCGCGCATAATGCGTGATGCGCCCGTTGCGCTAATGAGAGCGCATCGCAACACCTGATGCGTTGCGTTTACATGATGCGATGATATTGCGACAATTTCGCATAATGCGCCCGTCGCAAAATGCGCCATGATGCACGCATCATTGTTTGTTATGTTTTTTTTTCCCAGATTTCATGAAATGGGTTGGGTTTTTTCAATACTTAATATTTTAGCATGCTTGAATTGAACCATTATGGTTCCTAAACACTTTTTATGGTTCTAGAACATTTTAGGATGCTTGATTTGAACTTAAAACCACAACTCTTTATCTTCTTACTACGACAATTGTTTTAGTTTTAGTATGTTTTTATAAGTTGTTATGTATAAATAATTTTAGTATACTTTTATAAAGAGCGCATCACATACGTGATGCGCTCGCATCACGCATTACGCATCACGCATCAGATTTTTGGACCAAACGCATTGGAGCGCATCGCGCAATTTAAAACCAAGCCTCCTGTACATGGGGAGTTTTTGTGCATCAGGATGTTATACATATAGGTTATTTATATATTAGATCTTATCTAAAGTTTATTTATAGCTGAATTTTGGGTGCTTTTGCGCCTTAGCATGGGGACCTATCGTCCTGGTGCGCCTCACTCTTTCTAAAACCAAGATTACGTTTAGGTTAGCTGTTGTGTTTTTTTAACAAGCACGATCTTAGTAGTCAGCATATAGATAGGTTAACTCTTAACAATATAGATAGGTTAACTCTTAACAATGTCGTTTTCTTTTTTTGTCTGATATGTCTTGTTTTTCTGGTTTATATTGCAGGAAGGGGAAATAGCAGCAGCAGGTCGAGTAATGTTTGGTGCAGAGCTTCAAACTGCAAATGGTATGTGCCTAATATAATGATAGGCTGATAAAGAAATTAAATTTTATACAGAAATTTGGTAACTTAACATTTGGCATGCAGTGCAAGGTTGTGATTGCCATTGAGACACGTTTGCACATTCTTTGTTGCCAAAATATATACGCCTTTGATGACAACTTGGTAAGGCATGATCATAATAATAACGTTTGGTGGTAATAAGAATGATGATGACAGGACATATGAGATATTATATTCAGTTAAGGTTTGCACACACTTGAAGCATTTTTATCATCTTATGCATTTATCAGCATTTTTATAGGCATCATTTCTATGCATCTGTGGATTAAGAAACAAGTTTCTTAGGTTGAACTGAAATTGGTCTGCTTAGGATTAACCGATTAAGAAACAAGCTTCCTAGGTTGTACTTATTTTTTTTTTTTTTAGGTTCTGCTCTTAGGTATTACATATATATGTGCTTACCAAGTTGTACCTAAATCTTTTTTGGTTGTAGATAAAGTTTTTTTTTTCTTTTATTATCTTATTTATAGTGTTCAGATGATTAACAAATTGTAAATGGTAAATGGTAAATGGTATCTATAATAAACTTATAAATGTTATATGTATACTGGGCTCCTCGCGTAAGCGAGGCACGCGTGTAGAACCAATGCACTTATGCTTATGGATGTGCTTTTATAGATGAAATAATACTAATGATTCAATGGCCGTGTGCTAACAATCTAATCATGTACTTTTCATCTTCATGTGCAGGAACACCACAAGGAACTACACCACCAAACACACAATCAACTCCACCTCAATCATCCGATCAATCACAATCCGACGCATTGTTAAACTCCAACCGAAACGAAACAGAACGCTCAGAGCCCGAAGAATCCGTCAACGTCACTACAGAAGACGACCGCAGTGCTTTGGACAAGTTTCTCCCGCCACCTCCAACGACAAAGTGCTCAGATGAACTGCAAGAAAAGATTACGAAGTTCATTCTGCTGAAGAAGAAAACCGGGAGAAGCTTTAATTCAGAAGTGCGCAATAGGAAAGAATACCGCAACCCAGATTTTTTGTTACATGCTGTCACGTATCAGGATATTGATCAGATTGGATCTTGCTTCAGTAAAGATGTTTTTGATCCGCATGGTTATGATAAGGCTGATTATTATGATGAGATAGGTAATTTGCTGTACATGTTTTTGTCCCCCTACCCTACCTGTACGTGGGAAAAAAAACGGTTTGGAAAAAAACCCGGAAAAACCGGTTTATACAAGAACCGGTTTCAACCTGGCCCCGAATCACCGGTTTGTTTACCGGTTTCCCTATCACGCATTGAAAATCGGTTTGAAATCCGATTAAAAAAAAGTTTTTTTTACAGTTTCAAAAAACCGTTTTTTTTTTTTTTCAAAAAAACTGAGATTTTTTAAAAGATTTTACATTGAATTTTTTAGTTAATTGTTTGTTTTAATTTTATATATATAGGATCTGGTTCAATTATGAACAACTTTGAGTTGTGAGAACTATGAGAACTACTTCCCGTGGGAGTTTTGCCACCAGTTTTGCACAAAGGTAGATGAAAATGTTACAAAAACATCGGTAAAAAAATTGCCAAGTCAGTACTTGTTTTACATTTACACTGATGTAAATTTGTTTTAACAACTCAAGGTAGTTCTCATTTTACCCTTTCCATATATATAAATAAATTGTTTTAACCGGTTTGAATCCCGATCCAAACTGGTTTGGATCAGTTTGGATGTTAATGCATGCAAACCGGTTTAAAAACCGACCTGGTTTAAAAAAAAAAACGGTTTTCTTACCAAGGAAAAAAACGGTTTTTTTTATCAAGGAAAAAACCGGTTCAGTTAGGTAAAAAGAGCAAGATAGAAAGAAAAACCAGTGGTCTACGAGTCATTGTTTATTTATATTTAACAGAGGCTGATATCAAGAGGGAAGTAGAGAGAAAAGAGCAAGAGAAAAAGAAAAACCAGAAGATCGAGTTTTTGTCGGGTGGAACACAGTCTGTAGTAGCTATTCCGACACCAAAAGTCATGCCGGTTCAAGGTAAGCGCACAACAGAGAGTGTATTTTCACTTGGCAACGGATTGTTTTTTATTAGGCCTGTAAACGAACCGAACGAAACACGAACACTTAAATGAACGGGTTTTGTTGTTCGTGTTCATTTGTTAAGAAAATGAACGTGCTCGTGTTCGTTTATGTTCGTCGTTAATATTACAAATGAACGAACACAAATGAACATAAACAGATAAACATAAACAGACACAAACAAACACCAATTAAAAGTATAAGTGAGTATCCGAATTAGACTTTATAAAAATATTATTATACCTACATTCAAATGACTGTTTCTAAAATTTTGGCTTAATGGTTATAATATGAATATCAAATTGATTTTTAAGAGTAAAGTGCCATTTTAGTCCCTGTGGTTTGGGCAGTTTTGCCAATATAGTCCAAAGGTTTCATTTTTCGTGCCTCTGGGTCCAAAAAAGTTTCACCATTGCCATTTTGGTCCAACTGAGTTAACCCCATCCATTGGTTTCAGTTAGTCAGGGGCAATTTTGTCATTTTCCTATTATTTTGTTTATAACTTTTATTAAACTCACCCCTTTTGTAATCTAATTGAAACACACACATCCATACCCACTTTCTATTCCAGAAAGCAAGAGAGAGATGAGAGAGAATCGCAGAGGGGGAAAGAGATCAGAGAGAGGTCGGAGATGGTCAGAGAGAGATCGGAGATGGCCTTTGACTGGCCATCCGATTCTAACAGTGGTGACTACTATTTTAAAAGACGCCGGTGACCAGCACACACGCCGGCGACCAGACCACCACACATTTAATTAGGTGTTTTAATTAGATGCCACATATCTGGAATATCAGATTCTCAGTCGGCGACCAGACCAAATCAAGTCAGATTCTCAGTCGGCGACCAGACCATATCAAGTCGGCGGTAAGGAGGTGTTTCAATTTTAGCCGGAGATGTAGGTTTTCTGGTGGAGGTGGGGGTGTGGGTGTGATAAAATTTAGATGGTGGGTATATAAAGGATTAAAAGGCGAATGAAGAATAAAAGTGGGGAGGGGAATGAAGCCATCCATCTCAGTAGTGATTTTGGAAGTTAAGGTCTTGGCTTCTCTTTGGATTAAAAGGCAAATGAAGAATAAAAGTGGGGAGTGGAATTTGTGGTGTCCGTTTGATGCAGGCTAGGGGTTTTAGTGTATGCCTTTTGGTGCAGAATGCATTTTGTATCTGTTTGTTTTGTGCCTGTATGGAGAAGATGAGAGAATTAAAAGGGTGAATTCAGTAAAAGTTTTAATTAAAATAATTGGGGAAATGACAAAAATGCCCCTTGACTAATTGAGGAGCATGGATGGGGTTTAGTCATTTGGACCAAAATGGCAATGATAAAACTTTTTTGGACCCAGAGGCGAAAAATGAAACCTTTGGACTATCCTGGCAAAACTGCCCAAACCACAGGGACTAAAATGGCACTTTACTCCATTTTTAATTAATATTGGTACTAAAAAATTTGCATTAGATTTAAACAAACGTAAACGAATGAACATACATAAACAAACGTAAATGAATGAACACAAACAAGCGTTTACGAACGTAAATGAATGAATGGGGCGGGGCGTGCTTATGTTCGTTCGTTTAATTAAATTGACAAAAAATCGTTAACGAACTTCTTGCCTAACTGTTCACCGAACGTCCCGTTTTTTACATGTCTATAAATGACTGATGGATGGTGCTATATATGCAGCTGTGCCACCGCTAGCTGGCGGTGGTTCAAATCGTGTTTCAGCAACGGGGACTCGAGAGGGAAGACCGAATAAGAAATCTAAGTGGGATAAGGTCGACGAGGACCGAAGGCATCCCAGCGGACAGGACCCTATATCAGGTGTCGGGTCAGCATTCTTATCTGCTGGCACCGGGTACACAGCCTTCGCGTAAGTCTTCTGAACTATATGTGTTTGATTTTTTGTTCAAATTGGAAAATTATTATATCTTTGCTGTTCATCTTTATGTATGTAAAATAGAATATTGTCAAAGACAAAATACATAACAATAATATTGCATGCTTATTACCAAAAATCCTATGCAGTTAATATCAATGATACATCACCGATATATCAGTTATCGTTCCCTATGTAAAATATCGGTCAGAATATCAGTACCGATATTATTGACGATATTTTCCGATATCTGACCCATATTTGACAAATATTTCACCGATTTTCCGATGTCAGTACCTTTCTTCTTAGTTCTAGCATTTGTCTTTCTTCTTCTTGTTGCTATTAGTGTTTTAAGTCTTAATTGTTAGCGTTAAGTGTTAGCGTTTTAAGTCTTAATCAATTCCTACTCGCTACAATTGTTGTAAAGGTTAATTTGATAATGGTAGGAGAGTATACTAAATTGTTAGTGTTAAATTGCTATGTATATAAATTCTGCATGATATTAAAATTACCCATATCCCACCGCAATAACCTATATCTCAAATATCTGTACTTGACCAATATCTGATTTTTACCGAATTAACTGCTTAGCAAAAATCTAAATTAGGAAGTAAAATTGTACATAATAATTAACCCACTAAAGATTGACAGTCAATTGAAATGTGAATTTTATCAACTGAATTCATATTGATTATGCCATGGATGGTTTTTACAGGCAACAGAGGCGAAGAGAGGAAGAAAGAAGGTCAAGTGACAGGAAGTAGCAAAATGATCGATCGTATTGCTTTAATGCTTTGCAAGTAAGAAACCGAAGCGGGTCGGGTTGGATTGGGTTTTCTTTCCTCTAGATAGGGAGGGGGGTTGCCATGTTTTGTACTTGTTGAATGCTATCCGAGCCTAGCATGTAATTTTCTTATATGTGCAACTATGTTACGAGGCGCTCAACTGTTGCATCTTGTTTATTTGATACATGTTTTATGACAAAATTAATGTTACATACTTACATCCTTGTAGTTTATAATCAAAGATTACATACTTAGTCTATACTGTATTATAATGCATGAGGGATGAACATTTTAAGATACCCTAAAAATAAATAAAAACTTTTCCCCCTTAATTTATAAACACACCCCTAGGGCTGTAAACGAACCGAACGAACACGAACAAGACCTTGTTCGTGTTCGTTCGTTAAGGAAATAAATGTGTTCACGAACGGTTCATGAACACTTACCGAACGAGATTTTATGTTCGTGTTCGTTCATTAAGGAAACGAGCGTGTTCGCGAACGGTTCATGAACACAAACGAACACAAATAAATTTGGCGAACGTGACGAAGGATAAAGATAGATGGCCCAGAGAGTAGCACTCAAACTTGAATCTCTTATTGTGGAACGGGGGTCGATTGTATTCGTGGATGTAAATAATGAGAAATGAAATGGAAATGATGTATAAACAAGGTGAAAGTGGGTTTCCTAGTTTAACTGTTAGAGAAATAAAATAAATAAAAGTTTAATAATATAAAAAATACAAATAAAATATAAGAAAGTACAAAGATCTTCAATTAAAACACAAACATACGAACATAAACGAACGCAAATCAACGAATGTTTACGAACACGTTCACAAACACCTTCCCGAACGTTCACGAACACAATCGAACGAACGAGACCTCTGTTCATGTTCGTTCATTTAACTAATCGAACGAAATTTCTTGTTCATGTTCGTTCGTTTATTAAACGAACGAACATAAACGAACTTCCCGCCGAACGGTTCACGAACTGTTCGCTGAACGTTCGGTTCGTTTACAGCCCTACACACCCCTAAGATGAAGGTAAATTGATCTTTTAAACAATAATTATATTTTAGTTCTCCATCTTATTACATTTAAATTCCTAAGTTTTAACATAATTATAGGTAATTAGTTACACTTTTCCCCCTTTACAACAAACTTATTACACTTAAATTCCTAAGTTTTAACATAATTATAGGTAATTAGTTTTAACATAATTATTGGTAATTTGTACTCTCGTTTAGCCAAAATTAGTTGAACCGAACCGTATCATTCATATTTTCATATATTTATAGCTTTTATACCTCCGGTTTATATATTCCATATTTTATATTTCCATTTCATATGTTTATACTTTCATTTCATCTATTTATTTCTCAATTTCATATATTTCTAAGCAAACGTTTTAGCCCAAGTTTGTTTTTGCTATTAACTGAAATTAAATTAAATGAACCATACAAAAAACCATCAATCTAACTGAATAAACCGAAGTGATTAACCGAAAACCGATTGGTTAATAAAATAGACTAACCGATGACTTTCGTTCGGCTTCGGTCGAGGATAATAACCGAACCGACAGAACCAAGCACAACATAATGAAATGGATTACCCGATTACTTCACTTTAGATGTATATCTAATACACTGATGCTACAATAAATATTATATGAATGAGAAAATTATAAAAAAATAAGTATCACAATGCAATGTGTCACTACCGCCGCATCACGCAAGCATCTTACTAGTGCTGTTAATGTGTTATACATGTTTGGATTGTATCAGTTTTCTCTAGCCTCTCACAAGTTACCATAAACAATTAATATCATATATAACACCACTTAATTTTTTTTATTACTAATATATAAATGGTAAACTACATGCTGTTATGAAAGGTATCAATTTTGTTTGGGTCAAACTGAATTACGTTCAAAATAGACTTGTGTTGAAATGAGTCGTTTTAGAAAAATAGAATATCAAAGCGGGGTCATCTGCTATATTATTCTATGACAGCTAGTGGATACGGACATAGATGCATTGACGGCGGTGATGGTGGTGGTAACAGTTACACATACAAGTAGTGTCAACACACTTTACACTTGGCTGCTAACGTTTAGAACTTGGTTTCTTTGGCCAAAAAACTGAAACGAAAAGGAACCCACATTTGAGTCAGTTTGAACAAGCATGATAATGGCCGTGGTGGTTATATATTTTAAGCCATGTCTAATCGAGTAATCAAATCATTCTAATCCAATTCATCCAACTCGTTTAGTCGTTTCAAACTACCCACACCTTTACTTCATATATATACACATATATATATAAAGCTAATAAATGATTCGTAAACCCGTTTACCCCATGGGTTGAATGGTTGATACGAAAATATTTGTTGCCATTTGCTATGGTTAAATACAATTATCACGGATTTAATATATTAATATCTTCTCTAACATATAATCCGTTGTAGTCTAGTTGGTCAGGATATTCGGCTCTCACCCGAAAGACCCGGGTTCAAGTCCCGGCAACGGAATTTAATTTTGATAAATCCTTTTTAAATCAATTTCATTAAATACGCCACTTATGAGTTAAAATCTTATGCGATGATGTTGAATTATTTAGATAAGACAACCCTCATAAAAAGTTTGCCATGTCTAGTGTCTTTTTTTTTGTAATTTTTCAAGGGAGTTTTAAAAAAATAATAAAGTTAAAAGAGAAATGATGTGCTTTTACAAACACTTGGTATGTTTATGTATGTAAATCTATAATTTTAGAATGATAACAACAAATTATACAAAAAAAAAAAAAATCTAGGTTAAATTGGTTGTGTTTGTATCATCCAACCAAACGCATACGCAAGCCATTTTTTGGTTCGTGTGTCGAACACAATTCTCATGCATGAACTATAACCATCGTTGATTATCCTCACCACTAAGCTTGATATCGCAAAAGGTATATTTTTTTCTAGGTTAAATGAGTTGTATTGATATTTGATTGCCTTTCATATTTTTGGGTGGTCTTATTAAAAAAAAAAAAAAAAGTCAACCTTATCTGGAAAATCGAAACCTTAAAAGGTAATCAAACAACGATAGGGACAAAGACCAGAATAAAATAGACAAACTTTCATAGCAGTGCACAAAATCGAGCTGAATATGCTTTCTGAAACCAATTTGAGTACATGCGCTTTGAAAGTGGTTTTGAAACCAGTTTGAGAGAACCGCTAGTTATGTAATACGTTTCAAACCGATATGATCTTGTGTACTATTCTTTTGTTATCCGGATATCAAATTGTACTGGGTTGGGCCAGTTCGTTTTAAATTTCATTGGACCCAAACCGCACTAGTTTTCAACCAATCCAGTTTTGCCCAAAAAACCGGTTTTGTGCACCTCTAAACTTTCACATCTCTAAGAATAAAGACATTTAGTAGTCAAGGGTATCATTTTCTTTGAAATCAAACTTTTTCTAGACAAGCCACAAATCATAGTTGTCATGAAGCAAAAATTACTACGATTTCCTGGTGTGCCCGGACATTGGGTTTATGCGTGACGATTGATATAGATATTGACATATAGCACAACGGAAGTCTTGGGTTTATAAAATAATTATTACAAGTACAATCGTATGAAAAGTTCCAAATAAATATACAAACAGAAAGTGTACCAAAAGATCCACAGGCGAATCGAAATGAACAAAAATGAATATTAAGACTACTAGGCCTTGCGTGGAGTCGCAAACTCCAGTATGCATATACCGAGCAGCTCCAGCCTACTCTGTACTTGTTAACCTGTGCTTAGTCTTTTGAAAATACGCCAGCTTTCGCTAGTAAATACAATTAACCGACACATTTTAAAAATCATTTTTATACCATTTGGTATATCATTTTCATAAATAATTTGAGACAAAGTGATATCTCTTGTTACAATGTTACCAATATTACATGATTGTCAATACATATGGGGCCCGGAGCTAAACTCTGATACATGATTAACCGACATACCACTTTTCAGTAAAAATATAATAGCATTAGCGTCTGTCAGGTGTATGCCTACACCCCGCGCTTAGGTCATGGCCACTTGCAATTAAGTGAGCCGTGGATATCCAGGACACGGTCGCATTAACCCCCAATGTTTAAGTTATCAAGCATAGAGGATTAAAACGGATTATTTGGATTTTGGACATCATTTGTCATTGATCCCATACCCGACCAAGCGGCTAATGTCGTATCACAAGCCTGTATAGGGAAAATAGGCTAAGAGTATTTACCTGAGCTTATCTTTACAAATCAAAGATGTTTAAGCACAACCGTTGTCACACCCCAACCGATGGCGGAAACATCGGGGCATGACACTGAGCGAAACAGATTGTCCAGAAGTTTCCATAACAATTATCATTACCAATCGATTTAAATTAACATGTCCCATACCATGTCTCAAAAGGTAAACAATTTATTACAGACGAAATCTAGGCAAATAATTCTATTCCGACAACTCAGATTTTCAAATAGAGCAATTGTTTATCTGCTTCTAGAGACCCTTGATTTAATTTGTACAGACAACTATTTGTTGGCCTCTAGAGCCTTATTCTAGCTTCGATTTCCTACCAGATGTGCATCCTAAGCACCTGTCACATACGTTAAAATAAAGTCAATACTTATAATGTAAAGGTGAGCATACAAGTTTGATAATAGCATATAGAGTTCGAATTTCGTTTATGCATAACCAGCACGTACACATAGAGAAATGAAGCACGTTAGTTATCGACATAGATCCATCGATACCAATGACTGTGGGTTGACTGCCTGGGGCAGTTCGCAATACATGATTACCACCGTAATCCATGCAAGTAATTGTCCTTAACAACCCCTGCGAACAGGTGCTGAGTCCAAACTATAGTACTATCGTTGCTAAGGCAGGTAGACGGCATTCCATGTGTAAACATAACAAACAAGCATTCATAAGCCACGTATAATATGCATTAACGGTTAACGTTCAAATAGTATTGAGTAGTGTGTTTATTGTGATTTGAATATTCGTAACGTATGTAACACCCAAAAGTGCGTAAAGCAAAAAGGGGGTCGAGTATACTCACAGCGATGATGGATTGAAGGGAGCGCTTAGAGAGTAGGGTTAGCCTGATCAGAACGATAGCATAACGTTAAGTGACGCGTAAAACGATGCAAGGTGTAAGTGGCTCGGACAGCAGCTCGGTCGGATTGGTAATCCGATCGGACGGTCTGGTTGTGCGGATGACAATCCGCTCGGGTGGTCATCCGGTCGGACAGGTTGTCCGGTCGGATGACTGTTCGAGTGGATTGTTTCTTCCTTTGATGTGTTTGTGTATGATGGCTTGTCTTTTGAAGTTTTCGTTGTAGCATTTTGAAAACATTGAAGTATCTCTACCTTTCAAGTCGGTCGATCGGACGGTTTGTCCGATCGGACGACAATCCGATAGGTTGATACTTCAGCGAGAACAAGTTCACAGCAGGGCGGTCACTCGGTCGGACAGGTTGTCCGGTCAGGTGGCATCCTTAGTGCATTGAACATGTTGAAAATTGTTTAAGTCCAAGTATCTCATGATACAAAGAGTAATCCGGTCGGGTATGTAGTCCGATCGGATAACAATGCGTTCAATACTCAAACTTCAGATAAAGTTGGTTAAGTGGGGGACCCAAGGTGTAAGCCGTTCGGATGACCTAGTCGCTCGGATGGCTTATCCGGTCGGACAGTAGTCCGGTCGGATAGCACTCCGTGCTGGTCGTTCCGTTCGTCTTTCACTTGGCCGTTTTGATTGTTTGTTGCTTTTATCGAGACGTTTTGACAACGTGTTAACCAACAGAACTCCATCTTGACCCAAGTAACCCGATTGTCCAGGAATCACCCTAGTTCGACCAGTTAACCGGTTCGAGATGGTTGCTCTTGGTTAACCCGAAATCGGTGCTCTCGTGAGTAGAATCCGGATCTTGAGCTAGCACAACACCGCGAACGAGTAGGAGACTAGAACAAGGTCCGATTCTATCGGTTTTGAGTGCATTGAGTGTAAAAGAGTTGAAAGAAAGTTAGAAACCATCTTTCGATCCTTTTTCACTATGTTTATGTTTAGATCTATGCAAGATCTTTGTGTATTCGTGTGGAAATCGATTAGATCTGAGTTGTTCTTGGTGGATTGAGGCCAAAACATGAACTTCTTCAAGAACACATGATGACGTCATCCTAGAACACCTCAAATCTAGTGATTTCACGGTTAAAAGTTAAGATTTAAAAGATAGAAAGGTGTAGGAGTGCGTGTAGATTAAGAAAGTACAAGATTTAGGACGAGATCTTACCGGAATTGAGAGAAATCGAAGAAAAGGTGAGGAGAGCGTGCTGTTCGGTCAGAGAGTTGCCAAAAGTAGAAAGTTTGAGAGTGACATGGGTATTTATAGAGTTACCCAAAGAGGAGAGTGTGGGTCGGTCGGATGGCATCTCGCCCGGGTGACTTATCCGGTCGGATGTCATCTCGGTCGGATGGCATATGGCACCAGATCAAGTGTCAGCCCGGTCGGATGGGCAATCCAGCCGGATGGCACTTAGTTTGGGTGTTCGGCGCGACGATTTTTTGAGGTTTCGATTTCGATTGCGAGCGATTCGAATGCGATAGATTTTCCTAGTCAAATTACTTTTAATCCCAACTATTCATATATAGCGCTGTCTCTTCTCCACTAATTTTCATAGTTCGATTTCGATTGAGTTCGATTGTGTTTCGAGTTTCGATTGCGTTTCGATTGATTACCATAACATAACATAAATAAACATGCACAAGTAACACATAAGGCACACACACACGTATAACAATAACCAAAATGCATATGTCGAGTTGCGATTCGATGTCGATTTGATTAGCATAGTTTGATTATTGTTTAGTTAACTTTATCGCATTGTTACTTCCTATAGTTCACAGTCGTAAGTCGATTGAATGGCGAATAACACACGTCGATTATTGTAATTATTGACACTTACTCCACATAATACAACTAATTTAAACACACAAAAGAAATTTACTACAAGTCAAGTTGCGCGAAATCGGTCGTTGACTTTGACCTTGACTGTCACGGCCCCAGCCCCGGTTTGACCCGGTCTAGGAGCCGCGGGACAGGAACCCGTGGTAATGATTGATTGAGTCGACAGCGGAAGATTTTACAGGATCTTTTTAAAACTTGAAATGCCCGATTATTTTATTTCATAATTCGGGATAAACCCCCTGAAGGGGTATGGTCCCAGATCTCGCGTCAGCAAGACCGCGAGTGACCATTACCCTTATCAAAAACCCCCACCAGCAGGAACTTACCTATGTCCGTACAGGCACGCACGAACACAGCGGTCCAATCTGTCCATTGATGAGAAGACTTACCTTAAGTACAAATGTTACGCATAGCGATGCGGCCTGGCATCGCATCCTATGAACATTTTCGTCACGACAAGGGATCTGGACAACAGTAACAGTCACTAAGCGGCGATGCGGCATGGCACCGCATCCCACATGCATCTTGGATAGAACAAAGAACGCGGGAACAACATCAGTGACCGCAAGCAGCGATGCGGCCTGGCACCGCATCCTGCCTACAAGGCAAGTGGGTCTGACACCACAGTGCAAGTGGCACTGGGAACAGTCGCCTATCAACACACGTGTGTGCAACAGTCTGACACCACAGCAGGACGTGGCATCACCACCGTAACCGACAGGTCTGACACACCTGCAAGTAGCTGTGCGATGTCAGACTAGCTACTCAACTACGCTACTTCACTCCTCGGCTATAAATACTCACCCCAAACCAGGTTTGAGGTATCACTTCTCAACTCTCTCACTACTACTACTATCACACTTCGCTTCCCAAGCAAATTACTGATTCTCACGCCGGAGAGTGGTAACAAGGAGCACCCCCCACCCCATCCTCCTTGTTACGAGTCACGGCTTGTTTCCTTGTGCAGGAAACCAACCAGCGGACGATCCAGCCAGCGATCCTCGGAAAGAAGGGATTAACCCTACTTGACGAGACCAGTGAGTTAACCCCACCCGGTTAACCATTGTTTCATCATTGGCGCCCACCGCTACTCTTAGCACTTTTTTCCATCATCCCTTTCTCTCCAAAGATCATGTCTGATCGTCTAAACAACACCACCGGGGATAATCTAAACCTCGCGAATACAGGGCCTACGGGAACTGCCCCTCCAGCCCCAAATGTTGAACATATTGGCACATCAACGCAAGGGGGCGCATCCCTTACGTTCGGCCATGATCTATCACAGTACGCTTCTGTGATACCTCCAAGCATGAACCTTCATACCTAGTACGACCAGCAGCAAGCTCTGCTGGCCGCAGCATACAACAGAGCTTGCGCAGAGGCGCAAGTATCTGCGGGGCCTACCCCAGCACCGCATACCCCTGCGGGTCGTATTTTACAATACGATGGCAAGGCCCCAACACATCCGGCCTCCAGAAGCAGGCAGGAAGACCGCGGTTCCTCTTACTGCGACGTCCGCACACTAGCCGAGGACGATTCCTCGTATGGGTCCCGCCGCAGGGACCCCATACATAGCCGCCTAGGCCCCCATGGCGAAACTAGGCGACAGTCGACAGCCCACCACGGCCCCGGCATCCATAGCCGGCTTGTCACACCCCAAATTTCCACGTGTTACCGGTGGGCCCGGTAGGGGAGTAACGTGACGTGGTTGGCAACATCATAGTCAAACAACACAATATATAAATGCACAGCGGAAGCAAAAGGGTAAATATATTACAATCCGTAATAGTGTAACATCAAAGTATTACAACGGAAGTAAAGGATCCACAAGCGGATCGCAAATAAAATAACATGGTTCAACAGACTTTAGGCATCTAAGCTTGCGAGACTCTTTATTGATGCTAGGAGTAGCCAGCCAATTCCAATTAGTACCTGCACTTAGCCTTTTTGGGAAAATACGTCAGTTTACACTGTTAAATACAATCAACCGACTCATTTTGAAAAGGGTTTAAGAAAATGATTGATTTGAATGCACATGGCACAAATAATATTTTATAACTTGGGATAATTATGTAAATATATAAATTTGTAAACGAATTACATGTTTCTTATGCGTTCAGTAGCCCGATCCGTAGACCGGGTTAAAGATCAATGGACACACCACTTTATATAATGAGACACTGACAGGTGTACGCCTACACCTGAGTGCTAAGGTCGTGGCCATTTCGTAAAATGATGCCAGGGATATCCGGGACATGGTCATTAACCCCCCAAAGGCTTTAAGCAACAAAACATTTCAAAACGGAGCATATCAATGATTTAACCTCTATTCGATTAAAGATTCAATGCTGGACCAAGCGGTATTTTATATACCGTACCCCAAGCCCGTATAGGGAAGATAAGTTAAAAGTATTTACCTGAGCTAAATATAAATTCAATCCCAGCCGTATCAAATCAGCAAGTACAGATAGCTTTTACTGGGCTCCTAAATCTGGAACGAAGGTTTTTAATAACCTATTAGAATCCTAACGGGTCTTTAATTAAGCCTTGACTTAGACCGATTAGTTTTCAAGAAGAAGATACGGTTCAAACGCATGATAAAGCGAAGACCAGAAAAGAATGTGATTTAGACCCGACAAGTTCAGAGACTTGTATAATATGGGTATATTATACACATTCTCGAATTTGAGATAAAACCGATAAGGTTTGACCCGTTTCGGCTAATTTATGTAAACTAGTTACATAAACCGAACCGAACGCGTATGAAGCGTAACGGGTAACCATAAGAGTCCTAAACAGGTTTCCTAAGTTAACATGCCTTAAATATGTTGTGATATCAGTAGGATACCTTCCATTATGCCCAAAACGAGTTTAATCTCATATTAAGCCCCATAGGGGTATTTTGGTCATTTTAAAGATTTATAAAAGGGATCAATTAAGCTTCTGTGATCCGGGTCTGAATAAATCAGTAAAATAGTTTATTTTAACTTGGTATATCAGTTGGTGTTAAGTCCTATGTGGCAAAATGGTTTTAGACCCTTACTATGCGCTTAATACGCGTATAACGCCGTTTTACGCGACGTACAGGTTAAAATAGGATTCTGAGTTTTCTGGTCATTTAAACAGGCTTAAAACACTTCATTTATTATTTAAAATCAGCAGCAATTTGATTGGTATCAAAAGGATTTATAAAACTCATTTTATACCCGAAAAGGGTAGATTCGGTATTAACCGAATTAAGGCGCTAATCATAGCTTATGATCAGTTTAAAAATAATTAAAAATATTCAAAAATCCCAAAATATTATTTAACATCAGTGGGTAAAAGTTTTGGTGTCAAAAATTGGGTTTAGATAGGCTTTACGCTAATGACGCCGTTTAATTAATAAAAGTGTTTATAATTACGTCATTAAGCGTAACTCCTAATCTAGACTTCCGATTGACGTGAAAATTTACAGACATGTTAAATAATCAGTAACAAAGACTTTTATACTTTCATATCTTCAAAAATCTCGTTTTATAAACATAAGGGCATTATGGTCATTATTTAGGCATTTAACGGAAACGTCGGACGATCGAGGTTTCAAGTGGTATAAACGCAGAGGGTTATACCAACATGTAACTAGGTCCTAATGGAACTTTAAGGCATGTCTAAACCTATCAAAAACGGGTCAGAATCGAGGTCAAAGCAGAAAGTCAAACTATGCGACTTTCGGCTCCGAATCGGTTCAAAACTGAGAGTTGTCGAATCAAACAAGCCTAGACAAGTTTTCATACTTATTTTCAGATTATATAACTGATAAAACAGGTTACACGCCTTCTGTATCGTTAATTTTGCGATTTATGGCTCTGTTGACTTTTTCGGAATAAGTTTGACTCGACAAACGACATAGTTAGGATTAAAATCAGCGGGTGCCCTTTTAAGGTTTAGTTGCCCATAAAATTACCAACTTGTAACAATTTTCGTTTCGACAAAACTCTGTACCGTTTGTGATTTATCGTAAAGTCAAACCGTAGTTACGACGGTTTGATTTCTAAGCTATAAACTAAGCATAACTCAATTTAGAAGGGTCAAGGATACTTACGTAAGTCTAATAGATGATTTGGAATGCTTGGTATCAGCTTGAAAGCTCCACAATTGATCAGAAGTGAATACGAGGTTGTATGTTGCAACATAAGAATTTTACAAGAACTTTTGATCCTCCTAATTGATGCCAAATGAGTGAAGTAATGATCCAAGACCAGTACATGTACCCAATATAAGTTATAAACCACTTTAATCAGCCCATAGGATCGAAATACCATGTTTTAAGTCGGTTATAACAGCAACAGGCAGCTGTCTGTCTTATTTCGCGTCTGCAGGTCTGTCGCGGCCCGCCTCAGGCATAAGAAAATCTTACGCGGGCCGCCTGGAGGCTGAAATCAGGTTAACAACTTTTCAGTTATTGCATTTTCAGTCCCCGGTCCTCCTAAACGTCGCTTTCACCTTGTTTCTTGCATTATAAACCCTCTAAATTGATTTATAAGGGCTTCAAGACTTATACCATCTTTGTGAAGTCCTCGGGTAACTTTGTGATCACCCGAAAAGCCCTAATTTTCACTGTTTGACGATTCTAACCCTCACACACGAATTTTATCACAACTTTCTCATACGGCAACGAAACTTGGTGAAATTTTTATGGTGCATTCTAGTGAGCATAATTAATCGTTACAAGGCTTCGGGTTTGCTAAAAAGGTCACTCAGAGGTATAACTTAACATATTGACACATTTAACCCCTGTAGTTTGTAATCTCTCACTTTCTTTCACTTCTCGCTTCGTATGATCCATGATCCATTCGTTTGAGGTTATAAACATTATGTAGGGTTATTGTAAAGTATATTTATTCATTGTTTACACTTTGAACCCTTATATTTTCACAGTTTCATTGTTTGTCAACTTTAGTCCTTCAAGAACATTCTTTCACACGTTCAAGGTTATGACACGTGTCAAGACATTATAGGACTTAAATTTTCGGGGTGTTACATCCTCACCCCCTTAAAAGAAATCTCGACCTCGAGATTTGTTAAAATGCTGGAAGTACTCTTTGTAGCATAAGGGACTTAACTTTTATAGCATATCTGGAGTCTTTCCAAGCTCCCAAAATGACTCTTGTATTAGGCGTATGTATCCTTTTTGGAGCTTCTTGACCTGTCGATCCTCAATCGATACAGGATGCTCATCACATCATAATTCTGCATATCATTATGTGCTAGTACTTCTTGACTTATTGGCGGAACACATCCTCCAGTCACTAGTGTGCAATGTATTGCGAGCTCCATCAAACTCCTTAAGTAGGTTTTAGCTTACAAGCTACTTGATCTTGATACATTCGATTTCCTTCGGATGATTTCCATATATTCAGAGCTTAACTAGCCTGTTAATTTCACAAATTTGGTACACCCTTCCTGGGTGATATCTTTTGTTAAACCATATTCTTTAACAAGAACTTAGGAAGGTTGCTATTTTCATAACTCCTTGATTTCTTTCCGTATACTGGCAACCTACAATCAATTATGGATTTGCATGATCTTATTTGTTGTCTCCCAGGCAACTTTCAGATCTTGATAATTGGACTTACCAATTCTCTATCTAACAATAGATATTTAACATTCCATCTATACAAAGTCTCCAAAGGAGTAGCCTTAATACTTACATATCAATTATTATAGAAAAGCTTATTTTTAAGGTGAGATGGTTATTCCAACCACTGCTTAGCTAATGTTTAGGGAATAGCTAATCCTTGTCGTTAGTCGAACAGATCGACGATCCTGGGCAGTTGATGGCAAATTCTTAATCGTTGTCTAATTAGGGTTGCGGTGATAATGCATAAGCAAAATGAACCGTCTTTCATACTTAACTATACCG
This sequence comes from Helianthus tuberosus, assembly GCA_030545235.1. Lineage (NCBI taxonomy): Eukaryota > Viridiplantae > Streptophyta > Magnoliopsida > Asterales > Asteraceae > Helianthus > Helianthus tuberosus. The sequence continues at coordinate 171,421,453 of CM060414.1, read as the reverse complement.
AATTCCCAGGATATTGTGTTAGGCTATATGAGCCCTCTCTTAAAACTTAGTTAATCAGGGTTTCGATTCCTCCAATGGTGGTACTAACCGTCTTGGAGATTTCACAATAATACAGCTTTAAATGGGATATAAACTTTAACTCTACCTGCCTTACCGGAGTAAACAGGGTAATAGTAGGAGAAGATAATCAAGGTACAAGGAGGTTACAGAGATTTTTACAAAATCTCAGGCTCCAATTCATCCACCATTTCTTGTGTCAATTAAGTGACACATTTATGTTATGAGTCCAATAACTCCTTGATCGGGAACATTTACTTGGACAATTCCATTCTGGATATCTCCTTTGAATACTACTAGTCGACTTTAGTACGATATGACTATTGGGATATCTCAGAGGTTCCATGCATTAAACCTCCATACTGATCAGGCATGAAAGTAATCTATGGGACACACTAGGATACGCCACTCATCATATGGCACTTTTATCAAACATAGTTTGGCATTCGCAGGCGATAGAAAACAATGAGAAAATAATAAAATAAAATAATATACATTGTCGTACTCTTTTCGAGGAAGAGTACTCCAGATCCTTATGAAAGAATTATCTCCGAGGATGGGAGAGGGGTTATTAAAGATTCCATTGGTAAATCATATCTTATCTTTAATATCCGAAGTTCTTGTGAAATCAAAAGTTTGTCAAACTTATGGTCTTATAAGAGGCTTAGCAGCACCTGAATCCTAAACGTATCTTCTAGCAATCATGTCACAATAAGGGATTCATCTGTTGTCATTATTACTGTGAGCTACCCCTAATTATTCATCAGGAGGGTTAAACGCCTCCAATCTTAACCCTTTTTAAACTTAGCTGTAAAATCTTAATCAACTCCAGGGCAGTCTTAGCTTTGACTGATTACTTCTTAATCATTATAACGTGGGTAGCTGAGGTAGATTTATAATGGATTTTTAAATGAGTAGGTTTTGAAATCTTAGCGTGCCCTCTTATTGCCAATCCTAACCACTAATAATTATGTGCTTTAATAGGGTACTATCTCAGCCAATGTATTAAACTTTTGCGACATACTGTCGACAGTCTATAACTTTTATGGTGAGAGTCAGGAATTCTTATTCCGTCTTTTCCCTTTCCGCGAAACGAATACTAGGTTTTTCTAATAAGGTCCTTAAAACTTGGACCATTCCACCATTTATAAGAGGATCCTTCTTGAGGATTTCATTAAGGTTCTTACTAATTAAGAGTATTGTTATTGTATGGCTGTGATGTATGCTCTACCAGGTCCTTTCCAGCATAAACGCTGATATACCTAATGGTTTCTACTTCATCCTTTCTAGTGTTTAGTCCACATAAGCAAGCCAAGAGTAATTAAAACATAGAGATAAAATCTTGGATTCTAATACTTAGTTAACAGAAGAAGGATAAGTAGGTGACTTATAATAAGAAGTAAGGAAGTTATTGTACATGTGCTTATATTTAATCGGATTGGAAATTTTCCCAAACTAGGCACCTAGCTCGGTTGGCTAGGCGCGCGAAAGGGTGCGGCCTAGACCCAGGTTCGATTCCGGGGACGGCCAATTCCACCATTTTTTTTTTGACGCGGGCCGCGTAAGGTATCACCCAGGGCTTACGCGGGCCGCATGGATCTTCTGATCCGAAGCAAACCTTCAAAATGACAGTCTTGATAATTAACTGCTTCTTATCACCCACAATATGGGCTTGGTCACAAGACGACAAATCCTTACCTATTACTATATAGAGTCCTCTTATTAACGAAACAAGGACAGCGGAGAAGGGTAATTCCTAATGGATATAAAACATCCATTTAATATTGCTGGAGCAGTCTCCGAGGTGTTATCGGTCAATTTTACTTTATACTTAACGCTTAGAGTTGTTAACAGGCAGATTTAATGATTTACAATATCTATTGTCTATGAGAGACTTATCTGAACATGAATCAATTAATACTCTAGCATAAGCGTTACTGGTAAAGAGAGTACCTGTGGTGACATTGTTATCCTGAACAATTTCCTGAGCATCTATTTGAGAGCTTCCAGCTTTGGTCTTCTTATCTTCCTCAAGCTTTTTAGCGTGTTTAGGGCAGTTGGTCTTAATGTGCCCTTTTCCATTGCAACCGTAGCAGGTTGCGTCTCCCAATCCCTTGCAACCCAAGGTCTTATGCTCCCTGGACTTGCAGATTCCACAGGGTAGAGACGGAACTTCATATCTGCATTTACCGAGGTGATATTTCCTACAGGTTTTGCATTTGGGCTTTTTACCAGTCCGTGGTTTGTCCTTCGAATCTTTCCCAGACTTCTTGGTTTTATTAGGGCAATTAGTTTTGATGTGCCCTATTTCATTGCAACCGTTACAGGTTGCGTCCTCCATCTTCTTGCAGTCCAAGGTCTTATGCCCCTTGGACTTGCATATCCCACATGCAACAGTTCTCGACTGTGTATGCAAGTTCGATCCATACCTGCACTTCCCGAAGTGCTGTTTCTTGCAGGTTTTGCATTTGGGTTTTTCACCTGACTGCTGTTTGTCCTTTAAATACTTGCCATACTTAGCTGCTCCTTCCCTGGCAGCCTTAGGGCAATTAGTACTGATGTGGCCTTTTTCGCCGCAGCCATGACAGGTCGCATCTTCCACTTTCTTGCAATCCAAGGTCTTGTGACCCTTGGTTTTGCAAATTCCACATAAATTAGCACGTGGGTCGATGGTGCATTTTCCAGAATGTTGCTTCCTGCAGTTATTGCATTTGGGCTTTGTCCCCTTTGGCTTGGACGGGCTATGATTTGAACCGGTCTTACCCTTTTTACGACCTTGAATTGGGGTGTCATCGCCCTTTCGTTTGTGATCCCTCAACACGCGATCCACAACGTTAATTATGGCCGTATTTAACATAGCCTGTAACTCGGTTCTTGTTAAGTTCAGTCTTACTTCATCATTCTGATTAACTGGATGATGGTGAGCTTCAGAGGAGTCAGCCATGGTGAAGCTTTGAAGGCTACTATCCAAGTAGAAACAATTTGTTTAATCATATAGTGAATTGTCGAATTTGATGAATAGATAGCCATGGCGCAATTAAACCATATAGGCCAATACATAGAATTTAATTTATTTGATTATGTTTTGCCTAAGTTTAAATAAACCATCTTTGGCATTTAAGCGGAAAATAATCCTCCATATTTATTGGACAGGGGACATAAGTCACGACTGCCAATGTCATACTGACATCTTTTATATATAGCACAAGGGCTTGTTCCAAAAGACTTATGATGGCTCGGAGGCCTTGTCACTAGGGAAATTTTAAAAACATAATCGATGATTCCTTTGGGTCGGAAAATTTCATAGTTCATTGTCTTGACAAGAAGTTATGAAATAAAACTATCTTTTTCATGTATTCATCTTTACTCGTATGTATACATCCCAAATGGATGTTTTGATGCGTACATCATTTTCGACGTTTACCAGCCATGATTCCTATTGATCATTTACGCTAAATAAGGGATTTGGAAAAATTCTTAATATAAGGATGACAAGTGTGATTTTTATAGCATCACGGTTGTCGGGAGTGTTAACACATTTTCAGATGTTAACAAGGATCTGAATCTCTTTTTTTAACAGGTTTTACCATCTTAGCTAGGTCAAACCTTTTAAGATTCTCTTTTAATATCTATATTGGCAGGTAAGGAATGATATTTATTTTATCCAGGATTTTTTTTTTATCATGAATCCTAATTTATAAGTTAGTAATAGCACAAATGGCCTAGTCGCGTAGACAAGTTTAATTTATAAGTCATGATTTCAGAGAATCAAGACACGAAGGTATACTGATAGCACAAATGGCCTAGTCACAAGGACAATTATAAATTATAAGCTATGATTTCAAAGAATCAAAGCATGAAGGGTTGAACCTAGTTCATTACCTTTATCTGACAGGGAGTCGTCGCTACTACTGTCTTTTGGCTCATACGGAAATGAGCAGGGCCTGTAGGCGCTATATTACCACTTATGGTCAAAATATGATCATCTCAAGTGATGATCTAAACCCATGATTCAGAGATCATTACATTGGGTTAGGAATCTTTTGAAGAATCCATTAATAAGAATGACGTGTGTGATTTTAATGAATCACGTCTGTCAGGAGTGTTAACATATTTACAGATGTTAACAGGGATTCGAATCTTTTAAACAGGTCTTACCATCATGGCCCGGCCTTAAAATGACCCGAAGGCTAGGTTTCACTCTTAAGATTCTTATTAATATTTAACGCAGAACAATCCTAAATTGAGGTGTTAAATATGGATCTGAATCTAATTATGGAACTACCATCTTTGCCCTGCCTCAATATATTGCGTGGCTAGGTCTCGTCCTTTTTAGATTTTTCCCATTTTATATAAAGGTAGATCTTATAAAAGGAATGTCTGAATGAAAATTTAAAGTTAATTATTCCACTACAAAATTAAAAATACAGATGTGCCCTAGACGGGATTTAAAAGGAATAATGTTGTCCTCAAAGGAACTAAAAAGTAATTATGTCCTTAGAAGGACTATTAAGGAAACGATCTTAAGCAAAAAGGAGTTTCTTCTTCATTTTATTTCTGAATGCCTTCTCCTTGGTTGTATGTTTCATACTAGCCGCTGTACGAAGGTCAGCAAATCAAGGCTCCTGGTGTGGAGAATTATTATTACGGCTTCTTCGCTTGGCGACGTATCCAAATTATAAAAATTTTTGGGAGCAGAAATTCCAGATAAGAATTGAGAATATTCCTATGTTAAGTCTAGACTCAGAAGGTCAAGGTATGTGCTAATGTGTCATTGAGATTAAACACAAAAAGATAGTGTTTAATTCACTCAATGTTGGCTCTGATACCAACCTGTCACACCCCAAATTTCCACGTGTTACCGGTGGGCCCGGTAGGGGAGTAACGTGACGTGGTTGGCAACATCATAGTCAAACAACACAATATATAAATGCACAGCGGAAGCAAAAGGGTAAATATATTACAATCCGTAATAGTGTAACATCAAAGTATTACAACGGAAGTAAAGGATCCACAAGCGGATCGCAAATAAAATAACATGGTTCAACAGACTTTAGGCATCTAAGCTTGCGAGACTCTTTATTGATGCTAGGAGTAGCCAGCCAATTCCAATTAGTACCTGCACTTAGCCTTTTTGGGAAAATACGTCAGTTTACACTGGTAAATACAATCAACCGACTCATTTTGAAAAGGGTTTAAGAAAATGATTGATTTGAATGCACATGGCACAAATAATATTTTATAACTTGGGATAATTATGTAAATATATAAATTTGTAAACGAATTACATGTTTCTTATGCGTTCAGTAGCCCGATCCGTAGACCGGGTTAAAGATCAATGGACACACCACTTTATATAATGAGACACTGACAGGTGTACGCCTACACCTGAGTGCTAAGGTCGTGGCCATTTCGTAAAATGATGCCAGGGATATCCGGGACATGGTCATTAACCCCCCAAAGGCTTTAAGCAACAAAACATTTCAAAACGGAGCATATCAATGATTTAACCTCTATTCGATTAAAGATTCAATGCTGGACCAAGCGGTATTTTATATACCGTACCCCAAGCCCGTATAGGGAAGATAAGTTAAAAGTATTTACCTGAGCTAAATATAAATTCAATCCCAGCCGTATCAAATCAGCAAGTACAGATAGCTTTTACTGGGCTCCTAAATCTGGAACGAAGGTTTTTAATAACCTATTAGAATCCTAACGGGTCTTTAATTAAGCCTTGACTTAGACCGATTAGTTTTCAAGAAGAAGATACGGTTCAAACGCATGATAAAGCGAAGACCGGAAAAGAATGTGATTTAGACCCGACAAGTTCAGAGACTTGTATAATATGGGTATATTATACACATTCTCGAATTTGAGATAAAACCGATAAGGTTTGACCTGTTTCGGCTAATTTATGTAAACTAGTTACATAAACCGAACCGAACGCGTATGAAGCGTAACGGGTAACCATAAGAGTCCTAAACAGGTTTCCTAAGTTAACATGCCTTAAATATGTTGTGATATCAGTAGGATACCTTCCATTATGCCCAAAACGAGTTTAATCTCATATTAAGCCCCATAGGGGTATTTTGGTCATTTTAAAGATTTATAAAAGGGATCAATTAAGCTTCTGTGATCCGGGTCTGAATAAATCAGTAAAATAGTTTATTTTAACTTGGTATATCAGTTGGTGTTAAGTCCTATGTGGCAAAATGGTTTTAGACCCTTACTATGCGCTTAATACGCGTATAACGCCGTTTTACGCGACGTACGGGTTAAAATAGGATTCTAAGTTTTCTGGTCATTTAAACAGGCTTAAAACACTTCATTTATTATTTAAAATCAGCAGCAATTTGATTGGTATCAAAAGGATTTATAAAACTCATTTTATACCCGAAAAGGGTATATTCGGTATTAACCGAATTAAGGCGCTAATCATAGCTTATGATCAGTTTAAAAATAATTAAAAATATTCAAAAATCCCAAAATATTATTTAACATCAGTGGGTAAAAGTTTTGGTGTCAAAAATTGGGTTTAGATAGGCTTTACGCTAATGACGCCGTTTAATTAATAAAAGTGTTTATAATTACGTCATTAAGCGTAACTCCTAATCTAGACTTCCGATTGACGTGAAAATTACAGACATGTTCAATAATCAGTAACAAAGACTTTTATACTTTCATATCTTCAAAAATCTCGTTTTATAAACATAAGGGCATTATGGTCATTATTTAGGCATTTAACGGAAACGTCGGACGATCGAGGTTTCAAGTGGTATAAACGCAGAGGGTTATACCAACATGTAACTAGGTCCTAATGGAACTTTAAGGCATGTCTAAACCTATCAAAAACGGGTCAGAATCGAGGTCAAAGCAGAAAGTCAAACTATGCGACTTTCGGCTCCGAATCGGTTCAAAACTGAGAGTTGTCGAATCAAACAAGCCTAGACAAGTTTTCATACTTATTTTCAGATTATATAACTGATAAAACAGGTTACACGCCTTCTGTATCGTTAATTTTGCGATTTATGGCTCTGTTGACTTTTTCGGAATAAGTTTGACTCGACAAACGACATAGTTAGGATTAAAATCAGCGGGTGCCCTTTTAAGGTTTAGTTGCCCATAAAATTACCAACTTGTAACAATTTTCGTTTCAACAAAACTCTGTACCGTTTGTGATTTATCGTAAAGTCAAACCGTAGTTACGACGGTTTGATTTCTAAGCTATAAACTAAGCATAACTCAATTTAGAAGGGTCAAGGATACTTACGTAAGTCTAATAGATGATTTGGAATGCTTGGTATCAGCTTGAAAGCTCCACAATTGATCAGAAGTGAATACGAGGTTGTATGTTGCAACATAAGAATTTTACAAGAACTTTTGATCCTCCTAATTGATGCCAAATGAGTGAAGTAATGATCCAAGACCAGTACATGTACCCAATATAAGTTATAAACCACTTTAATCAGCCCATAGGATCGAAATACCATGTTTTAAGTCGGTTATAACAGCAACAGGCAGCTGTCTGTCTTATTTCGCGTCTGCAGGTCTGTCGCGGCCCGCCTCAGGCATAAGAAAATCTTACGCGGGCCGCCTGGAGGCTGAAATCAGGTTAACAACTTTTCAGTTATTGCATTTTCAGTCCCCGGTCCTCCTAAACGTCGCTTTCACCTTGTTTCTTGCATTATAAACCCTCTAAATTGATTTATAAGGGCTTCAAGACTTATACCATCTTTGTGAAGTCCTCGGGTAACTTTGTGATCACCCGAAAAGCCCTAATTTTCACTGTTTGACGATTCTAACCCTCACACACGAATTTTATCACAACTTTCTCATACGGCAACGAAACTTGGTGAAATTTTTATGGTGCATTCTAGTGAGCATAATTAATCGTTACAAGGCTTCGGGTTTGCTAAAAAGGTCACTCAGAGGTATAACTTAACATATTGACACATTTAACCCCTGTAGTTTGTAATCTCTCACTTTCTTTCACTTCTTGCTTCGTATGATCCATGATCCATTCGTTTGAGGTTATAAACATTATGTAGGGTTATTGTAAAGTATATTTATTCATTGTTTACACTTTGAACCCTTATATTTTCACAGTTTCATTGTTTGTCAACTTTAGTCCTTCAAGAACATTCTTTCACACGTTCAAGGTTATGACACGTGTCAAGACATTATAGGACGTAAATTTTCGGGGTGTTACACGGCTGGGACCTCAGTCCCACCGTGAAGGGCAGGGCCGTACCGATCCGGACAACGATACATATTGCGGGGATTCTCATGCTACTAACAGTAGATCGGGAGGACAAAACTATGTTCCTCCCACTCAACCCCGCACTACATACCTCCGCGCTGCAAAGCGCCACCAGAGCCAACCCTACAGACCGAAATCTGCGGCCAAAAACTCCAAGTTCGTCCCGGAGATTGCCAACGCCGATGTTACCACCACCAAATTCCCATTAAAGATTGGGAAATACAACGGTTCGGCCGACCCGGATGATCACATGAACATCTTCATAGGCGCCGGGTGCAACGGCAGGTGGGATGAACCCACTTGGTGTCAATTTTTTCCGCAGACCCTAACAGGTTTGGCCAGGGCTTGGTTCGATTCTTTGCCTGTGGGGTCACTGACCTCATTCGAGGACTTGCAAGCAAAGTTCCTCGCGCATTTTTGCCAGCAGCGACGTCATGAACGTGATTCTATGGACATCATGAACATCTAGCGCAGAGACAACGAATCGCTTGAGGCATTCGTTGTCCGTTACAATAAAAAGTGCCTGGAGATAGGCGATGTTGCGGACCAAATGGAACGCAACCATTTCATTGTTGCCGTCAAAGACGAACAAATGGTTATGACTATCTTCGGCAAGGAAGGCTTGCCTAAAAAATGGGAAGATGTCATGGCTGTGGTCAAGACATACGCCCAGACTCAGCGGTCCCTCAAACCGCACGTCTCAAAGGCACAGCCCCAAGCTGAAGGCCAGTCCTCCCACCAAGAGCACAAGCGCAACAACAAGCGCAACCGGGACACATGGAATCGCGGCAGCGATCCCAGACCATATGTCCCGCGTAATAACCAGCCCGACGCAAGGGCTACAATCAACGCCTAGTGTGAAAACCGGGCGTCGAAGAAGGAGTCTCGGGACCGTAACTGGACCGAGATCAACCAGTCGCCAAGCGACGTCCTCCTTACGGACGCGTAATTCCTGCGACCGGCCCAACCGATGAAGTCCAAGAAGAACCAGGATCTCGCACTCTACTGCGAGTATCACAAGGACAATGGCCACACAACAAACAACTGCATCAGTCTCCGACTGGAGATTGAGCGAGCCCTAAAAGAGGGGAAGCTGCAACATCTGTTGTCAGCCGCGCAAAAACAAACAAAGCGCATCACCCCACACAATGATGGCCCCTCCACGGGTAAGAGGACCATGTACGTGGCCTCAACCCACATGATCAATGGAGGGCGAGGAAGGGCGCGCAAGGCGGCAAGAAGACCGGACAATGACTGGAAAGACGAGCAAGTTGTTTTTCCAAAAGTCCGAGGCGGACCGCTCGACAGGCGCGCCGTGGTTATCACAGGCCACTTAGCTCACTACTGCATCGAGCGATTATTCATCGACCCGGGCAGTACATCCGATATTATATACGAGCAGTGCTTCAACCAATTCGATCAAGAAGACAAGGATCGGTTGCAGCCAGCGGACTACCCGTTGGCCGGGTTTGCAGGGGAAACCGTATTCCCCCTGGGCCAGATTACTTTCCCTGTGCGCCTCACCAACGGAAGGCACACAAGAACGGAGGAGGTAAACTTCATGGTTTTACCTCACACCTCCAAATACGACGTAATTCTCGGGAGGGAGTCCCAGGGCGACTTCAACATGATAACATCCGTCCCCCACTCTGCCATCGGTTTCCTAACCGAGACGGGGATCGCGATAATATACGCCCAAAGAGAATTTATGTCTACGGACGAGATGCGTCCGGCCAAGATAGCAAGGCCCACCCCCAACTCTCAACCAGAAAAATGGGTTCTTAACGCAAGACACCCAGAGCAAACAGTTACGTTGGGCCAAGCCTTATCCCCTACTATCAAAGCGCACCTAAAGCAGCTTCTCTTCAGGAACCAGGATATTTTTGCGTGGACACCCGCAGATATGACAGGGTACCACGTGAAATTGCGCAGCACTTCTTGAATACCATGCCAGGTATCAAGCCGGTGATCCAAGGCCAACGCCACCTTGGATCAGCAAAGAACGAGGCGATGCATGAGCAGGTCCAAGAGCTGCTCTCCGCAGGCATCCTGCGGGAAGTCAAATACCAAACTTGGTTATCAAACCCAGTCATGGTAGAAAAACCATCCGGGGGCTGGCGCATGTGCGTCGATTATAAAGATCTCAACAAAGCCTGCCCCAAGGATTGCTACGCACTTCCGGAGATCGACGAAAAGGTCGATAACCTCGCACCATTTCGATGGAAGTGTTTCCTCGATTGTTACAAAGGCTACCACCAGGTACAGATGGAAATCGAGGACGAAGATAAAACGGCATTCCGCACTCCTACCGGGAACTACTGTTACACCAAAATGTCGTTCGGGTTGCGCAACGCGGGCGCAACCTATCAAAAGTTGATGAACGACACTTTTCGCGGTCAAATCAGCAAAAGTGTCGAAATCTATATGGACGACCTGGTCGTCATGAGCATGGAGGAAGACACCATGCTCAACGATATTGAAAGAACATTCCAAACTCTGCGAAGCGTCAACATGAAGCTCAACCCAGGGAAATGCTCGTTTGGAATGGAAGAAGGCAAGTTCCTTGGATTCATCGTAACCAAAGATGGATTCAGGGTGAACCCGGAAAAAGTCCAGGCGATCGAGCGCATGCCATCGCCTTCCACGATGAAAGAAATGCAACGACTAGCTGGCAGGCTAGCCGCACTGAATAGATTCTTAGCCAACCATGCAGCTAAGTCTTACCCTTTCATCAAGACACTGCGGAGCTGCTTAAAAAAGGAGCAATTCCAATGGACCGAAGAAGCTGAGAAAGCGTTCCGGAAGATGAAAGAGTGTTTGATTCAACTCCTCAAGAGCGGCAATGGACGTGTCGTTATATGCCGCAAGAGCGGCAGCAAGAAGCGCTTCAGTGTCCACACCATGGAACCCAGACCTTTCATCAGTATATTTTCCCTGGGCCAAAATATTCATATGAGAAATGCAACGGTTGTAGCCAGCTTTAAAACCAGCATCCCGGGCGCGCTGCCTATTCTCATTGACACCTGCCACATTCTCAGGTGCATCAAGGATAGAGGTAACAATTTGCGAAACAAAAATAGTACGGTTATCAAAGGCAAACCTAAAAAAGACAGCAAAGGCAACGGATACTTACATGCCCGATACAGTGCATACGCATCCATTCGCGATCGGCCTTGAGCAGATAAGTGAAGAAGCAAGGCTATCTCTAGCCTCTGCAGCCTCTCTTGCCCGCGCTTCAGCTTCAGCAGCACGGGCAGAGACCTCCTCAATAATGGCCACCCGACTCCGCACTTCCGCCTTTTTACAAGAAGAACACAGTATACAAAGTTAATCGACATACTTGTGAAATATATATACAAATCCAAGAGCAAAATAAATTCATACCTGAAAGCCCTGAACAGTCTTGCCTAAGTTGGTGCGGTCAGCATTTGCCCTTTGAAGAGCCTTCGCAGCATAGGCCTCCACCTCCTTGGCCTCTTCAAGAGCCTTGGCAAGGCGAGCTTCTACCTCCTTGGCCTCTTTGGCAACCGCATCAGCTGCGGCTTTCTCCTTAACCAAAGCAGCATTCGCTGCCTTGGCGTTGGTAAGCTCCTGACGAACACGAAAGAGAGTTTCATTCTGTTTGGTCCAAGATTCTTTCCAAGTCTTGCGCTCATCAGAAAGTGTCTTGCGCTCATTAGAAAGAGATTCTTTCCAACTCTTGCGCTCATCAGAAAGCAGTTTTGCAAGGGTACGAACCTGTTTAAGCTCAGCAGTTGCAACCCACTCCTCAGTCTGCTTACGCTTTTCAAAGGTAGCCTTATCCTTTTCAAGCTGCTCTGCACCCTCTCGAGCAGCCTTAACCAACTCTTCAGCTTCAGCCCGTAAGCGAGCATTTTCCTCCTCCTTGCGCCCCAACACCTTGTAGTTTTCCATAATGGCATTTGCCATTACGGAACTCCCCACAAGCATGGAGGAGAGTTGATTAATCTGGAGCTCACTTGGCAAAGAACGGGCCCGATTGACTTCAAAAGGGGTGCCCAAACCACCCAAAATCTCCCTACACGCAGAGGGGTCAGCAGAAATATCATCCCCTTGCATTACAGTCCAAGGGGGGCGGTGATAGGTCATGGCCCGGTCTTCAGTATAGTTGCGGTAGTAAAACTCCAATTCAGACTCTTCAGGCTGAATAGGAGTCCCTGTAAAACCCGCACCCCCAGAAGCGGAACCAGAAGCTTTCTCAGCAGTGGGAGACTTCTTCTTCTCAGTATAAGCAAACTTCAGGTTCAGATCATCAGTGTCCTGCGGGGAGATCAGATTATCATGGGAGTCCACCGTGTCATAGATCTGAGCCGCAGGCCCCTTCCCAGTATCCTCCGCCCACACAGAGGGCTCAGGCACCACTTTAACCCCCGCATCCGCAGCTATGTCATGCGGGGGAGAATGAGGAGCATCAAAAATAGAAAACCCTTCATCTTGCGGTTCTATAAACGAAGCATAAACAATTTAAACTACAAAGTACAAAGACAAAATACTTGTACAAGTTATGAATCGCTTACTAGAAACCACAGGTTTCACAGGTCCCACAAAAGCCGCCCGTTTGGTCTGTATCTTTGGTCGCTTCTTCTCACCGGCATCAACAGCTTTCTCTGCCTTTCTCTTCTTCTCATCAGCAGGCTTGGAACCCGCAGAGGTCCCACCTGCAGCCGCACCACCACCTGGAACACCCAAACCCTCAAGGGTGTCAGATACTACCACGTAATCGGTATATCTGCGGAAACAAGAACGAGAGATACCTGCCGCCTGCGGCACCAACGGAGGAACAACGGCAGCCTCAGGTTTTTTCTTACCGCGACCCGCACAACCTTCTCTACATGCTTTTTCTCCGCATGCTTTTTGGGAGCACCCTTCAACTCAAATTTACCCAGGACTCCAAGAGTACCTGCGTGCGGATCATCAAACAAGAAAGATCAACAAGGTGAACCTTATAAGGCAAGTAAGAAGGTTATGGATTATACCTTTGCCTTGCGGCACGGGTGCGATCAGTGCATCGCGTGTAGGAACCCGGAAGTTGCTGACAATGGTCAAGTTAAAACCTTCACCTTCCGCACACTTAACAATATCAACCTTGCCTGTAAAGGTTGGGTCAAATATCTTCCACAGCTCAGCAACTTCTGATAATACACGTACAAATCAATAACAAGCAAGGGGATAAAGAAACCACACAAGAGTAAAGACACTTACCACCATTTTTTTCCCGCACAACGGGCCTTGCATGCCTATCAGGCCTAGTCAACATCATCCGCAGCACCCACAACTGATTGTTGTCCAGCTGCTTATGCTCAATAGTCCTCAACCCCGGGAACCACTCCACAGTCTCCGCACTGGGTAGAGCAATATCCTCCACCGGGATGGTCTCATTAACATTCCGCAGGGTCATGTTAGCAACAACAGCGGCATCCCTAATATAGAAGAACTTGTATTTCCACTTTGAAATACCTTTCGGAGGGGTCATCAGCTTGGTGCTTCCATACCGTTGGCTGAAAGAAAAGAACCCGGTGTTCACCGTCAACTGGTAGAACCGCCGGAAATTATCAACGGTAACCGGCAAACCAAGAGCACGAAAAGTGTACTCAAAATTTCTAATACGAATCATCCCGAAAGGACTCATCTGGGAGATATGGAGTTTGTAATACTCCAAAAATTCAGCAACAAAAACAGTTAACGGTAAACGAAGGTTACCGTCAATAAAAGAATCAGCCCACATGGTGACATAACCGGCCGGAGCAGCGGCACCGGTGTCACCCTCCTTGGGATAAACAACCCCAAGCTCCTGGGGTATTTGTATGCTGGTCATCAGTTGGTTAAACAACACCTTCGACCATTTCAGCACCGGTAGGCCTCTGCCGGGAGCACTACCACCGTCTTCTTCTTCTTCCGCCGCCAACGGCGAAGAATGTTCAGGGTTTTCACCCTCAACATTGTGGGGACTAGATGGTTCAGCCATCAAGAAATGTAATAAAGAAGATAGAAGAATGAGTTACGAGAAAACTCAGAAACTTGACCGGAATTTCAGACAAACACTACAAAAAAAGGAACCAACAGAGACTAAAGTATCAGGGACTGATTTTTCAGTTACTAATAATTTTGGAGACTGATTTTTATGTAACTTATGTTAGTGACTGATAATCAGTCCCTAATGTACTGACACCTTATTTGATACTAAATTTCAGTCACAAATATGTATGCACAGTATAAGGTTTTGGAGGGTTACTTATTTGTTACTGAATTTCAGTCCCAAATATGTTCATTTCTAAAATGAAACATGGCGCAAATGTATGGGCCACTAATCTTCAGTCTATAATATCGAGGGAACATATTAGTGACTGAAATTCAGTTCTAGTATTCACAAAAAAAAAAAAAAAACTTGATTTAGGGACTGATATTTAGTCTCGAACGTCTGTTATATATAAAATGATTAAGGACTGATTTTCAGTCTCTAATTAGTTGACACAAATTCTACCATACTAAGGGAATTATATAAGACTGAAAATCAGTCTCAAAAAAACTTGTTAGTGCCCTTTTTGGAACTAATATTCTCATAGATAAAGGGATTAGGGACTGATGTTCATTTTCCAATAATCAACAAATATTTTATCCTTTCCAGGAAATATATTAGAGACTGAAAATCAGTCCTCGCGGTTCTTGTAAAGACTATTTCAGGGACTCGTATTTAGTCTCAGATGTATTGTGTGTAGGTAGTTGTAAAAGACTAATATTCAGTCTCCCATATTTGCGGTGACAAAACCTCCATGGAAAATCAATTCGCAGCTGCTTAAGTTCAGCCGCTAAATTTCCGACCTTTTCTTTTTTATTGCAATACCCATAGCAAAAAAATGAAAAAAGGTAATCAAATATAAATTAATCCTAAATATCAATCGTAAACCCATAGCAAAAAAGTTGAAAAAACAAAAGAAAACATAAAATTCGGCCACGAAATGTGAAAAAAGTAAACTAAATTAAAAATAAATTTAAGGTAATTATCGTTAAGTGGAGTTTTTGGTCAATGATGGTAAATGATGAGTAATTATGGTCAATAGTCAATCAAGGTCATTTATGGTCTTTTAGGGTCAGTGATTGTTAAGTTAGATCACTAAGGGTGTACGGTGTGGAACTCGGCAAGACGCGGCAATCAAGTTTGCCGATCGGCAAACACCGGCGCCGACGTTTTGGCGAATCGGCAAACAAAACAAACCGGTGACATGTTACCGAGTCGGGAAAGAAGATTGTTTCGGTTGGTGGGCCATGTATAACGGTAATATTACCGTTTAAATAAAAAAAAAATTCTTTAAAAAATTATACTATAAATATCAAACAAACTATAACCAAATACCCTCAAATATATACCCAACCAAACCAAAAAATACCACAAATTCTTCCCAAATATTTACAAAATAAAATGGCGGATGAACTCCCGTTATGGTTCCCACCCATGAGTTGCGACGATTTATCCGATAGTAGCATTCTTTTTTTTCAAAATC
The DNA here is from genome assembly GCA_030545235.1 of Helianthus tuberosus. Classification (NCBI taxonomy): domain Eukaryota; kingdom Viridiplantae; phylum Streptophyta; class Magnoliopsida; order Asterales; family Asteraceae; genus Helianthus; species Helianthus tuberosus. Next base: position 171,405,616 of record CM060414.1, on the reverse strand, counting down.
CCATCGAAGAAGCCGAACTTCAAGACACGGGCACATCTAACCGAAGGAGATATATTGAACGTCAACGTGAGGAGGGGCATGAGACACTCATGCCGGATTATTTTGTCGAAGACCCGAAGTACAACGAAGATATCTTTCGGCATAGGTTCCGTATGTCGAAACGTTTGTTTCTAAAAATTGTGGCCGATGTGGAAGAGAACGACCCGTGGTTTGTAGAGGCCCCCGATGCGCGAGGTAAGAAGGGCTTTACGCCGTTGCAAAAGGTGACATCGGCTATTAAACAGCTCGCAACTGGTAACACTCCAGACGAGAACGACGAGTACTTGCATATGGCTGAAAGAACTTCCCGCGAGTGCCTAGAATATTTTTGTGAAACGGTTTGCAAAATAGACGGTCCAAAGTTCTTACGTAGGCCGACAAGCCACGACATGGCACTTTTATACCAAGCTCATGAGGAAAAACATCACCTTCCAGGTATGTTCGGTAGCCTTGATTGCACCCATTTCGTTTGGCGTTTTTTTCTGACAGAGTATCGAGGACAATATATGCGAGGAGATCATCGATACCCGACTGTTATGCTCGAAGCGGTTGCTTCTCAAGACTTATGGTTTTGGCATGCTTTTTCCAGTCCACCGGGTTCTCAAAACGATATCAATGTTCTACAACAATCTCCATTATTTTTAACGGAACGAAATGGAACCGCGCCAAAATGTCCATTTTACGTTAACAACCATTTATACAAACGTGGTTATTTGCTCGTGGATGGAATCTACCCTTCGTGGTCCGTGTTTGTGAAGTCGATCCCTTACCCTCACGAAGTAGACCAAAAGAAATTCAAGAGGCAACATGAGGCGGCAAGAAAAGACGTCGAACGAGCTTTTGGTGTTTTGAAGGCGAAATGGGGTGTAATGAGTCGACCGATGCGAGTAAAAACCGTTAAAAAAATTAGAAGTGTCGTGTATACGTGTATTATTTTACACAATATGATTTTGAAAGATGAAGGAAAGGCGATAGCACCGGTGCACATTCGGGATCCTCCGGTCGAGCCCGCTCTAGACGATACGGTGTTGGGCGAGTTGATGGATGAAGACACGCATTGGAGACTAAAAAACGATCTCATAGATCATCTCGCAAGTCAAGATTTACCCCACCTTTTGGTCGATTCCGACGAAGACTAGTTTAAATTGTTTCAAGTTAATGTAATTTTATTGTTTTTTAATTTAGTGCAATTTTGATGTTTTTAATTTAATTTATGAAAGTTTATTGTTTTTTAATTTAATGTATTTATTCTACATTTATTAAATAAAATAGTGCACAAAAAAATAATATTAAAAGTTTACCACTTCAGCAAGTGTTTAAACCATTGCCAACACTTTTCAGCAAAGTTTAAACATTTTTGACTGGTTGACATGACGCGCTCTGATTGGTCGGTTTTTTAGTTTACCACTCCAAAGTGTTTAACCACTCCCCACACCCTAAGGTTTAATAATAGTTAGTTGCGATACATTAGGGTAAATTAGGATCTATGATGGTCAATTAAGCGTAAGGGGATCCGGAGTGGAGTCGGCAAAATGGTTCGGCACCGAGCGACAACCAATGCCAACCCCTTTGCCGCACAAGTGTTACCGATTTTGGGGAAGAAATCGGTGAGGGGTTGCCGATGCGGGGAGAGGGAGAAGAGGAGAGAGAGAGAGGGGGTGTGTGGGGTGGGGTCCATGCCATCTCAACCAATCACACATTTTACCTTTTTTCAAATAGTTTACCAATTCATCAAGTGTCTAACCATTGTCAACACTTTTGAGTATAGTTTACTACTTTGACATGGCACACTCTCATTGGTTGATTTTGAAGTTTACCACTTTCAAGTGTCTAACCACACCCTACACCCTAACAATGGTCACTTAAAGTCATTAATGGTTAATTAAAGTCATTTATCGTCAATTAAAACCATTCATGATCAATAAGGATCTAATATCACCTAATAAGACATTATTTGGTTCATTAACATATTTTTGCTCCTTACAACCTAAGACCATGGGGTATGAGGGTCGTCAAGCTTATATTTTGGCTCAGGTTTGGCTCGAGTTCGTTTAAGATCGGCTTGTTTCAAGCTTATTTTTGAGTCAGTCAAGCTCGAGTAACTCGGCTCGTTACATTTTTTCTTATAATTTAATAAAAGTAAGGGTAATTTTGTAATTTCAAATAGACTTAACGGAGAAAACTTACCGCCATCCACTCTAGAGACTATATAAGTAACAAACTATCAAAGGATAGAGACAACATATGTAATTTACAAAACCACAGGACATTTTTTATTTCTCAAATTAATACCTTAACTATTCCCCCCATCTTTTTATCTTTTAAATTTTCATTCTCAATATTTCCCACCGAAATAATAACCCTTCAAAATCTCCCCCCTCCCAGATTTTATTTCCCGCCCAGATTTTTTTCCTTAAATCATATATTTCTCTTCTAGAACTCATAGTGTTTAGTTTCCCCTTTGTCGCCCTAGAAGAAATCGTCACCCACTCACGGTCTGCCGGCTGCTTCTTCATCACTACGACGGTTTGTTCTTCATCTCTATCCTTCGAATTCATCGCTTTTCCTGATTTCATATGTTTCGTCGTTTGTTCGCTACCCTTCATTACTTATTTCCTTGCCTTAATTTTTCCGACTGTAAGATTTCATGGTTTGTCCAATCTACACTGCATCCGTGTATAAATATTGATTAATCATTTGTTTGTATCTCTCACTTGAAAGTAGTTTAGCCAGAATTAGAAGATTTTAAGCAAGTTTTGTCTTTTTTTAACATATCAATTCTGCTATTCTTATGGCTGTGTTCCACTGATTTTCTAAATCAATGTTTCTAATGGTTTTGCCCAAGCTTACATTAGGAAGAAGTTTAACCGATTGCAAACTAATGATTATGCTTATTTAAATGGTTTGTTTCTTAGCATTTAAATTAAGGGTCCTAATATTAACACATGGGAAATCTTATTTACACATGGTGTATACGGGCCGTATACTGTTATACGGGCCGTATAACAGTATACGGCCCGTATACACCATGTGTAAATAAGTTTGCTTGTCGTATACAATGTATACGAACGTGTATACGGGCCGTATAACAGTATACGGCCCGTATGGAACGAAATTTTGATTTTTAAAATATTTTAGAGTGGTGAGGTGCTCAAAATAAAACATCAACAAGTAATAAAGATTGAAGAACAAGAAAACGTGTCGTATGACTGCGTTTAAATCCCAACATATTTGTTTAAATCGGAAGCTATCAACGCGGGATTACGGACATGCGTTTAAATCCCAACATATTTGTTTTGTCACGTACATTTCGTAAGAAACTTTTCGTGCACTGAACCTTCACCTCCAATCATTTCCTGGTCAAATCACACACTATAAAGTTTAAACTTATCGTGTGTTGTAGTTTGGAAAGATGACCGAATAGAGATCTGAATAACAAACTGTGGAGAACTTGTTTGCGTTATCCACCAACAATCCGTTCATTATCTGTTGTTATTTAAAACAATAGCAATTAACGTTCGGTTGAGATAACGGACATCCAACTTTCAAAATTCAAATCAAACTAACACGAAGTATCTCGAAGGTATCATATTCTTGGTTCAATACCAACTGCTCGAAATCCCTTTCGTTTCATGGATTTCCCTTTGGTTGAAACTTTTCATCACCGGTTTCTACAGCACAAACACATACACAGGGGAGAATATTCTCGAAATTGAAGGAAAAGAAAAAATGGTTGTTGATGTTTTTTCTCTATCAGGATTTTGTTGAGTCGTCGGGAAAACTTTTTCTCAGGGGAGGGTGAGTAGTATGAGTCTGAGTCCATTGTGGTTCGTGAATGTTGCAATTTTCACAGTGGTACCAATGTCCTGCTACTACAATCCTTCCAACGATCCTTGTCTTGAAAGACAAGAATACAACGTTCATGTATCACAAGGAATGACCGATCTAAGGCAGAGAACATGATTTAGATACACAAATTCATCACCGGTTTCTACAGCACAAGCACATACGCAATGAAGTATTAAAAGATGTTAGTTTCTTGACAGTATGGTTTCTCGACAAATGTTTATGCGAACATCCTTATTTTGTCACGTACATGCGTTTAATTCCCAACATCCTTATTGTATCAGACTCTCTCCCCTCCTGATGCAATTTTCACAGTGGTACCAATGTCCTGCTACTACAATCCTTCCAACGATCCTTGTCTTGAAAGACCGATCTAAGGCAGAGAACATGATTTACCGATCGTATACAATGTATACGATGATTGTATACGGGCCGTATATTCTGATACGGCTCGTATACTATGGTAAAAAATGGTAAAAAAATGGTGTATTCTCTTTAATCTCTTAGAACGATCCTTGTATTGAGAACCTGATTCTGGTTTAAACAATGGAATTTGTGATTCAACAGAAATAACTGAAAAATAACTCGCCATTTGTGATTCAATACAAAAAATCTTTCAAGGTCTTTAATGTGAGATTCTTCAAGTTTGCACATTTTGAGATTAGCCAAACGAGGATGAAAGATACTCAAACCATCTGATCCCGTTGTTGCAAACTCCTTTAATGTGAGATTCTTCAAGTTTGCACATTTTGAGAAAATACCAATGTGTTTGTCAGCTTCGTAAATACACAACTTAACAAGATAAGCAACTAAAAAGTTAACATTCAGATTCAGATTCAGAAAGCAGATGTTTAGTAGTGTTTGAGACAATTGATTTCTCTTGCGGTTACCAGGCCTATCATCTCCGTCTACGTTTGGTTTCTTCGTTTATTGGATCGTTCTAATAGATTAAAGAGGTTTTTACTATTTTTTACCATATGTATACGAGTCGTATACGGTTTATACGGCCGTATACCATTGGTAAAAAATATTTTTACCGATCGTATACAATGTATACGATGGTTGTATACGGGCCGTATATTATTATACGGCTCGTATACTATGGGTAAAAAATGGTAAAAAAAGGGTTATTCTCTTTAATCTATCAGAACGATCCTTGTCGTGATGATTCGAAACATTCACGAACCACAATGGACTCAGACTCATACTACTAGCAGAAGAACCCGACACGTCTTCTGTGATGATTCGAAACATTCCGAATAACTAGCAGAAAAACCCGTATACGGTGATTGTTTATCCATACTATTCTTCATAGCCATATTCCCACTCACAATTTGTTGATACATATCGTCCGTTCAACTTGAGTATTTTTTCTAACTTTATGCTTGCATCCACCACAGTGAATATTAACTTTGTGTGAAAGAGTTTGGAAACCGGACGAAATCTATGAAGAAACTGTTGGAATTTGTGGATTTCGGTTGGTTCAGAAACTTAACCAGAGAAGCAACTAAAAAAATACAATTGATTTCTCTTCCGGTTACCAGGCCTATCATCTTCGTCTACGTTTGGTTTCCTCAACGAAGAACCATCAGCCATTATCAGCCCTTTTTTCCATTTGGTTTCTGGTTGATTTTTGAGGGTGAGGGTTTTGAATTGATTCATGCGCTCAAGTTTCAACTACTGGAGTGAAAATTGGTAAAAAATGGTTTATTCTCTTTAATCTATTAGAACGATCCTTGTAACCATCAACCGTTCAAGTTGATATAGGAGAGTACTGAACAACCGAGATAACCGCTCCGGTATTTTTCACCAACCCATCTTTGGTAGTGTTTGTTTGAGAACCTGATTCAGATACACAACGGTCTCTTTGCTTCGTCTACTAGAACTATTTGTGTATGCATTCTTTTGGTAGTTAACAACGCTAATTAGAAAAAAATCTGAAAAAATTAATCATATCGATTGCAATAACAGGATGGATGTGACACACATAGATAGATAAAATGTCACAGTTGTCAAGACTGTTTGTCGGGTTTCCAATGCTCACACAGGGTGATAAACAACGCTGATACACGTAACATCTAGTTATATTCAGATTTAAACAATGCCCACCTCAATCTTCAATACTTCAGTAAAATACCACTAGTAGACGAACCTGACACGTCTTCATGTAACAGAGAATGTTTTAGAAATTGAAGGAAAATGAAAAGATTTGTTGAAATCGAATTTGACAACTATGACAGCTTTATTAAAAGTATCGTGTGTTGTAGTTTGGAAAGATGACCGAACAGAGATCTGAATAACAAACTGTGGAGAACTTGTTTGTGGCAGGTTCTTCTACTAGTTACTCGGAATCGATAAATAACCAACACGAAGATCTCTGCGATCGCTAAGGTTTTCATCAACGGACTGATCGGTAACGTTACTCTACCCTGTGCTCCGATTTAAGCGGCATGTTCCGATCAACGTTTATCAACATTGTTAAAGGTGATGAAGAGTTTTAGAAACCCTAGAATGATTGTGTTTTTACGGTAATAAAACGTGATACTTGAAAAAAGCCAATATATACGGCCCGTATATAGTTATACGGCCCGTATATAGTTATACGGCCCGTATACATGTCCTAACATCAAAAACCCACAAAATTAAATCAATTGAGCCGTATACGTTTTACAAATCGTATACACATGTATACGACTCGTATAACTGTATACGGGCCGTATATAATAAAACCAAAAAAAACATTCTCTGCGCATTTTCCTATTCAAAAACATTCTATACGAGCCGTATAATTGTATACGGCCCGTATACAATAGGGGATGTGAAAATAAGATATAGGGTATGTGGGAATAAGGCACCCCTAAATTAATGCTTGTGCTCATTTAGATGTTTTGTTACATGGTATTTAACCTACTAATGATTTTGTTTCTTTTAATTGGTTATGTCTCTTAGCATTTAAATTAATGCTTGTGCTTCTTTAGATGTTTTTTTTTCATTGTGTTTAAACTAATGATTCTCCTCATGCGACATGTATGTTTTAAGTTATTTTATGTTTGTATTGTAGCTTTATATGGTTGAAGTATCATTTTCTACACTTTTATTTGCATTAATATGGATTTTTAATGTTAATTTCATATATACTATATGCCAGTTCTCTCATTTTGAATAAATATTTTTTTAACTAATGACAATGCAGAGCTGACCGCTAGCTCATTTAGGGTCTTTTGAAAACAAACCCGACCCTTCATTTGAAGATGAACAGAATAAATGAGTGGCCACGATGAAGGAAATATTGATAGACTAGTTGATGATATACTACTGTCGGCATCGAAAAGTAACACCAAAACATTATCTTCAAGTAAATTTTCTAGTTTCTTACTATATATTTACATCATCTTTAAGTAAATTTTCTAGGTTCTTACTATATATTAGTGGTTGAGATGGTGAAATCATGTTATTGGAACTTATTTACATTGAACCAGTTAAGCAAAATTGAGTGTTGTGACAGAGATGTTGGGAATGCAAGAACTAAACTGGACTTAGGCGGATATATATCACAAATACTTTAGCAAATGTGTACCATTCTTTGAAAGGAACTGAGTCATAACTCGTTTCTAATCCACTTTGACTTGCATTTGAAAAACAAAAATCCTAAAGGTCAATGAACTTTCATTGGATTTTATACATGTATACCATTTTTATGTTTAATTATTGTAGCTCTAGCTATAGATTATATGTTTTGCTTAACAATGTTGTTTCAAAATTAATTTTTATTACTTGATGTCAACATATCCTTATCTGAAGGGTGTCCGGTATGGAAAAAAGTAGAAATGTTGATATTCCACTATTCGCAGGCATATTGAACATGGTTGTTGATTGCTCACTTGACAAGTTACAGGTACATTCTTTACAATATGTTTTCCTTTTTTCATTGTTCTTTTGATTTATTTGAATGTTTCTCAAATTTGTATAGCAGATTTGGAACATGAGAAGGAAATGTAAAATACTCTCAAGGAATTGAAAAGGAGGATAAAGAAAAGAAAAACAAAGAAATGAGTTGTACTTAGAGAAGTAATGAGTTTTTATTGTATAGACTTTAATTTGAATATCTATTACGTTTGAGTAATATGTATATTTGTTGTTTTATTTGTTGGATAAGGAGTTTTTTTTATCTTTTATGTGGCTATGATATTGTGTGAAATTGTAATATTTAATGAATCGTGGATAGAAGTTAAAATATTTAACAATATAAAATTCTATTTTAAAACATATAACAACATATCCAGGACTAAAATAACATAGTATTTGAGATTATTTTTTAGTCTCTAATATAAACACATCAAGGACTGGAATGACGTGATATTAGAGACTAATTCCGAGTCTCTAAAACATCTTATTAGGGATTGAATTGACGTGAAATCACAAACTTAAGAAACATATTAGAGACAAAATAGAAAGTTTAAAGCACTAATTTTCAGTCCCTAAAGATATGTGTTGGGGACTGAAATATCGTAGTATCATAGACTGATTTTCAGTCACATAAAAGATGTATCGGAGACTGAAATGTTGTGGTATCGGGGCACATATTTAAGACTGAATTTATATGTATTGGAGACTAAATGTTAGTTCATGTTGATGCTATGCAATGGGGACTGAATTTTAGTAACTAAAACCACTATTTAGGACTAGGTATCCGTAACTGGCTAGGGACTGACGAAATCAGTCCCCAATAACCATTAGGTACTGATTCGAGAGTATCAGAGGCTGATTTGTCAGTCCCAAATACCCTTCTTTTTTGCAGTGAAATTAATCGGAGAGGATGAAGAACGGACTCTCTTTTCTGACCGGAGAAATTTTGAAATTTTGAACAAAGTGAGAAGAAATCAAACGGTTTCCCCTTATATACTCATCGCAATTAATGCGATGCAGTAAACCGACTCACCACGTTCAAAAAGGGCCAATTACGTGTCGCCACGTGTTCAACGACGTTTCCGCTGACGGTTACCACACGCGCGTGGCCGTCCACGCGCCTGACAGAAGAGACCTTTTACACTACTTGTTACAGTGCATTTATGACCTCGGGCAGTGCAAACGTCCTTTCGGATCAGCACATGACAGAAATCCTACCAACTTTCACCAACCCACACGTGCAATCATGACGTATGCAACAGAAAGCGACAACATTATCCAAACATAAGCGGCATGCGGTTTCTCTGGTTTACCGCACCATAACCCATACCGCATGTCGTTTTTTACATACCCCTCAAAAAGGCAAAAATATATATCTATACATTATATAAAGGGGTATAAACAATAAACCGCACATACCCACGAGCACACGTGGAATATGCGGAGATGACACACACGAACCCGCACAGGTGTGTCAGATACTCAGAACCAGCATGGTTCTTTGGACCGCGAAAACCGCTCCTCATGATGCGGCCAACCGCGTTCCATACAACCTTCTTCAAGGTTCAAATCCCTCGTGTCCGGTTCACAACCACGGAGGGAACGCAAACAGCTTCTCCTTAGGATAAAGGACAAGTATGCTGAGCAACCGCACATCAGCAACCCTGACTCCTGATCCTTCAAGAGCCACATCCAAGCTTCAATCTCATTAGAAGCGAGTTCTTTGATGCAGACCACATACACTCACGAGTAGCTGCGACAGAATATAAGTACCCTATCGGTAGCTACGGAAGAGCCACAACTAAACTGCCACGCGGTTTATCAAAGCTACTTCTAGGAAAACTGCTTTCCAACTAAGCGTGAAGGAAAGTGGTTACAGAACGAATGCGGAAGGGTTTCACCCAACTTCCCAAATATCTAAGGTGATCTCCTCCGGCAAAACTACTTCAAGGAAAACTACTTTCACCAAAGCGTGAAGGAAAGTAGCTCCAGAACAGCGGTAACAAGTCTGCTTATGACTAGTTACCCACCTATGGACCGCATAGAATAAACAATGGTGGGCACAACCATGCCTATGACCATGTTTATCTGCCCATAGTCCAGATTCACATTGTTCGACCAAACACGGCCAACAATGACGCAACTACCCCTCATAGCTCAAACACACACGGCCAACAAGGTGCAGCAACGAGGTAACCGCAAAGGACGCGCGGTTACTTGAGAGCTAAACCTCAGAGGACGTACGGTTACTTAAGAGCTAAACCCCAGAGGACGTGCGGTTACTAGAGAGCTTAACTGGAGAACACGAACACCCCACAAAGCAGGGATCCTCGTTGAATGTCCAGTTGAACATAGAGCTTGAGCAAAGTACTTACAAACATTGCATCAGCTGACGCAGAGGTTACAACTAGAGTGGCGGAAACAAACACCTTCCGTCACCATCTCAAAGGTTGGTTCGAACCCTGCTGACATCTTCAGTCACCATCTCAAAGGTTGGTTCGAAACACCAACAGGTGGCTGATGACATCAGAAAAAGGTAGACCATTTCACCGAGTTAAATCCTTGGCTGAGAATTCAGCATCAGACGGAACTTGCTCACCGGTGTGGAATTCAATGTTTTCAAAACACATCCTTCTCAAAGGAAGAAACAATCCACTCGAACGGCCTACCGACCGAACGATCAGCAGTTCGATGTACTGAAAGAAGGAGCCATCTGCATGGCCCATATTCTACCTTCTAGACACCATAGTCCAGTATCCCTCCCACATGCAACTTGCATAAGGAAGGAACACTAGACTGGGGGGACTTGAAGGGGCATGGTCCCAGATCTCGCGTCAGCAAGACCGCGAGTGACCATTACCCTTATCAAAAACCCCCACCAGCAGGAACTTACATGTGTCCGTACAGGCACGCACGAACACAACGGTCCAATCTGTCCATTGATGAGAAGACTTACCTTAAGTATAAATGTTACGCATAGCGATGCGGCCTGGCACCGCATCCTATGAACATTTTCGTCACGACAAGGGATCTGGACAACAGTAACAGTCACTAAGCGGCGATGCGGCATGGCACCGCATCCCACATGCATCTTGGATAGAACAAAGAACGCGGGAACAACATCAGTGACCGCAAGCAGCGATGCGGCCTGGCACCGCATCCTGCCTACAAGGCAAGTGGGTCTGACACCACAGTGCAAGTGGCACTGGGAACAGTTGCCTATCAGCATACGTGTGTGCAACAATATGACACCACAGCAGGACGTGGCATCACCACCGTAACCGACAGGTCTGACACACCTGCAAGTAGCTGTGCGATGTCAGACTAGCTACTCAACTACCCTCCTTCACTCCTCGGCTATAAATACTCACCCCAAACCAGGTTTGAGGTATCACTTCTCAACTCTCTCACTACTACTACTATCACACTTTTCTTCCCAAGCAAATTACTGATTCTCATGCCGGAGAGTGGTAACAAGGAGCACCCCCCACCCCATCCTCCTTGTTACGAGTCACGGCTTGTTTCCTTGTGCAGGAAACCAACCAACGGACGATCCAGCCAGCGATCCTCGGAAAGAAGGGATTAACCCTACTTGACGAGACCAGTGAGTTAACCCCACCAGGTTAACCATTGTTTCATTACCCCCGTAATTTACAATAGAGGAATTTCACAAGGAAATTCCCTGATTTACAAAACATGTTTATTTATTTAATTGAGCCACTACTTCAAGCTTTGTTAGTGCTCCGTAGCACTGTTCCTTGGTTCACAGTAGTTACCTGAAACATGTTTTTAAAATATTTTGTCAGCGGGGAAATACTGGTGAATCATTCATTTTGCACAAAATGACACATGGTTATAAATTACAGCCTAAGAGCTATTACAATGGCTTTTATCTTATTTTTATCTGGCGCCGTGTCACCTCCTGGTGACGATGGTCATACCACTATTGGGTCTTTCCCCAAGTAATGATGATTATCACTGTTAGGATTTATTAGCCTAACCGTGAGAAATTTAGTAATGTGCACAATACCCCACTAGCCAGTGATTCATGATAACCACGACTTAATCCCTGTAATTATAACTTTTGAAAATGATTGGAGTATTGTAAAACAATGTTGATAAAAAGAGAATGACTCACATTGCAGATTTAAACGGGCAGAGTTTAGCCTACTGATTAGCTTTGTAGCCTAATTTAAATAACAATGCACACGAACTAGGTCAGTAACTAATACAACATTTACGATAACTCACGAGATTAAAGCCCTCACAACGAATGACAAAGCGTAATATTTAAACATCCATCGAATTCACGACGAATGACAAAGTATAGCCCTAATTTGGGCAGCACTTAAACATCCATTGGATAGTTTCAATCGATCGGACATTGAATCGTAGCAGCGATCGAGTTAATACCCTGTATCGTAGCAGCACCTCGCTATATTGAAATTCGAATTTAAGCAGTGAGAATTCGTTTTTGAGAATTTTTTTCGACACCAGAGGACTGCTCATGATCCAAGCTATTTATAGCTGAAAATTGGGTCTCACGCGGCCCGCGTGAGCCCCCCTTGATCCTTACGCGGCCCGCGAGGGCACCTATTCGTAGATTAGGGCATCCGTGTCACTGGTAGGCATGCCACGTGGGTGACACGCGGATCTGGACGCTTATCCGGTCAAACTTCACTTTGACGCGGCCCGCGTAAGCTTCCCTTATGGCTTACGCGACCCGCCTGAAACCCAAAAATCTTGATTTCTTGATTTTTCATGCACAATAGGGTTTCAGGGGTCCGGATTTTTACTTACGGGTCATTTTGGGACATTTTTGAAGGTCCTTACATCCTCCCCACCTTATTTAAAATCTCATCCTCGAGATTTACTGAAATAAGTGAGGATACTTTCGCTTCATTTCTGGTTCCAACTCCCAAGTGTATTCGGGTCCTCTTTTGGAATCCCATTTGACTTTGACTAGTACCAATCTTTTGTGTTGGAGAAACCTGATATTTTTGTCTTCTATTTGCAGTGGCTTCTCGACAAACTTTAGCTTTTCATTTACTTCTATATCTTGAAGAGGTACTACCAGCGATTCGTCCGATAGACATTTCTTGAGATTGGATACATGAAATACGTCATGTACTCCAGCTAATTTTTCTGGTAGTTGTAAGCGATAGGCAACTGGCCCTATACATTGGATCACTGGAAATGGTCCTACATACCTTGGGCTCAACTTTCCTTTCTTACCGAACCGAACTACTCCTTTCCAAGGAGAAACTTTCAAAAGTACCTTGTCTCCAACTTGAAACTCTAGTGGCTTGCGTCGATTATCGGCATAACTTTTCTGGCGTTCTCGAGCCGTTTTCAGTCTTTCATTGATCTGAGTGATCTTGTCGGTGGTTTCTTGCACAATTTCAGGACCTGATAATTGACTTTCTCCTATTTCTGCCCAGCAGACTGGAGTTCTGTATTTTCGTCCATAGAGTGCTTCGAATGGGGCAGCTTCTATGCTTGAATGATGACTATTATTATAGGAGAATTCGATTAATGGTAGGTGGTCATCCCAATTTCCACCAAAATCTATTACACATGCCCTGAGCATTTCTTCCATGGTTTGGATCGTCCTTTCACTTTGTCCGTCTGTCTGAGGATGGTATGCCGTGCTTAGATTTAGTCGGGTTCCCATTGCTTCTTGGAAACTTGTCCAGAAATGGGAAGTGAAACGACTATCCCTATCTGATACAATGGAGAGTGGAACTCCGTGTAAGGATACGACTTCATCTACATACAACTTTGCTAACCTTTCTATGCTAAAGGTTTCTTTCATGGGTAGAAAATGAGCTGATTTGGTTAATCTATCCACAATTACCCAAATTGCATCATTACCTTTTCTGGTTTTGGGCAACTTAGTAACAAAGTCCATGGTTATAAGTTCCCATTTCCATACCGGCATTTCTAATTGTTGTATTAGACCTGAGGGTTTCTGGTGTTCTGCCTTAACTTGTGAACAAGTAAGACATTTAGAAACATATCTAGCTATGTCCTTTTTCATTCCTATCCACCAAAAGTTATTTCTTAAATCTTGGTACATCTTATTGTTACCAGGATGCATGGTATACCTAGATTTATGGGCTTCCTCTAAAATCTTATTTCTTAATTCTCCTTGCTTAGGTACCCAAATCCTTTTCTTGTGGAATCTCCAATTCTTTTACTCGTCCCTTCATTCCTTCAGCATCATCTTTGATTGCTATTTCTTGAATATTTTTCAGTTGTTCTATTAAATCTAATTGTAGATTTAATCTAAGGGCACGAACTCGCTTTTGTTTCTCATGATACTTACGACTTAAAGCATCAGCAACTACGTTTGCTTTTCCTTCGTGATATTGAATATCACAGTCGTAGTCACTTAAGATTTCCATCCATCTCCTTTGCCTCATGTTTAATTCTTTTTGCCCAAATATGTATCTTAAGCTCTTATGATCCGTATAGACAGTAAACTTACTTCCATACAGATAGTGTCTCCAAATTTTAAGGGCAAAAATTATTGCTCCTAATTCCAAGTCATGAGTCGTATAGTTTTCCTCGTGCTTTTTCAATTGCCTTGAGGCATACGCAATTACCTTCTTGCGTTGCATTAGCACACATCCTAATCCTAGCTTAGAAGCATCGCAGTAGACTTCAAAATCCCCTGTTCCTTCTGGCAAGGCTAGAATTGGGGCATTTGTTAGCTTTTGTTTCAAAATCTTAAAAGCTTCTTCTTGTCTAGGTCCCCATTCAAACTTAACTGCTTTACATGTTAGCTTAGTTAATGGCACAACTATTTTGGAAAAATCCTTAATAAAACGTCTATAGTATCCGGCTAATCCTATGAAACTTCTAACTTCCATAGCTGTTTGTGGGGCTTTCCATTTGGTGATCGCTTCTATTTTTGTAAGGATCGTGTTCGTGACCTAAACGAGTCGGTTCAGAGGAATTCCATCAAATACAGGTGCGGAAAACAAGTATTTGACGTGTAAACAGCTTAATCTTCACTTTAACACTGATTATATTGATAATTGATCACAAATACAATCAGTTCTCACACCGGCAGCACTTCGGTATGGAAATTCAGAATTGATACTTATGATTTCGCTTGACCTTGACCTTCTATATATAGACATCAGGATTTCGCTTCAGCATAACTCAAGCGAAATCTTAACATGTTGATTTCGCTTGAGAAGCTTCAAGCGAAATCCCTTCAACATTCAAATGTTCAAGCGAAATCTCACTAACTCTATCACATTTTCTCATTCTACGAGCCCTGATCTATTCTAACTAGTGCAAGACTCGATACAAGACGAAGTTGACAGATGTAGTGCACCAACAGACTCCCCCTCAGATGTTGACGAGTCGACTATCGAGTCACAACAATGCTGTGTCTTCACATCTTCAGTCTTGATCAGTCTCTGGGCTTTTCTCTCTCTATCTTCTTCTCCAGAATCACCTGGCTCTATCAGACTCCCCCTCACGATTTGCTGGCATTCATTTGTTCTTCAGCAATATCTGCTTTAGGATCGATGCCTGACTCAAATGTTGTTTACAAGATCATTGCCTGGATTTCATCTAATTCTCTTGATCAGATCTCTTGATTCCTTAAGTTCATCAGCATCAGCAGCTAGCGAACTTTAGATTCATGATTAGATTCTGACTTTCATAAGCTTTGAATGAATTAATCTGGCTCACCTGTAACAATCTTAACCCAGAAATAAATTTTCTAAATTTAACAATTTAAATGCACCAACAATCTGATATAATCAGATAACTCTCTTTCATATCATAAACCAATGATGAACCAAATGTAGGTTTTTAAAAAAAATACCAATTGTAGAATTTTAACAAACCTTTTTGACATTTTAAGATTCACTCCCCCTCACAACCAAGTCATCATGTTTAGCACTTGAAATTTTTACAATCAGCTTTCCAATATCAGTTGTCAAAAATCTTTTTGATATTTTCAAAAATTATGCTAAAACACACACAAAATCTTTTTGGATTTTCTGAGAAACTAAAAATGCAGAAATAAAATATTTACAGACAATATTTTTGTGAGTTTGTGCAAGAGGATCATATCAGTTTCTAAGACAAATCACCAACACCGTTAAGCTCCATTTCATTTTAAGTTCTAAACGATTCACTTAGATTGTCAGTATACTTGTCCACTTAAATTTTCACACAAAGTTCAACTGATCCGAGATACGATATTAATGTTTTAAGTACTTGAACTTATCCGTGTGTCCCACTACTTGAATATACTCCCGTATCCAGATCCCAATATTCAATCTTACAGGTGAGTATACCACAGATGATATCTGTCAGGGGAATAAATTATAGTACGAGGGCCGTGAGAGCTCAGGTCGATCTTTCGATACGCAGAGAGATGACGGCTTCGACTTTTGGTGTGTCCCCTTTAGAGGATCTTTTGCATTACAACAGCAGCGACTATCAATTTTATTGTTTCATCAGCTTGCTGAGGGCGATGCTATGTTTCAAGCATTTGCAGAAAGCATTATCCGGAGACTAGGTCAGAAATTTCTTTCAGCAGAAGTCCCGGGATAATACCCCAGATATCACTGAGCATAAAGACCTAGTATCTCAGAATAAGGGACCTTTCAAACAAGATTTCAGGGGTTACCTATATATCCAAGTTTTGTTAACCCACAGAACAAGCAAGTTTGAAATTTAGGTTTATATCTCGTCACAATCTACTAAATGTGCAAAAACCTACTGGCACATCATCAGTGAGACCGTTTATCACTTTTTAACTTTCCATTTCTTTAGTATGCTGTGATAGTCCACTGATGTACTATCATTTCCTCTTTTATACAACAAAACTCATTTTTCATTTTATCATGTTTTTGGATTTTTCAAATTTTCAAATGTTTTTGGATTTTCTAAAAAAAAATTTTACTCCCCCTAAAATGCAAACACATTTTAGGAAATTTGAAAACAAACTGTACAATAAAATGAAAACCAATATCGAATCACCTCAATTCGCCATTCACTTGGCATAAACAATCAGAACTCCCCCTCACAACAAACTATTTTCTCATTAAGATTTCAAAACACTTAAGTTTGTTTTAATCAAAATGATTTTTCCGGAAAATAAGTTTTGTTTTCACCACATGTAAAGTTGGGGATGTGGTTCATCATATTGTCTTTTAACCTCTTGTAGAAAATCAGATACAACTTAATGTCCCTGATTTACCACTTGTAACCATCACAATCATACAACTCAAACCTGTTTTTCAACCAATTTACCATCTTTTGGTTGAATTCTCAAGGTGCCGATTCCTACTCCTCGCTTACAAACCTGGGAGTTCCGGCAAGTCCTGCAAAACTTCTCAAAAACACATTATACAAACATGATAAAGAATGATGCCGATTCATGATCCACGATTACCAACTTGGGATCTCCGGCATAGTCATTCGACTATTATGGAAAACAAACTTCCACCCAAGTCTTCTTAGACTTGGTGGCTTCCAATTCTTGTGCAGTAGGGTTGTAAGTTGCCTTTTTAGTTGCATAAAAATCTTTAACCCCCTTTACTTTCCCATCAAGCATTTTCTTGAAAATTTTCTTAACATTTTCATTAAATGTTTTTTCAATATCAAAATCTGAGATTTCTACTTTACCAACCATTTGTTTAATCTCTTCTACACTCAGTGATTTAATGTCAACATCATTCATCAAATCTTTAATCTCATCTTGTGACTTCTCTGATTTTGTGGAATCAGATTCATCGCCAGATTGTACATCTGAATTTTTAACAATCCATTTTTGATTGTCTTTTGCACTCTTTTTGTACAATCTTTTAGAATTTTCACCAACTTCATTCTTTGAATTTTCAAAAATTTTTAAGTTTATAGTTGGTGAATCATTCTTTTCAACCACTTTTTCTTTAAGTTTTTCAGATACTCCCTGTTTTCTATTGACTTTGTTTGGACAATTGTGAGCGATGTGTCCAACCACTTGACATTGAAAACAAGTTCTTGTGTCTTTTGGTTGAAAAACTCCAATTGGATGAAAAACTCCAGTTCCTATTCTTTTCCTTTCAGCAAGGAACTCCTGATTTGATTTTCTCCAGAATAAGCTATTTGACTCTTCTTCATAGCTTTTTCCTGCAACATATGTCAATTTTGTTTTAAAATCTCTAATATATTTTTCATTTTTACGATTTTCAGGTGAAGTAAAACCAAGACCTTTCCTTTTGTAACTACAATTTTGATTTGTTTTCTTTTGAAAACTAGAATCAGAATTGTAATTCTTTTTCCCTTTTTTCTTGTTTAACCTTTGTTGAACTCTTGAAGTGTATTTTTTAGGTTTTTCAGTAGATTTTAGATCCTTAATTTCAGAAAAATTAATTTCCGTCATTTTGAAAACCTTTTTGATCATGTCAAAATGAACACTTCTAATCGGAAACTCTTTGTCAGAGTATAATTTGTCCGAATCATTTAAAGTATATGCAACTTCAAATGTTTCATCATCCAAATTTGCCTTTGATAGCAAAAATTCTTTACTGTAAGACCGTTTTTCCGACAACTTTGAACTGTTGACTGACGAACTTGAACCCCAGACTCAAATTTTGACTCAGACACCTCCTCAGTATCCAACACCTGATCGATCACCTTTTTGATTAACTCAGACTCATGATCAATATCTGACGAGGTAAACGTGATGTCAATGTTATCTGGTAAAACGTCAGTTGTCTCAGATTTTAACTTTATATTGACTGCTTTTTCGACTTGCTCCTCATTCGGTTTTCTAGGAGAATACCCTTCCCAGATAGGAGGCGGACACTTGTTGTATTTAATAATCGATTTCTTACCAGTCTCATTCTTTTGCTTCTCATCCTGAAATGCTTCAAAACCTGCAACAGTAGGATAAACTCGATCAATAACATAATCAGAACAAGAATAACTCAGTAATAACCTTCTGATCCTTTCATTCTCGATCTTTTCTTTCTCCAACTCTTGCTTTAGATTAGCATTTTCTTCGATATAATGATTGATTGCCTTTTGCTTTGTCATCAACGTAGCATTTGTCATCGTTAAAGCCTTTTCTCTTTCAGAGTTCGTTGTTTGAAGACCTGTCACTGTTCTGTTCAACACGCTATACGATTCTTTCACATAGCTGATGTCAGATAGTAATTTTTCTATCAGTCTTTCTCGATCAAACAGTGTAACATCTTTTTCTTCACAACTTTTGCAAATTTCCAAACATTTCTTGCAAGGCTTTTCAACTTCAACAATCTTCTCAACCTCGATTGTTTTTACCACTTCAATTACTTTTTCTTCACTAATTACCTTCTCAGTTTCAGTCATCTTTTCTTCATCCACAATTTTAACTTCTTCAGTTTGAACAACAGTTTCAACCTTCACATCTTGTTGTTTTTCTTTTGCAGCTTGTTTCTCCTTCAGTTTCTCCATGTGATCTGCAAAATAAAAATGAAAACTTTCAGGAGAAAGATGATTTTTAGCAATATTAATATGTTTCTCTTCCTCATCATCACTGCTACTTTCAATCGGTGTTTAATCAAACTCTACAGATTTTTCAGAATAATCATCTGAAATACCAGAATCAGATGGTGTTTGATCAAAAACAACTTCTTTTTCTGAAGTATCATCATTTTGTACACTCTCATCTGTAGTCAATGACTCAGAATCAGCACTTTCTGAACTTTCTTCAGATGTAATCGATTGATCTTTCACTGTTTCACCAATTGATCTCATCCAAGTAGCAAACAAATTTGGTTCTCTAACAATCTTTGCAATGAAAGCTTTGAAATCCCCCTTTTCATCAACAAACATATCCCAGCTGAATCCTTCAGGTAGTTGTTCATCATTTTGGTCCACTAAACATGCTGTGCTGTTAGAAGAAATGTAGTTGCTCCAGTTGAAATCTACCAAACATCCTTTCTTTGAATCTTCAATCTTTCTACCATGAGCCGTCTGTGAGTCTTGTGTCTGACCAACTTGCTGATAAATGGCTTTCCGGTAGTAGTCATCTTTTCCAAATGGATTTTGAGCACCACTAACTTCTCTGTTCTTGCACTCCCGCTTAAAATGACCTTTTTCCCTGCACCTGAAACAAGTAACTTTAGATTTATCAAAACCTAAAGTAGAAACACAAGCATCAAGAAAGTCATTTCTCCCAGTAATTGTTTTGAACTTCTCAGCACGTCTAAGAACACTTGCAAGACACCATTTGATATCCATTAATTCCATCTCTTCGGCATCTATTTGGTCGTAATCCTCTTTGGTAAGCATAGGATTTCCAATTCGACCAGCAACTAAACCTTCATATGAGATAAGCACGGAACCAAGTAACGCCATATGATCTTTTGCAATGTCTTCAGAAAAACTTTGACCTTCTGGAAGATTTAGAGCTATATTGCATTGAATCACACAACCATTTCCCATCTTTGTGGTTTGAGACTGAAAGCTTTCTGATGTGCTTTTCGGATTAACACTCGGATACAATGAGAAACCACTGTTGCTTTTGTTTGAATTTTGATCAGTCTTTTCTGTAGAATCCCCAACACTATAAGCAGTCTGAATTTTTGGACTTCTCTCAGCTTCTGAAGTCGGAACACTACCCTTGTAATACATCTTTACATCTTGTTGACCACTTGGATTATTCATCCTTGCGATCTTTTGCTGTTCCAAATCCTGACTTTCAATCTTTTCAATGAACTGAGAGATTGACAACCCTTCATAAACTCCGGTATTT
Source organism: Helianthus tuberosus (assembly GCA_030545235.1). Lineage (NCBI taxonomy): Eukaryota > Viridiplantae > Streptophyta > Magnoliopsida > Asterales > Asteraceae > Helianthus > Helianthus tuberosus. The sequence continues at coordinate 171,385,068 of CM060414.1, read as the reverse complement.
TTCAGTATCATCAAATATGTTCCCCACTCTTTTTGAGGTAAAGCATCAGCTAGCTTATCCACCCATTCCTCATCTTCTTTGTTAATGTTCATCATCGACATTGTTCGAACTAAGTGACAATATCGTTCAATGAGTTTCTTTGTATCTTCTCCGGGCAAACTTGTGAACAAGTCAAACTCCTTTTTAAGCAACGCCTTTTTGCTTTTAATCATGTTTGCACTACCTTCAACTTTGACTTTCAAAGCATCCCAGATTGACTTTGATGTTTTGTCATGTTGGAGAAGTATAAAGATGTCTTCTTTGATAGCTTGTTGAAGCAAACTGATCATCATTTTTTCAGCTCGATACATTTCCCGTTCTTCATTACCAAACTCTGAAATTTGTTTTACTGTCTCCATTTCAGTACGTGGTAGCATATACTTTTTCAGAATACATTCCCATGATCTTAGATGATTTGCTTGCACCCAGTTTTCGAAACGATCTTTCCATCCATAGTATTCCTCAATGCACATTAGCTTTGGGGGTTTCTGAGTAGTCCCCGTTTCATTTTCTGAATTCATGTTCTGAGCAATGGAAGATGAACTAGACGATGTTGCAAACGCGTTGTGAAAATCGTTATCCATGTTTCAATCACTATCAATAACAGATTCTTTCAAGCGAAATAGTCAATTTGTAGCTTTCAAGCGAACTGGTCAACTGAACTTTTTTCAAGCGAAATAATCTGTCAAACTGGTTGAAGCGAGACTAATCAATTCTTTGAAGCGAAATTGTTCAAGCGAAACTGTCTGAAGTGAGAATCCTGAAGCGAAAACCTTGAAGCGAAAACAAATCCTGTTTGAAGCGAAATGTTAAGTGTCGCTTGAAGTTTCAAGCGAAATCGTCCAATAAAACTATGTTCTTCAAGCGAAATCCATTCGAAGGTCGATTTTGATCACTTTTAGGTCGAATTTTGTTATGAAACTTTCAAGGGTTTATTATCTTGTACTTTTAAACAATCCGTGAGAAATTGAATAGTTTTTGGCCGTGAAAAATTTCTGAACTGATGAAAGAAGATGTAGAAGTAAGATATTGTGATGAATTTCGGCTGATATCTGCAGAACTCCTCCTCCTGAGCTCTGATACCAATTGTAAGGATCGTGTTCGTGACCTAAACGAGTCGGTTCAGAGGAATTCCATCAAATACAGGTGCGGAAAACAAGTATTTGACGTGTAAACAGCTTAATCTTCACTTTAACACTGATTATATTGATAATTGATCACGAATACAATCAGTTCTCACACCGGCAGCACTTCGGTATGGAAATTCAGAATTGATACTTATGATTTCGCTTGACCTTGACCTTCTATATATAGACATCAGGATTTCGCTTCAGCATAACTCAAGCGAAATCTTAACATGTTGATTTCGCTTGAGAAGCTTCAAGCGAAACCCCTTCAACATTCAAATGTTCAAGCGAAATCTCACTAACTCTATCACATTTTCTCATTCTACGAGCCCTGATCTATTCTAACTAGTGCAAGACTCGATACAAGACGAAGTTGACAGATGTAGTGCACCAACAATTTTGGAGAGATCTATGTGAATACCTTCATAATTCACCATGTGTCCTAAAAATTGTACCTCTTGTAGCCAAAATTCACACTTCGAGAATTCGGCGTAAAGCTTCTCCTTTCTTAACAAAGTTAAGAGTGCATGCAAGTGTTGACAGTGTTCATCCTGTCTTTTGGAATAAATAAGTATATCGTCGATGAAGACAATTACAAATTTATCCAAGTACGGTTTACAGATCCTATTCATCATGTCCATAAATGTTGCAGGAGCATTTGTCAGTCCAAAGGGCATGACTGTAAACTCGTAATGACCATACCTAGTTTTGAAAGCAGTTTTAGGTATGTCTTCTTCTTGTACCTTCAATTGATGGTATCCGGAGCATAAATCTATCTTAGAAAAATACCTAGCTCCTTGCAATTGATAAAAAAGATCATCAATTCTAGGTAATGGGTATCAATTCTTAATTGTAACCTTATTTAATTCCCTGTAATCGACACACATTCTCATTGACCCATCTTTCTTTTTCACAAACAACACTGGAGCTCCCCACGGGGATGAACTAGGTTTTATGAACCTTTTGCTTAATAATTCATCTAAGTGCTTTTTCAATTCTAGCATTTCGGTGGGTGCTAACCGATAAGGTGTCTTGGCTATCGGTGTAGTTCCAGGAATTAGATGAATTCTAAATTCGATTTCCCTATTGGGTGGTAATCCAGGTAGTTCTTCCGGAAAGACATCCGGGTATTCTGATACTACCGGAATTTCTTTAAGTTCCTTACTTTTCGTGTTAATGATTACTGAAATCATATACACCACCTCTCGTTTTCTTGAATAACTGGCCAACTTCATTACTGAAATGAATTTCAGTGGTTTTCGTGGTTTATCTCCTGTAATCATCACTAATTCTCCTATGGGTGTATGAATTTCTATGGAGTTTTTATCACAGAGAATTCGAGCATGGTTGGCTACTAACCAATCCATTTCTAATACTATATCGAATCCGGCTAGATTCATAGGTAACAGGTTTGCAGAAAATTTATGACCTAAGAGTTCTATCTTTTCTTCTCGCAAAACCTTATCTATGTTAACAGAATTCCCATCTGCCGTTTCGACTGTAAAAATCTGCCTAAGGTTGGTTAAGGGTAAGTTAAGAGCTTGGCAGAATGAAGTATTTATAAAACTTTGGTTTGCACCAGAGTAAAATAATACTTTTGCATAAACGTCGTGAACTAGGAACGTACCAGCTATCACGTCAGGGATTAGTTCTGCTTCCTGAGTAGTCAACTGGAAGGCTCTTACGTTTATCTTGGTAGTTCCTTCTGCTGGTTTGGCTTTGTTATCAGCTGGTTTGGCCAATTTCCGGCAGTCTGGCCTAAAATGTCCAGCTTCCCCACAGTTGTAGCAGATTGTGGATTTCTTTTTCCTGCAATCTTCTTCTTGATGCCTCGGAATTTTGCAGAAATTGCAATATCCTTTGCATCTTCCAAAATGCTTTCTTTTGCAGGCATTGCAAAATGGAACAGTGGAAGATTGTCCGGTTCCCTTTTTCTTGAAATTGTTACGGTTACCCATACGGAATCCCTGGGTAATCTTTTGGGCTACTTCCTTTTTCCGGTTTTCTTTTCGCGTACGCACTAGTCCGTCAGTTAGGGTGTTAGCTAATTCCACAGCATCGTCAATAGTGCAAGGTCTCGCAGCTTTAACGATATCACGGATTTCGCCAATCAATCCCCAAATATAGCGGGAAATAAGCACCGGCTCTGGGGAAGCCAGGGTTGGTACAACTCTAGCGTACTCGAAGAATGTCGAAGTGTACCCTCGACAATCTACACCCACCATCCGGTGGTTCAAGAATTTATTCGCCATTTGTTCCTTTTCATATTCAGGACAGAATTTTCTCTCCACTAGTCGCTTAAATTCTTCCCAACTCATGGCATAAGCCGCATCGCTTCCCTTGGCTTGAAGTACCGTATTCCACCATTCTAGCGCCCCTTCTTTAAAAAGATGCGACGCGTACATGACCTTGTCTTCTTTAGTACATTTACTTATTTTAATCACCGCCTCGGTTTTCTCTAACCAACGCAGTGCAACAGTCGCCCCCTCGTTGCCTGCAATTTCAACCGGTTTACAGGCAAGAAACTCTTTGTAAGTGCAACCAGGCGTTGCAGCTTTCATTTTCTTAAGGAGTGGGGCTTGCATCACATCGTTGTTGTTAGTATGATTGCCGCCTCCATTTACACTATTACTGAAATTGTCGCCGTGTGTACGTTTGCTAGGAATAATTTGTTGAGGTTCAATTGGATTTCGGGCAGCAGCAAGAATTGCTGGAATAACATTGGCTATTCCCTGAGCAACGATATTCTCGATATCTTGCCTATTCAGAAATTGATCTTCATTGTTTTGCCCAGAATGATTAACTTCATTAACAGGTTCATTACCAGCGTGTTCCATCTGGTAATTAATTTATATAAATAATTAGCAGAAAATAACTAATAATCAAACATAACAAAATAATTGCACATAATTACGTTAACAAGTATAGCCAAAATTTTCGATTTTTGATATTTTATATATTATAATAGGCATCCGTACACACTGGTTATCTTATAAAGGTTTTATTTTTAAGTTATTTCATACGATTATATTTTGATTATTATATTATTATTAAACACATGCTTCCACCATCCCCTGCTATCCCATCAACTGGCATTTTCAGTAACGACGTTCCCTTTCGTCGTACTTCCAGGAGATCTGTTCTCCCACCTCTCGGATTCGATTCCCTGCATCCACCAGCTCCTCACCAAAATGGCGGAGTTCAGCCAGGTTCTCATTGCTCATTGGTGGGTTTGGTGCAGGCTCGGGGTCAAACTGAGGGAGAAAAGTATAAGGGTTGTTTAAAAGATTCTGGAATTGCCAATCGTTGGTCCACCATTCTTCCATTTCTCCTAAAGGTCGGGTATTGACAAGGGGATCTGGGATGGCTGGTTCCAAGTTTATGGGAAGTTGGGTTTCGGCAGGATAAGTGAAAAGGTTTTCATCAACAGGCTTGAGGATATCCCAACTTGCTAATATGCTATCTAGCTTTTCCTGCAATGGCATTTCCTCGTCTTGCTTAGAGCTCTCTCCAATCTCTATTCCTTTCCCTTTATCCATTGGGTCCTCCGTCTTGGCAACTTTCCTAGTTACTGGTTTTCTTCTGCGCACACGCCTCCAACCAACAATTCTTCTTCTCTTCTTTGGCTTGGGTTTCTCCGGAGGTTGAGCTTGAAATTCCATAGGCTCCTCAACATCGGCACAATACCCAGTAAAGTCTTTGGAAACTTCCACATTAACATAATAGAGATTGAGATTCTGAAGGGCTTCAGATAATTCATTCATGCTGTTTAGCAGATATAAAGAAACACACAAAATTCTAGGTTAAAAATTTTGTAAATTGAATAATCACAGAAAGAAATCTAATATTTATACAAATAGATTGATTAAAACAAAATATTGCGATTTATATATATATTTATTACAAAATACATTTGAAATTTAAAATATATGAGGGGATAATTTATTTTAATCTATCTTTTCTTATTAAGTTGTTTATTTAATGGGCAAAGTTTCTGATGTATAGATGATATAGGTGCTGGTACTAGTTTGGCGATTCAACTAGAGGTTAGCATTTACTGCTGTAGTAGCTAACATATAGAGATCTGCCCATTTTTCATCTAATTCGTCTTCCCATGGTGGGTTATTGCCTATTTCCTGAGTTTCCTTAGGAATCATCACTTCTTTTGGTTGTGATTTCTTTATTTTCTCTTGACTTTTTCTAATAATCCAACTTCTTTTATTAGGGGTAAGTGGTTTCTCAAACTGTGCCTTACGGACAAATATTCCTTCCTCAGTATCTACTGAGTATTTCGAGGAATTTGATTGAGATGAAGTTCCCTTATCTTTTGGTGAACTATCTAATTGACGATAGATGTCCGAAAGTCTTTGCTTACCCATACTGTAACTAACAAGTAGTCAGTTAATAAAACACGTAATCACAAGATAGCAATCAGTAAAATTAAGTATTTCTAAATACTTAATTGGCTTAAATCAGTGGCTCTGATACCACATTTTCCTGTCACGGCCCCAGCCCCGGTTTGACCCGGTCTAGGAGCCGCGGGACAGGAACCCGTGGTAATGATTGATTGAGTCGACAGCGAAAGATTTTACAGGATCTTTTTAAAACTTGAAATGCCCGATTATTTTATTTCATAATTCGGGATAAACCCCCGTAATTTACAATAGAGGAATTTCACAAGGAAATTCCCTGATTTACAAAACATGTTTATTTATTTAATTGAGCCACTACTTCAAGCTTTGTTAGTGCTCCGTAGCACTATTCCTTGGTTCACAGTAGTTACCTGAAACATGTTTTAAAAATATTTTGTCAGCGGGGAAATACTGGTGAATCATTCATTTTGCACAAAATGACACATGGTTATAAATTACAGCATAAGAGCTATTACAATGGCTTTTATCTTATTTTTATCTGGCGCCGTGTCACCTTCTGGTGACGATGGTCATACCACTATTGGGTCTTTCCCCAAGTAGTGATGATTATCACTGTTAGGATTTATTAGCCTAACCGTGAGAAATTTAGTAATGTGCACAATACCCCACTAGCCAGTGATTCAAGATAACCACGACTTAATCCTTGTAATTATAACTTTTGAAAATGATTGGAGTATTGTAAAACAATGTTGATAAACAGAGAATGACTCACATTGCAGATTTAAACGGGCAGAGTTTAGCCTACTGATTAGCCTTGTAACCTAATTTAAATAACAATGCACACGAACTAGGTTAGTAACTAATACAACATTTACGATAACTCACGAGATTAAAGCCCTCACAACGAATGACAAAGCGCAATACTTAAACATCCATCGAATTCACGACGAATGACAAAGTATAGCCCTAATTTGGGCAGCACTTAAACATCCATTGGATAGTTTCAATCGATCGGACATTGAATCGTAGCAGCGATCGAGTTAATACCTTGTATCGTAGTAGCACCTCGCTATATTGAAATTCGAATTTAAGCAGTGAGAATTCGTTTTTGAGAATTGTTTTCGACACCAGAGGACTGCTCATGATCCAAGCTATTTATAGCTGAAAATTGGGTCTCACGCGGCCCGCGTGAGCCCCCTTGATCCTTACGCGGCCCGCGAGGGCATCTATTCGTAGATCAGGGCATCCGTGTCACTGGTAGGCATGCCACGTGGGTGACACGTGGATCTGGATGCTTATCCGGTCAAACTTCACTTTGACGCGACCCGCGTAAGCTTCCCTTATGGCTTACGCGGCCCGCATGAAACCCAAAAATCTTGATTTCTTGATTTTTCATTCACAGTAGGGTTTCAGGGGTCCGGGTTTTTACTTACGGGTCATTTTGGGACATTTTTGAAGGTCCTTACATTGACTTAGACTTTGACTTCAGAAACACGGGGTGTTACAGCCTCCCCTTGTTTAGGGAATTTCGTCCCGAAATTAGGCCGAAGCCGTAACAAATAACTGCGGGTACTTCGCCTTCATGTCGCTTTCGAGTTCCCAAGTGACTCTGCGCCTCGTTTTCCTTCCCATCGGACTTTCACAATAGGAATGCGCGAGCGTCTGAGCTGCTTGGTTTGACAATCCATGATTTCGACAGGCTTTTCCACGAAGTGTAGTGTTTCGTTTATCTGAAGGTCGTCGAGAGGTACAATTAAATCATGCTCAGCCAGGCACTTTCGGAGGTTCGACACATGGAAAGTCGGGTGGACGTTACTAAGTTCCTCCGGTAGTTCGAGTCTGTAGGCGACTTTTCCGATCCTTTCCAGAATCTTAAAAGGTCCAACATATCGAGGCGCTAGTTTCCCTTTCTTGCCGAATCTGACCACACCCTTCCAAGGTGATACCTTTAGGAGTACGTAGTCGCCAACGTCAAATTCAAGGGGCTTGCGTCGTCTATCGGCATAACTTTTCTGTCGATTCCGAGCATTCGTTAGATTGTCTCGAATTTGGAAAATTTTGTCTGTCGTTTCTTGCAATAGCTCGGGACCGGTTAATTGCGAATGACAATTCTCGTGCCATACAATAGGCGATCGACATTTTCTTCCGTATAAGGCCTCGAATGGTGCCATTTGAATGCTGGAATGATAACTATTTTTATACGAGAATTCGACTAGCGGCAGGTATTTATCCCAATTACCACCGAAGTCTATGACACACGAACGGAGCATGTCTTCAAGAGTACGAATCGTTCTTTTAGTTTGACCGTCGATTTGAGGGTGGAATGCAGTACTTAGATTAAGCGATGTACCGAGTGCCGTTTGAAACGTTTCCCACAGTTCCGAGGTAAACCGAGCATCACGATCAGAAATGATGTCGCGAGGTGTCCCATGATTACAAATGATCTTGTCAGTGTAGATTCGGGCTAATCGTTCTACCTTGTAGTTTTCCCGTATTGGCAAAAAGTGAGCTGATTTAGTCAAACGGTCAACGACAACCCAAATGATGTCGTGACCTGATGACGTGTGCGGAAGCTTTGTTATGAAGTCCATAGCTATACTCTCCCACTTCCACATAGGGATTGGCGGTTGTTTGAGTAAGCCAGAGGGTCTTTGGTGTTCAGCTTTGACTCTCGCACAAGTCAGGCACTTTCCAACATAGAGAGCAATATCCCTCTTTATTCCCGGCCACCAGTACTTGTAGCGAAGGTCCTGGTACATTTTGTCGGCATCGGGATGAATAGAATACCGGGATTTGTGGGCTTCGTCCATCAGAATCTGTCGCAAATCGGTCCGTTTGGGGATCCAAATTCGGTCCAGAAAGTGGAATATCCCATTTGATTTACTCACAAGCTGGGGTCCATCATGGTAGATTCTTTCTTTTTTCAGAGTGCGTTCATTAAAACATGCATGCTGAGCTTCGCGGATGAGGGTTTCGAGATCGTATTGGGCTTGGACATTACGAGTGCTAAGCAAATAACTTCGTCTGCTGAGAGCGTCGGCAACAACATTTGCCTTGCCTGGGTGATAACGGATCTCACAGTCGTAATCGTTGAGTAGTTCTATCCATCGGCGTTGACGCATATTAAGTTCCTTCTGATTAAAGATATGTTGTAGGCTCCTATGATCGGTGAAGATCGTACACTTGGTACCATACAGGTAGTGTCGCCAAATCTTTAACGCAAAAACAACTGCGCCTAGCTCGAGATCATGGGTTGTATAGTTCTTCTCGTGGATTTTGAGCTGATGAGATGCGTAAGCTATAACCTTGTCCCGCTGCATAAGGACACAACCAAGACCAAGGTTGGAAGCATCACAATAGACAATGAAATCGTCGTTTCCGTCGGGCAATGTGAGAACAGGAGCATTGCAAAGCTTGTGCTTGAGGGTTCGAAAGGCAGACTCTTGTTCAGTTCCCCAAACAAAAGGTTTGTCTTTATGCGTGAGAGCGGTAAGTGGCACTGCGATCTTTGAGAATCCTTCGATAAATCGTCGATAATAGCCCGCTAGTCCGAGAAAAGAACGGACTTCAGACGGGTTCTTAGGTGTAATCCAACTCTTAACTGCTTCAATCTTCGCGGGGTCGACATGAATACCTTGACTATTAACAATGTGACCCAGAAACTGAACCTCCTCCAACCAGAATTCACACTTGGAGAACTTCGCATAGAGTTGGTTCCCCAGGAGTAGCTCGAGAACCAAACGTAGATGTTGTGCGTGTTCGGCTTTTGATTTGGAATAGATCAAGACATCGTCGATGAATACGATGACGAAACGGTCGAGATATGGTTTACACACGCGATTCATCAGATCCATGAAAACCGTGGGTGCGTTGGTTAATCCAAAAGGCATGACAACGAATTCGTAATGGCCGTATCGAGTGCGAAACGCGGTTTTGGGTATATCCTCCTCGTGAATGCGTAGTTGGTGATAGCCTGAGCGTAGATCGATCTTTGAGAAACACGTAGCACCTTGTAGCTGATCAAACAAATCTTCGATTCGGGGTAGGGGATAGCGGTTCTTGATAGTTAACTTATTCAATTCCCGATAGTCGATACACATCCTGAACGATCCATCCTTCTTTTTGACGAAAAGGACTGGCGCGCCCCAAGGAGAGGTGCTCGGGCGAATGAAGCCTTTCTCAAGTAATTCCTGGAGTTGGTTTGAGAGTTCACGCATTTCAGACGGTGCGAGTCGGTAAGGAGCTTTGGCAATAGGGTTGGCTCCAGGAATGAGGTCGATACGAAAGTCGATATCACGACTTGGTGGTAGGCCGGGAAGGTCGTCAGGGAACACATTAGGAAATTCACGAACCACAGGAACGTCTTTCACCTCTGTCTTTCCTTTCTTTTCCTTCTCCGCTACTACGATGTTAGCCAAGAAAGCTCTGTATTCCTTGCAGAGATACTTGCTAGCTTGGGCACACGACATGAGTTTGAGACCCTTCGAAGCAGTTTCACCATAGACACACAATAGATCACCATTCGCGAGCGAAAATCGAATCATCTTATCGAAGCACACAACTTCAGCATGGTTTTCGCGAAGAAAGTCCATGCCTACTATGATGTCAAAACTTCCGAGTTGCGTCGGAATAAGGTCGATTGGGAAGAGGTGATTGTTGAGCTCAAGTGTACAATCACGAAGAACAGAATTAACGGCGACGGTTCTTCCGGTGGCGACTTCAACATCGAACGTCGAGGAGAGTTGGGAGCGCTTACGATTTAGGAGCTTCTCGAATTCGAATGACACAAAGCAATTATCAGCTCCAGTATCAAATAAACACGAAGCATAAATACCATTCACAAGGAACATACCATTGACCACGTTGTTGTCGGCTTGGGCTTGACGCACGTTGATGTTGAAAGTTCATGCGCGTGCTGGTTGTTGCTGGTGTTGCTGCTGCTGGGGCTCTTGTTTCACAACCCTGTTTGGGCACATGTTGGCGAAATGGTTAGGATCGCCACATGCGAAGCAGGCTCTGGCGTTGACCGCGGGTGCCGGAGGAGCTTGTTGACCGTGAGGGGCGGTGAGTAGAGCTTGATGAGCAGGAGCTTGTCGAGCACGGCAGTTGGTAGTGAAATGGCCGTACATATTGCAATGAGCACAAAAACGGCAAGCAATGGTAGTCGGGTGGTGGTAGGTACAAGTAGGGCAAAGCGGGTGTGGCCCAGTGTATGCACGCTTAGCAGGCGGTGCATTTGCCACAGGCGCCCGCTACTTGACGCTGTTGAGCTGGTACAGCTTGTATCGGTGCAACAGTGATCACACAGTTCTTGTTGCTCGAGGCGGTGGTGGTTTCAGCAGTTGGTGCGGCGGTGGTAGCTTGGTGCAGGTGCTTTGGAGTTTTATCCCAGACACCAGCCTTGACCCGCTTGTCGTTGATTTCAGTGGCCAGTAGATAAGTCTATTCGATCATCTTAGTCTTAGCCGCTTGCACGAAATCTGCAACACAGTCAGGCAGGGCTCGGATATACTTCTTGATTGCCATGTCTGAAGTCTTGACTTGGTTAGGGCAGATGATGCTGAGTTGTTTGAAGCGAGCAGTGAGAGCAGCATTTTCACCTTCCTTCTGCTTTATGTGCCAGAATTCATCTTCTAACTTTTGACGCTCATGAGGAGGGCAGAATTCTTCCAGCATGACCTCCTTGAGTTCGTCCCACGATAGTCCGTAGGCTGCATCGTTCCCTCGTTTGTTTCTCTCGGCCGTCCACCAGTCTAGTGCGCGGGACTGGAAGACGCCGGTAGCATTTAGAGTGCGGAGGTCGTCTGGGCAACCGCTCTGTCGTAGAGTGACCTCAATGGAATCAAACCATTGGAACAACGCTGTAGGCCCTTCCTCGCCAGTGAATTCCTTTGGCCCATAAGACTTGAATTGCTTGAAACTGAAGGGAGCTTTGGTAGTAGCTTTAGGAGCTTCGGTTGTCGATTCCTCAGATGATTTGCTGACGTTCTCGTAGACATCACTCACGGCTTTTGCTACTTGTTTAGCGATGATAGCAGCAAGACGTTTGTCTCTCTTTTCTTGGCGAGAAAGTGGTGTGTGACGGGATGATGGTCCAGTTGACATTGTCTGCAACAGACATCCTCATAGGTCTCTGACACATCATAATCGAATCTCACCTCACACGTCTAATACTTACTAAAGCTTAGGAACACGCAATGTAGTATGTATCACATACACACATAGACACGTAATCACAGATTCACATAAACACAGAAGCACATAAGCACATAAGCACATAGGGCACAGAATCACAGAAGCACCTAATCATGTAGTCACAAGAGGCATATAGGAGCATATAGAAACACGCAGAGTATTCCGACTGCCTCAGAATACAAACCTAGCATTCAAAGTTCGCGAGTGTTCGAATATAGCAATCGCGTTTAGTATATCGAGTAGCGTAGTATAAGCGTATAACGTAGCATAAAGTCATCCACAATTCAACGATTTGTTAACGTTTTGAGATAGAATTGCAGTGCGAGTCGTGCGTGTCGATCGAAGTGGAAGCAAAAATCGAATGAATCTCCAAAATTTAAACACATAAACAGGTAAGCACACATATAAGCACACAAAATCGACGAATCATCAGAGTCAGCAGTTGCGGGCTCAGAATCGAAACACATAAAAGTCGAGAAATAGATTGTCTGCGGCTATTAGACTTCGACTAACCAAAGTGATTCGACTATTCACAAAGACTTGTTGTGCACATTTGACCCCCAGGACTATGCCCTTGCCTCGATTCTTGGGCGTTTGGCACGTATCCCGTTAGTCATATCGTGACTTCAGGTCGTTGGAGTCCGTCGAGACTTTGGTGAGAGTTTTGTAAAATGAGCGGAACAAGTCGTCAAGGTTAGGGTTTCACCCCTAGCTTAACAACTTCGTTCCTGTTTTTCAATAAAATAGAGGAGATTATTCATCAAAATACGGATTTCACTCCTGATTTGGCATAATTCTCCCTGTTTGTAAATAAAATGCGGGTTGATTAAGCAACTTTAGTCGAGAGTTTGCGGTTTTCACACCTAATCTTGACTTAGTTGCTCTTTTATTGTTGAAAATTCGAGTGCGGTGATAGTGTAGCATAAGCGAGAAATAGCGGTAAGCTCATACATAATCCCTAACGGATATGCACAAGTCGGTCTGTTGGTTCCTAACTACAGACTAGGTATCTAAGACATCGACCCGGACTAGGTCGTGTCTTGCCTAATTCCCTATAGTTATGGCTCTGATACCAATCTGTCACACCCCAACCGATGGCGGAAACATCGGGGCATGGCACTGAGCGAAACAGATTGTCCAGAAGTTTCCATAACAATTATCATTACCAATCGATTTAAATTAACATGTCCCATACCATGTCTCAAAAGGTAAACAAATTATTACAGACGAAATCTAGGCAAATAGTTCTATTCTGACAACTCAGATTTTCAAATAGAGCAATTGTTTATCTGCTTCTAGAGACCCTTGATTTAATTTGTACAGACAACTATTTGTTGGCCTCTAGAGCCTTATTCTAGCTTCGATTTCCTACCAGATGTGCATCCTAAGCACCTGTCACATACATTAAAATAAAGTCAATACATATAATGTAAAGGTGAGCATACAAGTTTGATAATAGCATATAGAGTTCGAATTTCGTTTACGCATAACCAGCACGTACACATAGAGAAATGAAGCACGTTAGTTATCGACATAGATCCATCGATACCAATGACTGCGGGTTGACTGCCTGGGGCAGTTCGCAATACATGATTACCACCGTAATCCATGCATGTAATTGTCCTTAACAACCCCTGCGAACAGGTGCTGAGTCCAAACTATAGTACTATCGTTGCTAAGGCAGGTAGACAACATTCCATGTGTAAACATAACAAACAAGCATTCATAAGCCATGTATAACATGCATTAACGGTTAGCGTTCAAATAGTATTGAGTAGTGTGTTTATTGTGATTTGAATATTCGTAACGTATGTAACACCCAAAAGTGCGTAAAGCTAAAAGGGGGTTGAGTATACTCACAGCGATGATGGATTGAAGGGAGCGCTCAGAGAGTAGGGTTAGCCTGATCAGAACGATAGCATAACATTAAGTGACGCGTAAAACGATGCAAGGTGTAAGTGGCTCGGAGAGCAGCTCGGTCGGATTGGTAATCCGATCGGACGGTCCGGTTGTGCGGATGACAATCCGCTCGGGTGGTCATCCGGTCGGACAGGTTGTCCGGTCGGATGACTGTTCGAGTGGATTGTTTCTTCCTTTGATGTGTTTGTGTATGATGGCTTGTCTTTTGAAGTTTTCGTTGTGGCATTTTGAAAACATTGAAGTATCTCTACCTTTCAAGTCGGTCGATCGGACGGTCTGTCCGATCGGACGACAATCCGATAGGTTGATACTTCAGCGAGAACAAGTTCACAGCAGGGTGGTCACTCGGTCGGACAGGTTGTCCGGTCGGGTGGCATCCTTAGTGCATTGAACATGTTGAAAATTGTTTAAGTCCAAGTATCTCATGATACGAAGAGTAATCCGGTTGGGTATGTAGTCCGATCGGATAACAATGCGTTCAATACTCAAACTTCAGATAAAGTTGGTTAAGTGGGGGACCCAAGGTGTAAGCCGTTCGGATGACCTAGTCGCTCGGATGGCTTATCTGGTCGGACAGTAGTCCGGTCGGATAGCACTCTGTGCTGGTCGTTCCGTTCGTCTTTCACTTGGCCGTTTTGATTGTTTGTTGCTTTTATCAAGACGTTTTGACAACGTGTTAACCAACATAACTCCATCTTGACCCAAGTAACCCGATCGTCCAGGAATCACCCTAGTTCGACCAGTTAACCGGTTCGAGACGGTTGCTCTTGGTTAACCCGAAATCGGTGGTCTTGTGAGTAGAATCCGGATCTTGAGCTAGCACAACACCGCGAACGAGTAGGAGACTAGAACAAGGTCCGATTCTATCAGTTTTGAGTGCATTGAGTGTAAAAGAGTTGAAAGAAAGTTAGAAACCATCTTTCGATCCTTTTTCACTATGTTTATGTTTAGATCTATGCAAGATCTTTGTGTATTCGTGTGGAAATCGATTAGATCTGAGTTGTTCTTGGTGGATTGAGGCCAAAACATGAAGTTCTTCAAGAACACATGATGACGTCATCATAGAACACCTCAAATCTAGTGATTTCGCGGTTACAAGTTAAGATTTAAAAGATAGAAAGGTGTAGGAGTGCGTGTAGATTAAGAAAGTACAAGATTTAGAATGAGATCTTACCGGAATTGAGAGAAATCGAAGAAAAGGTGAGGAGAGCGTGCTGTTCGGTCAGAGAGTTGCCAAAAGTAGAAAGTTTGAGAGTGACATGGGTATTTATAGAGTTACCCAAAGAGGAAAGTGTGGGTCGGTCGGATGGCATCTCGCCCGGGTGACTTATCCGGTCGGATGTCATCTCGGTCGGATGACATATGGCACCAGATCAAGTGTCAGCCCGGTCGGATGGGCAATCCGGCCGAATGGCACTTGGTTTGGGTGTTCGGCGCGACGATTTTTTGAGGTTTCGATTTCTATTGCGAGCGATTCGAAAGCGATAGATTTTCCTAGTCAAATTACTTTTAATCCCAACTATTCATATCTAGCGCTGTCTCTTCTCCACTAATTGTCATAGTTCGATTTCGATTGAGTTCGATTGTGTTTCGATTGATTACCATAACATAACATAAATAAACATGCACAAGTAACACATAAGGCACACACACACATATAACAATAACCAAAATGCATATGTCGAGTTGCGATTCGATGTCGATTTGATTAGCATAGTTTGATTATTGTTTAGTTAACTTTATCGCATTGTTACTTCCTATAGTTAACAGTCGTAAGTCGATTGAATGGCGAATAACACACGTCGATTATTGTAATTATTGACACTTACTCCACATAATACAACTAAATTAAACACACAAAAGAAATTTACTACAAGTTAAGTTGCACGAAATCGGTCGTTGAATTTGACCTTGACTAAGACTTTGACTTCAGAAACACGGGGTGTTACAACCGTAATCAAAACAACCTAATTACAGGCACAATTTACTGGAGGATCCTAGTCTGGAATGGACGTAACTATGACCCGTTAGAATGTTAACGGGTCTTATTCAAGTTATAAGACTTAGACCAGTTAACTTATAATAAATAGGTACAGTTCGCCAGATTAATGGAGAGCAGATAGAATATGGTTTGCACACTTACGAGTACTATGACTTGTATAATATGGATCAGACAACCATACATTCTGATTAGAACTGATTTGGAAAGGTTTTAACCCGATTCGGCTAATTTATATAAGCTATGTTATATAAGTCAACCGTACGTGCATATGCGGCATCGGGTGGTCAAATGGGTCTATGGTAAGTCCAATATGCCAAAACATGTTTAATATAATGTTACATTAGTTACAAACTTATTTTATATGTCCATTATGTTTTAAAAGCAGTTTATGCGCAAAAAAGGGCATTTTGGTCACTATTTAGGCATAATATGTGGACTTTGCATTTTGGAAAGGTTTTGACCCGATTCGGTTAATTTATATAAACTATGTTATATAAGTCAACCGTACGCGCATATGCGGCATCGGGTGGTCAAATGGGTCTATGGTAAGTCCAAATGCGCAAAAAGGGCATTTTGGTCACTATTTAGGCATAATATGTGGACTTTGTATAAAACCCGACAAATGATATGATCAGAAGGTATAACCCTTATGGGTTATTCCCTATAATAACATGATCATATTACAACTTCAAATCAGTAGCTTAACAATCTAAAACGGGTCATAATCGAAAGTCAAAGAATAAGTTAAATTGTTTGACTTTCGGTCGCGAACCGAGCTCTAAGCAGGAAATGACGGATTAGACATGATCTAACATGTCCAAATATGTTATTTAAACTTATATAATGTCAAAAAGGTTTCGATACTTAGAAGTTCATTTAAAGTTAATTACGAAAATCTGTGTTTTTGACTTTTATTTAATAAAACTTTGACCCGTCATTTGATCAACTTAACGTGATCTTCAGAAGGTGTTCTCTCAGGGAATTAACACCTACATTATTACGATCACGTAACCATGTTCGATTCGAACATTGGCTTGACCGAAATGGTCATAACCGAAAGTCAAAGCAAAAGTCATTTTGCTTAACTTTCGGCTAATAACTAGCCTAATAAATGAAACAAGACTGAGTTAGAACACTTACAAGTGTTCAAGTAAGACTAAGCTTCAAGTAGGAGGCCTCTTTAGATCAGAAGAACTCCAAGAGATAAAGAGAAAGAATTTAAGAGGTGCAAGTCCAAGTGAAGCAAGAACGTGGCTATTTATACTTGAGTTCATGCCCTCAATTCTTGCCAAGTGTGATCATGGATGCTAAGGAGGTGATTAGCGTCATCACACATGTCCAAAGCAGTAGAAAAGGTGGAAAAAATCAACCAAAATGGCAGAGACTTGATACAGCAGCTGCCAGCTTGCAAACTGCTGCCAGCGATGTCCTTGCGGACCGCAAGGGGTAGGGTCTTGCAGTCCGTAAGACCTTCTGGCGCCCATTGTTTTGAATTCTCTTGTGGACCGTAAGGGATACCCCTTTGCGGTCCGTAAGGGACCCTCAGAATATGAATTTTGGTATCTTCTCATGTTTGACTCCTCAACATCCAAACTTCCACATTTTTACATAATTGGTCCCTCTCGTCCAACTTACTGGGATTATTTGTGAGTTGATGGGACACGTGTTGCCATATTATTCGTCATAATTTTCCGAGGTGTCACACGAAGTAAAATGAAGCATGAGTTATTATGCTAACAGTGACCAAGGTTTCTAGGTTTGTGACTATGGCCCAATAGTTTTTGTGGGCTAAAATGCCAAATATAACATATTATCCTTTAATTAAACTACAACAGCTCACCATTTAATTAAAAAAAATATGACTTGGTTAATTCTGCCTGGTTTTTCACATAAAATTAAAGTTGAAGCGAAAATCCAGATATCACTTGATTGGGTTACGAATCACTTCTTATAATGACCTTTTGACTTGTTGGAATTTAGACTACTTTCTTTCCCGACGAGGTTCATACAGAATAGAACGCTGTGAGTCTCGCCACAGGAAGAGAGCTCTCATTGTGTCCACTATTTTGTGTGAGAATAAGTCCTTGATTGTGAAAATCAAAGTTTAAATTATAGAGTGGGAGAGTTGGAACCATTGTCTATTTATTGAAGGGATTTATGATTGATGTCACTATCACATGAGATCCCCCCCCCCCCTTTAGAGGTATACATAACTGTTTGGATGATGACATCCCTCTCCCTATTGGTTGATATTAAACATTCCCTTTATCACGATTGTACTATTTTAACACCCCGGTTGATGAGTGAAATTGCACCAGTTTTAACGTTATATATGTGTGGGCCCGTAGGGGGTAAAAGTGAAATTGCACTAATTTTAACGTTATATTACTAATTTTGTGAAAATAACACTAATAATGCATCATGTGGTGGCGTTGATAGCCGAAAGACAAAAGGATACATGCATTAATCGGCCTTTATCCCAATTGTTGAGTGTTATGTGCCTTATGTCCAAGACTTGATGCAAAACTACTATAGAGTTGGAGGTCTCACTGGAAGCAGACTCTCTATTCCTACAGGGTAGAGGTAAGACTCTCTACATCTTACTTTCCTCACCCTACCTTAGCTTTGCTATTTTGGGTTGGAGTTTGCAACCTACCTCTTCGAAAGTGGGTCAATTTTCTATGTTACTTCAACTATTTGGGCTAATCATTTGATTTGGAGTAACCCACCATACTTTATTTGATATAGCCCAGGCCCATTTATAACCCCCAACAAAATATCCACCTTACTTTTTCGTGTGTGAGAGAGATAGAGAGAGAGAGAGATGAGTGAGAGAGAAGTGCCTAGGAGAGAGAGTCCATGGGGAAGGCCCGAAGGAGACACTCGTCAGCCGAAAGCTCACCGATGCAACGATCGTGTTGAAGATGTTGTTCAAGTTAGTTTCTATTTTTAATCTTAATCTCTCATCCTCTCTCTGTAACTTTCAGTTAATTTTATATCTTAATCGATCTGTGAATCTGTCTATCTATGAGTTTCTAGGTTTTCGATTGAATTATATATTTCATTGCGATTTGTTTGGATAGATTGTGGTTTCATTTTGTTTGAATATGTAGTTAGGTGTACACGAACTTGTTTAATAGGAAAATAAGAATCTGCCTATGAGTTTTTTGGTTTTAGAGTTGTTTTTTAAGTGAATTATTATATGTTTGATTTCGATTTGTTTGGATAAAGTGTGGTATTATTTTGTTTGAATTTGTATTTAGGGCGCATAATGATCAGTTAGGTGTATTATATGTTTGATGGTGATTTGTTTGGATAAATTGTAGTTTCATTCTGTTTGAATTTGTAGTTTGGGCGTGTAACGATCAGTGAGGTACTCTGCAGTTAATGCGGTAAAATATCGGATATCGGTCAAGGACCGATATTTGAGATATAGGTTATCTCGGTGAGATATGGGTGGGATATCGGTAATTATAATATCATGCAGAATTTTTATATATAGCAATTTACCACTAACAATTCAGTGATATATCGGTCAATATCGCCGATAATATCGGTACTGATATTTGACACCGATATTTTACTAGAGGACCGATATGGCCGATATAACCGGTATATCATCAATATTAACTGCATAGGTGAGGTATAGACAAATTTATTTAATAGGAAAATAAGAACTACATCATGAAGTTGATGATGCAAATCTAGGTTTGTTCTTCATGTAACTAGTCCTTATTGTTTATTTGATTTGCGATTGAGTTTGTATCCTAATCGATCTGTGAATCTGCGTAATAGTTTTTATGTTTTCGAGTTGTTTTTCGTATAAATTATGTGTTTGTTTGCGATTCGTTTGGATAAATTGTGGTATCATTCTGTTTGAAGTACAGACAAACGTGTTTAATAGGAAGATAAGAACTACATCAAGAAATTGATGCAAATCTAGGTTTGCTCTTCATTTAACTAGTCTTTCTTGTTGGTTTGATTTGTGTTTAAATAGATGTGTGTATCTGCCTATGGGTTTTTAGGTTATAGAGTTGTTTGTTTGTTTGAATGAACTGTATGTTTGATTGCAATTTGTTTGGATAAATGGCGGTTTCATTCTGTTTGAATTTGTAGTTAGGGCGTATAACGATCAGTGATGCATAGACGGATTTGTTTAATAGGAAAATAAGAGCTACATCACGAAGTTGATGCAAATCTAGGTTTGTTCTTCATGTAACTTGATCTTCTTGTTTGTTTGTTTTAAGTTTGGTGTTATCTTAGTGATGTGTGGATCTGTCTATGAGTTTCTAAGTTTTAGAGCTGTTTTTTCAATGGATTGTATGTTTGATTGCGATTTGTTTTGATAAATTGTGGTTTCCTTTTGTTTGAATTTGTAATTTGGGCGTATCACAATCAGTGAGGTATAGACGAACTTGTTTAATAGGAAAATAAGAACTACATCATGAAGTTGACGCAAATGTAGGTTTGTTCTTCATGTAAGTATTCCTTATTGTTTATTTGATCTGCTATTGATATTATCTTAAACGACGTTTGATTGATGAGCTAATTACTTAATTTGGTCATGAGTTTTTAGGATATATGGTTGTTTTTCGAAGAATTACATGTTTGATTGTGATTTATTTAGATGAAGGGTCGGTTTATCCTGTTTGAATCTGTAGTTTGGGCGCATAACGAACACTGAGTTATAGAAGAACTTGTTTAATCAGGAAAATAAGAGCTGCATAATGAAGCTAATGTTCAAATCTAGTATTCGATCGCAAAACTGACTTGGAATTTGATGCAAATTTAGGTTTGACCTTAATGTCATTGCTCTCTTGTTTGTTTTATTTGTGTTTGTTGTTAGCTTAATCAATGTGTGAATTTGGTCATGAATTTTTTAGGTTATATGATTCTTCAGATGATTTAGGGTCCAATTCTCGTCTATAGAAATGTTTGAAAGTTTGGGTCTTTTAATCAAAACAATTCGAAAGTTATTTAGTTCACCCTTTTAGATTTGTAATTCTTTCGGCTTTCAGGCATGCTTTGAAGGTAACCCTTTTAAGACGGTACCCAAAACAAGAAAGTGACCAGACCCTTTTCATTTAGTTCACCCTTTTAGATTTGTAATTATTTCGGCTTTCAGGCATGCTTTGAAGGTAACCCTTTTAAGACGGTACCTGGCCCGTTCAAGCTTTTCTGGCAATGCATGCAGTCCAACCCCGGGTACGAGTTCTTGCTTTCCATGTTGAATTCGATTTTTTTTGCCTGTAACTCAGATGTAATAATTGGCTCTCACAACAATAAATGGTAATTGTGGTATCTGAACTATTTAACATAATGAATCCGGTCTTTTCCATCAACAACTAAAGTGTCTCTGTTTATTATTTGTCAATCCCAATATCCAGTGGCGGACAACTTTTGTTCACCGGGGTTGGTTTTTTCGATGGTCGAATGTCGCTTAACTCGACTTCCAAGTTTTTGGTTCAAGTCAGGTCCTACAGCTAATGACAATACGTCTTTTAACCAGTTAAACTAAGAGCTAAAATGAGGTAGGTAATCATGACCGATGAAAAGGTTATGTATCGTCCAATAACCATTTAGAAAAAACAAGTGAAGTACTTAATTTATACTCTTTTTTTTTTTGCCTTTTACTTTGTTTTCAAAAGCAAAATGTATGTATTTGATCTTTTCTAATTAAATTAAAAAACCTCTGGCGTTTGAAAATTTCAAGGGCTGGTCAGAAAACCGTTATATACGTTACATTGTTACATATAAAATATAAAAGACTAGCGGGTCGGTTGATCCGCACCCTATGTGTGGGAGTTTTGTAAAGATGATGATTGTATTTCATGTTTTATTTTTTCAGGGAAGAACCAACTGAACCATTCTACTATTTACAACTGCCACCCCCCACTAGAGAAGTGAAACTCGAGTAGGAGTCTTAAGTGTTAATAGTTTTTGACAAATTTGCTTTTGGAGATTGATAAATGTGTTGTTTTGCTATGTTTTCGTTCTTGGATTCGACTTAGCATACGGTTGTTTACCAATAATAGAACTAAGGGGCTGTTTGTTTACCTTTTAATGGTTCAGATCTCTTACTGGTTCAGCACTTAATAGTTCAGACTGTTTGTTTCACGAACAGATGTCTGAATGGTTCAGACAATTGCTTCTGAATGGTTTAGCATTATACTAAGTCTGAATGGTTCAGACAATTGCCTCTGAATGGTTAAACATTATACTGAGTCACATAGTTCCCATTTCATACATAACTAGGATTTTGACCCGCCGCGCGTTGCGGCGGCGTCGAAAGTTAGAGTCATTCGTATTTATACTATATAACTGATATCTAGAGAGCAAAATTGCTGTCGTTGCCGCACATCACCACCGTCTTCTTCCACAATCTCTCCTTCCTCCACATCACCACGGATTCATATGGGTCTTAGCGAGTTCCGAGTGGATGTGAATATTCGGCGGACACTGCTTGAAGTGGCCACCATATATCCCGAGGCTGCTACAAAAAATATACAGATTTTAATCCAAAAGCAAATGTAGTGCACAACCTTATTTCAACAACTGAGGCTCAGACCCGTTTTACTATATGAATTGAGTCAATTAAAATCAAAGTTGAAGTCAAACAATTACCTCAACGATAACCTCCTTAGGTTCGTAGATATTAAAAATATAGCATGTGGCTATAGCCTGATGTAATTTTAAGTTTTTTTATATTTCTCCAAAATCTGGTTGAATAACACTCCTAAAGCTCTAGACTTTGTCAAAACGTCATGCAAAACTACGCGACACTCTACTCTTTGCACCAACTCTCTCTCCAATTATGCTGCTTCTATCCAAGAAAACGATCAGCAGCTAGCCGAACCTGTCATATGGATACAAAGGTAACATAAGGAGAAAAGTGGTATCTGCTACTTGATTGTAAATACAAAAAAAAAACTGCTGAGACTGTATTCTTGTTGCTAGCATGTTATGAAAACAAAGAGAGCACTAAAGAGGTGTCAGATATATACTACACATAAACACATCTTCATTGTCTATAAGATATATGTAGTCATGTTAGAGAAAATAACACATATTGATGTATAAAATAATAAATATTCTTTCAAAATCTATTTCTATATATCATTCTAATATACAGCTTACATTATTTAAGTTTAGTGTTGTGCTGTAACATATTACAAAATATGCCCAGCCATCAAACTTTCTAACTTTGGTTAATTACTATTTTTTAAGCTCTTCTCACTGTACCTAAGACATTCAATTGCACAAATTAAAAGCCCCAGCCATTGAATTAACATAGTCGCTCTCGCCTTATTGGTATGATTTTTATCCAGCACATGAACACAAACATTTGGCGTGCATGTTATAATGCAATACATGAAAGGCGAAAACCATAACTAAATCACATAGAATTGTCTAGCTATGAACAATAGTAATTCGATCACAAAACCAGGAAATTTAGGTTCACATAAACACAAAATTGTGAGATTTTCATACAATAATCCTGTGTCACACACACCAGTACTGTGAGCGGAATCAAAACACAACACGATCACATATCATATAGCAGAAAACGAACAACCACCTGAATAAATTAGAACAAATCAAATTGTATAATTAATCAGTAACGATACCTGATTGTGTTTAGGCCTCTTTATGATCTAATCATTAGGCGCTGACATGCTGATTTCAACTTCCTTTATCGTACACCGTGATCAAATGAGAACCCTAGACAGTTTTTAAACACATATTAGCGGTAGTGGTGCGATTGCAGATGATGGCGGTGTTTCCGGTGGTGGTGCCGCACCACCCGACGTCTCTCGTTCTCGCTCTCGCTCTCTTTATCTCTGAAAGCCGTTTGGAGATGGCGGTAAGACCAGAGATGATAACGGTCTTAGTTGGGAAGTGGGGTTTCTGGCGAAAGTGTTATGGGGAAAGGGTTAAAGGAGTGTGGAGAGGTGGCCGGATATGGTGGTGCCGGAGATGGATGATGGACCGGTGATGGTGGGTTGGTGTTAGGGTTTCTAAGATGAAATTGGGGTGGAGAGTTTTATAAAACTCCAGCGTTGAAAGCTGTTTTATATACTTGAAGCAGTATAGCTCCACTCAAGCAAAGAAAACCCTGTTCAAATAAAGAAAATGATGCATATCATAAGAGTCAAGACATCCCCAGATCATAAAGATATCTATTGCATACGATATGAATTCGTTTAGTCATTGATTTGGGTTGGGCAACGTAATGACTTTTGAGATCAAATGGCTCACACTTTACATCAAAATTGAGGCACATTCTTTGAAACTTTCAAAGAAAGGTTGACAAATACATGAAGCTTTACGTTAATAATACTACAAATTACAATTTTGTTGGTATTAAACCTAAGTTTTATGTTGCATTTATGAACTTAAAAAGTAAACTTTTTTACCAGGAAGTTTTATGAGAAGATTAATCAAACAGTTGGTGTGCATATCATATTGACTTTTGAGATCAAATGGCTCACACTTAACTTCAAAATTCAGCCACATTCTTTGAAGCTTTCAAAAGAAAGGGTGACAACTGTATAAACAATAAAGCCTTTTGGTATAGAACATAAACTATATGTTGCATGTATGAACTTAAAAAGTAACTATTTTACCAAAAACTCGTATGAGGAAAATAATCAAACACTTGGTGTGCTGTGTGCATAAAAATGGGTTCCAACTTCCATCATCTAAACACTTAGAAATAATTTAAGCAATAACTTTGTTAAAGAGAGAAACAGCCAACCTTCATGATGCCAACAATGGTGCCACTGCGATTAGTAAAATTAACAACAGCAGTAACAACATTAGCAGTATTCCAAAAAGTCACACCATGAGCTGTCAACAACATGAACACAAACATCACCGGCACAGGCGGCCGAGCAATTACACCGGTGACAGACAGCCACATCAGAAAGTAACCCATAAAACACTAAACCGCACCGATCAAGAGCACAACCGAAGGCTCACCTCTTGTTCGTCGGAAAGTGGCGGTGTAGATGATTAAAGTCAACCCAAACCTCTGCATAATTAGCAATCAAGTTGTGTTTGAATGTGTAAATTAGGGTTTTGGTACGCATAAACAAATGATGAATACGAACCTACAACTTGCTCCGGTGGACCTTCATTGAACCAGACGCCGCCGAATCGGCCACCTCCGCCGCGTCCGCCACGGCCTCCGCCGTCCCTGAAACCGCCGCCTCCGCGACATCTGCTACCGAATTCGCCGGCTGTGTTGCGGTGGTGAAAGCACATCGCTATTAGGAGGGACAATGGTAAGTGTGAAAGTGTAAAATAGCAAGCAAAAAAGACATAGGATAGGACGAGTTTTGTCGGTGGCCTTTGCCACCGACTTTGTACTTTAAGTATATAGGGTAATTGCCACACCACATACTAGTTAGATTCAAGTCTTACGTGACCAAAAGTATATAGTTATATACACAATAATGAAGTCACCTAAACGTCCGAAAACATGCTGCTTTTGTGGCTTTCTCTTGTTCTCAAGTGGATAAATCTTTCAAATTATTCAAAACTAGGTGTATACCTCCATGCGCGTTGCGCACGGGACCACTAAGAAGAACAAAAAATAAAATGTAGAAAAAAAACACTAAAAGATAACCGAAAGAAAATCAACCAAAAAAATTTATGGTAATGATATTGTTTGTATGAAACATGTGGTCAGAGATGAGCAAATGGTACTGGGTGTCGGTACCGAATTTCCCGAACCGAAAGATCATAAGTACCAATTCGGTACCGACTTTTGGCGTTTTTGGTACCGGTTCGTTACCGGTTTTTATCTTCATATACCAGTACTGTAACCGGTATTTTCGGTATCAGTACCGATTCGGTATCGGTTGGCACCGAGCTCATCCCTACCCCTGATACTAAAAAAAAGAAATCATTAAAAGTTGAAGAAAATCAACAAAAAAAAAAACGTTGTACGATACCATTGTCCATACAGTACCCGTGATCAAGGATAAGCAAATGGTACCGGGTAGCAGCACCGAATTTCCCGAATTAAAAGATTCAATATCAACTCGGTACCGACTTTTGGCGTTTTTTATACAAACTGGTGCCGGTTTTTACGTTCATGTACCGATACCGAACAGGATCACCGCCCAATTTACCCAATCACACAACACAAAACCTTATATGACATGTACAATTGTACATTTATACATGTACAAATCCTAAGCCTTATGTCAAAGTACAAACAAAACATAAGAACTTACAATAAAGAATAGCATGTAAAACTTTTAATACATAGCTTACAACAACTATAAAGCATAACAATGTTACAGATTGATAATATATAATTTTCATACTGATTTGATAGTGTGATTTACTTCTTTAATATTTGGTGTAATTTAGAAGTAAGAGGTTGTGTGTTTAACTCTTAATGAGTCTTTTAATGGTTCAGACCTCTTACTGGTTCAACACTTAGGTGCTGTTTGTTTTTTGTTAAAAGAGCTTCAGAACCTCTTTTGTCTTCACCAAGCAGACCACGCGCAGACATAGGGCTCTGAAGCTTGTTTGTTTTTCATAAGACAATTCATTAAAAAAGCACTTTATAAACTCTTCCTCGGGCAGATGTTGATTTACCTCTTCACAATATCTCTTCTCCTCTTCCAAAGACACAACTCAAGAAACCCTATCCCTTCTCCATTCACGCGACCTCCCCTGCTCCTCCACCTCACGCCGACCTCCCCTCCTCCTCCTCCTCCACCTCACGCCGAGCACCACCGCCGAGCACCACCGAGCCGAGCACCACCTCCTCCGCCGGCCCCCACGTCGACCTCCACCTTCGATTAGGTCTGGTCTCAGGTTAGTGTTTTGGTGGATTTGATTGTTGAATTGTTCGATTAGTGGGGGTGGGCGGTTTAGAGAGAGAAAGTTAAAGGGTAGGTGGTGGTGGTGGAAGGATGTCGGCAGTGGGGGTGGGACGGTGGTGGTGGACGGATGTCGGCAGTGGGGGTGGGACGGTGGTGGTGGACTGATTTGGGTGGGGATGAAGGCAGAGAGAAGAGAGGAGTGTACGGTGGTGGTGGACTGATTTGGGTGGGGATGAAGTGGTTTTTTAGAAGTAAAAAAACAAACACTCTTCTCCTTGCAGACTGCAGACGTTTGGTCCACCTCTTCTCCTGCAGATGTCAGCAGATGTGGTCCGCAGGCTGCAGACCTTTTCCTGCAGAAAAAACAAACAGCACCTTAATGGTTCAGACTTCAGATTGTTTGTTTTACGAACATATGTCTGAATGGTTCAGACATTTACCTCTGAATGGTTAAGACCACTAATATGAATTGGTCAGACATTTGCCTCTGAACGGTTAAGTATTATACTTGCTCTTAATAGTTCAGACCTCTTACTGGTTCACCTCTTACTGGTTCAGCACTTAATGGTTCAGATCTTTAACTGGTTTAGCACTTAACCATTCAGATGTTGTCAAACAGCCCCTAAGTGGTGCATCAACAAGTGTTACTTCTTCAAATAAAAAATTTCACATAGAAGTTATGTATTTTTATAGTTATTCTAAAAAAATTTCACATAGAAGTTATGTATTTTTATAGTTATTCTAAAATATTTGATTAATACACAAGTGTGTACTTTCTGTATATAAAAATTTTCTTTATTCAAATGAAATGTGCGTATATTAGATGAATAAAAAATTTCACATAGAAGTTATGTATTTTTATAGTTATTCTAAAATATATTTGATTAATACACAAGTGTGTACTTTCTGTATATAAAAATTTTCATTATTCAAATGAAATGTGCGTATATAAAATAAAGTGTCCAAATATAATACACCCAGTAGCTTTGTATGAAATATTCATATAACATTGCATATATTTTTAACAGTCCAAATATTGTATAATAAACCCAGTAGCTTTGTATGTCATATTCATATAACATTGCATATATTTTTAACAAGATGCGTATTTTATTTATATATATATTTTTGGTTCTACCATTGAATTTGCATTCATGTAAGTCTTTAATTTATTCTGCCGCAAGTATGAAAAAAATTTAGTTCATTTTTTCTTAACCATTTTTTTTTGGAACCGCATTTTTCTTAACCAATTAGGGTTATAAAATATAAGCTGAACTGGGTTGATAAAAAAAAAACGGTTTGGAAAAAAAAACCGGCTTAGATTATAAAATGGTTTAGATGAACCGGGTTGATAAACAAAAAATAAATAAATAAATAAACGGTTTGTAAAAAAGCCGGCTCAGATTATAAACCGGTTTAGGAGGAAAATGTTTGAACCTATCAAATCGATTGGGATGGGGCTTAAATTGGTTTGGGACAAAAAAAAAAAAAAACAGTTTTTTGACATATTTCTCAAATTTGGTCGGGTCAAAACCCGTTTTAGGAAACAACACTATGAATTGGTATACAAATTGACGGATTAGGTTGGGTCCAAACTGGTTTGGGCTAAACCGTTTTCTCTCCTATGAAGTGGGTTGGGTTATAAACCGGTTTGTCGGCCCCAAACTGGTTTTTTTGTACACCTCTAATATGACCACACCAAAAGTATAACTAACTAGTTAACCAATTAACTAGCTAATCGTAACTATTTGAATTTACCCATTAGCTATAGACTTTTAACCGTCCACACATTATTTTCATGTAAGGTAAAAATAATAAACAAATGCGTTGTCAAACAAGCCAACAAAGCCTAATTTGACCAATTGCTTAATCAAGTATTCAAGTTGACAATTAGGCCCAATATTATATAAATAGTATATTACCCTTCATTTTTTTTTAACAACTAGAAATTTTACCTCGCGCGTTGCGGCAGGAGTTTGATTATCAATATAGTACCGACACTCGGTATAGCAACCGAAAGAGATAACATAAAATCATTGGAAAAGGATTGTTGAAACGTCCACGTATGTATAAAAAACACTAACAAACGAAATAATAAAAGAAAAAATATTGTTTTAACAATGGGACGTTATTTAATTTCATTAAATTATATATTCAGTTTCGTTTACAATATATATATATATATATAGAGAGAGAGAGAGAGAGAAAGTATAATGTACAAAAGGGCTTAACGTACGTTAACGTACGCGACAGAAAAACGACTTGCGTGATTAATATATAACGTGCGTGATTTGTAGGATAAGGGCTCCCATGCGTGATTATTAGGCTCCCATGCGTGATTATCACAAAACCAACGGTTCCATGCGTTATTTACTGTCCCATGCGTGATTATAGCCCAGATCTGATGGTTATCAGTGTCGCGTACGTGAAGTACGATAAGGCCTTTTGTATGTTAACCGCTCCCTATATATATATATAGGTAAAGGGTACTGTACAAATTCCCTTATCGTACATTACGTACGCTACAATCTCAGCCGTCAGATCATCTTCCCGCAATGAAAATCGCATGTTGTTTTTTTTTGTAATAATTTCGCATGTGATAATTTTGATGAAATAACAGGTGTTTTTTTGTAACAATTTCGCATGTGGTAATTCAATTTCGCATGTGATAATTTTGATGAAATAGAAGGTTGTTTTTTTGTAACAATTTCGCATGTGTTAATTCAATTTCGCATGTGATAATTTTGATGAAATAGCAGGTTGTTTTTTTGTAACAATTTCGCATGTGGTAATTCAATTTCGCATGTGATAATTTTGGTAACAATTTCGCATGTGGTAATTGAATTTCACATGCGATTTTCAACGCGGGAAGATGATCTGACGGCTGAGATTGTAGCGTACGTAATGTACGATAAGCGCATTTGTACGTTAACCAGCCCCTATATATATATATATATATATATTATCTAAAACATATTATTAAAATATTATAAACTAAAAAAATAACCTAGTCTTTTTACATTAAGTCATAGTGACACTAACAAGGGTATTATTTTCAATTCATAAAATAAAGTGAAAATAAAATTTATATGAATTGACAATAATACCCTTCATTTAACCTGTCTGATTTAACTGGGTTTTAATTTTTGGACTGAAGTGGCACGTTTCCAGTATGTTAGGGAGGAAACTGGTGCATTTTTGAAAATTGGCCTGAAATGGCAAAAATGAACAAACCATAGGGACAAAAATGACAGGTATCTCTTAGTAAAAACACGGAACATAATAATAAATAGTAACATAGTTACATATAAAGTACGTTTCGGATCTTAATATAAAAAGGTTAATTACAAAAAAATACTTCACAAAATCTTTAAAAAGTAGATACATTCCTATAAAAAAAGAGAGTAGTTGATGCCGTTCTAAAAAAAATACAGAATAGTTCACGAATACCATTTTTGACTTGACCCACTTTTTAATGCATATATGGTTGGACCACTAAACATAAACACCATTTTCTTCATTTCATTCATTAGTGCCACTAGTGACACTTGATTAGGTTGTATCTTAGATACTTCCTTCACCACCCAAAATACATTCACTTTATATACAAATACAATCTTCATTGTGGCTTAAAATTTGTATAATCCCTCATAAAGTTAATAGCTTCTCATCATTCTTTAAATTTGATTTGGAAGTTATAAGTTTGGTAAGAAGATATTCATGGGCAAGAATGGTGGGAAAGGAGGATATAAGCATACATTTGTTACCAAGATTCTTATGAAAACAATGAAACATTGCATGTTAGATAGATTGCGATACATTGAATTCGAGTTTGAACATATGTGGGAGAAGAAAGTGGTACCAAAAGACGTAAAGGAAGGACAGTTTGCAGTTGTTGCGGTTAAGTGCGAGGAACCAAAGAGGTTTGTGGTTGAGTTAAGATGCTTAACTAACCCTGGTTTCTTGACGTTGTTAAAGAAGGCGGGTGAAGAATACGGGTTTAAACATGATGGTGCCATTGCGATCCCTTGTGAACCTCATGAGTTGCAAAAGATTTTACTAGAAATGAAAGAGAAGTAGCTTGATCTTCATTTAAAGATCATGAATTATGATTTAAATGGTAAATTACACATCTATGTTTTTTATTCTTTTAAAGGAAAATTGTATAATTCATCCGCTTAAATACATAGATGATTCTTTTGAAATAGTGTTGCATATTGATATATTTCCGATTGCTTAAACCAATATATAAAATATGAATTGGCAAATTAGTGTACAAAATAACTACAGCCCAAATTCATTTAAACATAAAATTGTAGGCCCAGATAATTATAGCCGAATTTCCTTAACGGATCTGGCCCAAACCAAATTCTAAACCTACCAACCCAGGACCAACCTACACAAAAAGAGAAGGGTCACATGATGTCTTGATGGAAGGTCGTCCTAATGGGATGCCCTCGCGTTTCGTAGCGGGTTTTTCGGTTAGTATCGGTATGGTTCGTTATGATACCGATATGGTATTGGCGCTCGATATAGCTTACAATGCCAAAAAATACTTTATTGCGAATACGACTCTGTATTCGACGAATTTTATACCGTCTCGTCGAGAAAACGATAAAAAATGAATACGCTACGGGTACCAATTTTATTTCTGACAATTGGTTCATGAAACTATATATGTCATTACACCCGAAAATTCTAGTCAAACAACATATGTAGGTGTATGTCGGGTCTATGGCGGTGGTTCCATTTACATCGGACTCTTCTTCTTAAGAAGGGTCCGAGTTTGTCACCACCGAGAATGATGAGGTGAACACAGGTGTTGATTAAGGGCTGATATTAATTGTGTACCTTGGCTTATAGTTGCCAGGTATGGTAACAAGTGGTATTTGTGAGGATTGTGGTGAAGTAACATGCTCCATGCTCTAGTCAAAAGATGGAGAGGCGGTTCTAGTATGTTCGTATCCGATGGCGCCAAATGAAGAGGGAAATCCAGTCACCACTAGGTTGGTTTCCAGATTGTTTTTATCTACGACCTTCTGACTTGCTTGAATTTAGCTTGTTTTCTTCTCCGACGAGATTCCTACAAGACATAAGACCATCCTCAATAACCATCCATTTTTTGATGTTTTTGGGTTGCAACGTTGGCATTGCCCAACCAATAACAGAGTTTCTCTCTCTCGCCCCTCTCACAACTCATAAAAACACATTCTCTCTCTCTCTTCTCTCTTCCTTCCCCCTCTCACAAACTCATTTTTTTCTTGTATTTCACCACAAACTAATCAACACCTTCTCTCTCTCCTACATGGTTTCTAAACATGAGAAAAAAAATCCCTTATTGTGGATGCTCTAAGATTGTGAGTCTCACCACGAGAAGATGGGTCTCCCTACGACCATCCACTGGCATGAAAATTAGTATCTGGCCAGAGATGAAACATATAGAGCATAACCATTTTGACAATGACATCTTTAATTTTATTAATACCTATTGTGATGATTATACCTTCTATGCCACGTAGTCATAACAAAATTGTGCTCATGTTATTTCGTGCGATCCTTTGGTAAAATGGGTATCCTCTTTAGCGTTTCTGCGTTAAATTCAGATCATACCTCTTTAATAAATACCATGTTTAAAAATTCTAAGAACCACAAACCAATCTAGGCCCTGGCTTTAAAACAAGTTATTAAAAAGGAGTTAATATTCATACACCCTAAAATCTTAATTTCACACTATGTATACGGGCCGTATAACGTTATACGGCCCGTATAGAATAAACTGGCATGACAAATATTTGGTCGAATAATGTTATACGGCTCGTATAGATGGAGAAAATATTAGGTCGTATAACATCCTATACGTGTCGTATAATATTATACGGGTCGTATACATTATATGAGGTTTGGGTCGTATAACATTGTATACGGGTCTTATAATGTTATACGGCATGTATACATGGAAATAAAGATTTTATATGTGTGTATTAAAAAATGCATGATTTGTTTGATAATAGATCAGACGAAGTACCTTTTTGTCCTTAGGTAACAATCTTAAAATTGGTATTTTTAATTGTATTGAAGTCAAAATAAGGAACATTCGAGATCAACTAAAAGTCTAGAAATACTTACAGTTGTATTTACACTAGTAGATGCCCCGCCCACGTTGCGGGGCGATGGCCAAATAATTATCAATCAATTAAAAAAAGACAACTATAATTTTGCTATGGAAAAAAACGATGATAAGACCGTAATTTTAGGCTCAGGGCAAAAGTGTAATTTTTCAGGACTAATAAGTCAGTGTTAGGCAGCTATAGTTATGCGCCGCCCGCGTTGCGGGGCGCTAAACCGAGTATTTCTTAGGTTAATAACATGTACGCATTTATGTCGGTTATTTATACATGCTACCTATAACACGATATAAAAAAAGATACATCAAGTTAACCAATTAAAGAAAAACAATATCATAGTTATGACAAAAAAAAATGAACTAAAACGATGACAAGCGTGTAATTTAGAGTTGGGGTAAAACCATAATTTGTCAGTACCAATTAGCGAGTGCTAGGCAGCTGTTTGGCATGAATAAAAAGAAAATTAAGTCAAAAAAGTAAAATAAAACACTACCATGGTTTTGTCAAAGAGAAAAAAACGATGGCAGAATTGCAATTTTTAGCGAAGGTAAAATCGTAATTTTAAAATGGAGGTAAAATAATATTTTGAACTGAGGGCAAAACCATATTTTTTTTTGAAATGGGGGCAAAATCGTAATATTTTAGCTGCGGGTAAGATCGTAATTTTTAGCTGGGGGCAAAATCGTAATTTTAAACTGGGAACCAAATCGTAATTTGACAGGACTCTAGCTGAGGGCAAAACCATATTTTTATTTTAAACTGGGGGCAAAATTGTATTTTTTTACTGAGGGCAAAATCGTAAATTTAAGCAAGGGGCAAAAGCAAAATTTTATTCTAAATCGAGGACGAAATCGTAATTTTACATCTGGGATAAAATTGTAATTTGACATCACCTATAAATAACTATTATATGAAAAAAAAAAAACACAAAAGTCAAAGCATGTACTAAATGTATATGTTGGATGGATATGATCGGGTGGGTCCGCTGGTGGCACGATGATACTCCAGTGGTCCGTCAGTGATCCAAATTTGCCGTTAAAAAAAAAAAATGTATATGTTGGAAATGGAAATGGAAATATCGGCACCGTCAAAGCATGGAACATTCCAGAATTACTCACAATATTTGCCTGCTTGGATTTTATTTCCGTTTACAACTTTTAATAATAATAATAATAATAATAATAATAATAATAATAATAATAATAATAATAATAATAATAATAATAGATAATAAAAATTTATTTAAACATGAAGTAATTGCTTTTTGCAAAGTTATAGTTATATGTTTCAAATAAGAAATAACGATAATTGCTTAATGGGGGACTGTAATACACTAATACAAAATAAATTTTAAGCGTGTAGTGTCTACTAGCATCTTACGGGTGTGATAAGACTTAGTTGGTTTTTCTCTTATTTATTGGTTTTCTTCTGAGTTGGTGGTTTAGACATTCTAGCCTACTCGAGATAGATATGATCGGGTGATTCCGCTGGTGAGACGATGATACTTTAGTGGTCCGCCAATGATCCAAGTTTGTCGTTAAAAAATAAATGTATAAATCTAATATAAAAAAACTTCATAAAATATGTTTTTAGCCGGGTTTAATTTAAAAGTATCATTAGTCTTTTATAAATTACTTTTAATAACATATTTTTTTTAAACATCTATTTCCTTTACCTGTCTTTAATAATTGTTTTTTTTTCTTTTTTAACATATATTAATTTATCGATTAATTTGATACTTTTTTAAGAAGTTACGTTTATAACTTTTTTTCTAAAACCTTAAGTACGTTATAAATTTTGTTAAAACGAGGTTATACTCAAAATAAAGTATTTATTTGGTATCATAAATGGTACGATGATAAAATAAATCATTCTAATGGTTTGACTTTTTAAACTAAATGCTTCATTTTCAAATCACGTTTGTTTTACATTATCATTTGCTCGGTTTTGCTGTAACGCGCGATATATAAAAACTAGTTTAAATTAAAGATAAATCTGAAATAGTGATGGATTTGTTAGCTGATCTTTTTTGAACGGCAAGAAACGACATGCCAACCACCGTGATACCGGGCGCTGTGGCCAAGGTCGACTACTCGATCGCCGCCAACCCTTTGTCTCTCCCAGATGCGCAGAAACCCGACCTCCACCCGCCCGAAGACACGACAGTGAAATAATCGGTAAAATCTTGTCTCCCATTCAAGACGAACCGACGTTACCCGTATTGGCCCTTCACCTGGATGCCGCAGAAAATAACGAGGAGAGTGAGAGTTGAACCTGGGTCACAAGAAATATCAAGTCTTTTTCCATCTACTTCACCACTACTTCATTATCTTCTGTTAGCTGTAAAAAATGTTGTTATTTTATAATATTAACTCGATTTAATTCAAAATAAATTAAATTAAAACATTGTATACTATTGATAAGAGAAGTAAATGAATAGTTATTTGTTTGTATACTATTAAGACCCCGTAGTGGGGCTTTTTTTTTAAATTTAAAAAAAAACGTCGAAAAACGCCCCATATCCATTACACCTAGCATTATCGGGCGATTTTTTGGAAAAAAAATCAATCGCGTTGTTTTAAAAACGCTGCGAGACATTTGAACCCACCAATCATTATTGAGCTAACCCACACATGGTCTGACAACTTAATTAATCGAGGCCCAATTCAGTGCTATTTAAGTTTTTAATTAAAAAAATAATTGTTTAATGATTGGAAGGGACGTTATTGGGCATTATTCCCACTACGCCACTTTTGCAATAACCCCCAATAATGCCACATGCTGACTGGACTGTCACGTGTTGCAAAACGCCAAGGATGGGGGCATTATTGAGCTAAACCACTACACATGGTCTAATAGGAGAAGTAAATGAATAGTGATTTGTGGCATTTTGGTAATTCGTGTAGCGTTTTTAGTGTTTTATTTAATTTATAATTCCCATTCTACCCACAAATTCATTTTTTTTACATTTTTATATTTATGTAGGTTTCGGTATAAATTCGAGCTCGTCTACGCTTTAACGTAATTTTGGTTTGGAAACGAGCCTAGTCAATTATATCATGTATTGTTTTTATGTACGTTTTGACGTAAATTTTGTTTGGAAACAAATCAGACCAAATATAATATGTTTTCATTTGACGATATAAATTTGAGTTATTATACGTTTTGACGTAAATTTGGTTCGGAAACGAGTCGGGTCGGGTCGGGTCGATTGTAGTTTATACTTTATCACACCGCATGTGACCCGTACGTACGTGTTTTATTATGTACGGTTTGAGTTGATCTTCGTTTAGATGTAATTTTTGTTTGGAAACAAGTCGGGTTAAATATAATACATTTTCATTAAAACGTTCTGAATTTGGATTACTCTAAGTTTCAACATAAATTTAGTTCGGAAATAAGTTGGATTGATTGCCGTCTATAATTTATCATGTCGCGTACAGTGTCGTCGCCGCAACAAAAACAAAAACGAATTCAAAATCAATATCTTTCGTAGCAAGAAACGGATTCCTGTTCTCAACCTTTCACTATATATACATACAAATCCCCATTCTCCATACTCTCAATTTCATAATCAATCAATCTTCTTCAACAAACAACAACATTATGAGCACTCAACCTGAATCATCCGACTCGTAAGCCACAATTGTTGCCTTTATTTATTCTTACGTTGATTGATTCTGATCACGAATTTCAATAACTTTATTATTATTGTGTGAAGTAAGGGCACGAAGCGTGATTACAGTACAGCGATTCTGGAACGGAAGAAGGCTGCCAACAGATTGGTTGTTGATGAAGCTGTTAATGATGATAACTCTGTTGTTGCCATGCATCCGGACACCATGGAGAAGCTTCAGCTTTTTAGAGGCGATACCATCTTGATTAAGGTACTTTCTTTGTTTCTTTGTGTCATTGTTGGTTGGTTGATTGATGTGACTTCTGGTCTATGCGGTTATCGGTCCCTGTGTAAAATATTGTACCTGTATTATCGGCAGTATTGACCGATATAACCAATATCAATATCTCACTGATATTTGACTGATATATCACCGATATAACCGATGTATCACTGAATTAGTTAATTGTTAGTTGTAAATTGCTATATATATAAAATCTGCATGATATTAAAATTACCAATATCCCACTGATATCCATCGAGATAACCTATATCTCAAATATCGGTCAACTGCATAGGTTTTGGTGTTTTGATGTATTGGTTTGGTTTCAGTGGTTTAGGTTTTTGTTGTATTGATGCTTAGTTGTTAGATTGATCGGTGCAAGGCGTTTAAAAAGCGAGCGCTTTTTTAGGCGAGACGTGTAGTATAAAAGGACAACTTTTGGGGGGCTTTAGACATGTTTTAGACTATCCGTTGTGGGTGTTAAGCATATGCCACCTCACCTTGTTAAACTACCAAACACCGTGATGTGATAGTTAAGGGGGGGGGGGGTGTCCACATGTGCATCAACCGATCACGATTTGTGTTTTGGTTTGGTTTTGTTTTTTTTAATGTTAAACTATAACGTGATAGTTAAAGGGTGGGTTAGTTAAAACTTAAAATCTGTTGTCTACGTGGCAGGGCGTTTTACACTTTTTAGTTAAACTACAACATATAGCCTTAGGCTTCTTTAGGGCTAGTTTAGGTTGATTCCAGGCTTGTTTTAGGTTGAATTTGTAGGGAATATCATGATCTAATCACGTGTTTTGTTGTGTAAGAATCCATTGTTATTATGATTTAAAAGATCACTTTTTGTCTCTGCTTGATTGTTTTTTTAATTTAATGATCCTTCTATAAACCTCTTATCTGTTCAGAAAACATCAATTATAGTTGTAACCATGAGCCAAGTTGTAGTTTTGTGTGTTGTATAAGTCTGGATTTATTATTAATCATGACTAGTTATTCTCTCTTGCTGAAAACTAGATTTTCTGAATGTGGTAAACTAGGTTTGTCATGGACAGATTTATCAATAGTAATTCATGGATGAGATAAATTTATAGTCTTTTTGAACAATCAATAAATGTGTTCTTTTCTATCTGCAGGGAAAGAAGAGAAAAGATACTGTATGTATAGCTCTTGCTGATGACACATGTGATGAGCCCAAAATTAGAATGAACAAGGTTGTCAGGGCTAACCTACGGGTCAGGCTCGGTGATGTAGTATCGGTTCACCAATGTGCTGATGTGAAATACGGCAAACGGGTTCACATCCTTCCAGTTGATGATACCATCGAAGGCGTCACCGGCAATATCTTTGACGCCTACTTAAAACGTAAGCCAGAATTTTTCAAAAGCTTTCATTTATTTTTGTGGATCAAGTTATCATGTTTATGTGCTAATATTGTCTTTTTGCAGCATACTTTTTGGAAGCATACCGACCCGTTAGAAAAGGCGACTTTTTCCTCGTGAGGGGAGGCATGCGATCCGTAGAGTTCAAAGTTGTCGAAACCGATCCTGCAGAATACTGTGTAGTGGCACCAGATACCGAGATTTTCTGTGAAGGCGAGCCCATTAAACGGGAGGATGAAGATCGATTAGACGAAATCGGTTACGATGACGTTGGTGGGGTCCGCAAACAAATGGCCCAAATCCGTGAGCTTGTCGAGCTTCCGTTAAGACATCCACAGCTTTTCAAGTCAATTGGGGTCAAACCACCGAAGGGAATTCTTCTTTACGGGCCTCCCGGGTCCGGTAAGACGTTAATCGCTCGCGCTGTTGCTAACGAGACCGGCGCTTTCTTTTTCTGTATAAACGGGCCGGAAATCATGTCGAAGTTGGCCGGAGAAAGCGAGAGTAATTTACGAAAGGCGTTTGAGGAAGCGGAGAAGAACGCGCCGTCGATTATCTTTATCGACGAAATCGATTCGATCGCTCCGAAACGGGAAAAAACAAACGGAGAAGTTGAAAGAAGGATTGTTTCACAGCTTTTGACGCTAATGGACGGGCTGAAATCACGGGCCCATGTTATCGTCATGGGTGCGACTAACCGTCCCAACAGCATTGACCCGGCTTTGAGGCGCTTTGGTAGGTTTGACCGGGAAATCGATATCGGTGTTCCTGACGAAGTGGGTCGGCTCGAGGTTCTTCGTATTCATACCAAGAACATGAAGCTGGCTGATGATGTGGACTTGGAAAAGATTTCGAAAGAGACACACGGGTATGTAGGTGCTGACCTGGCGGCTTTGTGTACCGAGTCGGCACTCCAGTGTATTCGAGAGAAGATGGATGTGATTGATTGGGAAGAAGAGTCGATCGATGCGGAGATTCTTAATTCTATGGCGGTTACGAACGAGCATTTTAAAACCGCACTTGGTTCAAGTAACCCGTCTGCGCTTCGTGAGACGGTTGTTGAAGTGCCGAACGTTAGTTGGGAAGATATCGGTGGCCTCGAAAATGTTAAACGAGAGCTCCAAGAGGTATATTCTCACATTCTGACTCTAATATGTTCTTTATCATATTATACATTGATATGTTTTTGTTTGCTAACATCTATTGATCTGTGTCACACAGACTGTACAATATCCAGTCGAACACCCTGAAAAGTTTGAGAAATTCGGCATGTCACCATCTAAAGGAGTTCTATTTTACGGTCCACCCGGGTGTGGAAAAACGCTTCTAGCCAAGGCTATTGCCAATGAATGTCAAGCTAACTTCATCAGCATCAAGGGTCCGGAACTGCTAACCATGTGGTTCGGTGAAAGTGAAGCTAACGTTCGTGAGATCTTCGATAAGGCCCGTCAGTCCGCTCCCTGTGTCCTGTTTTTTGATGAGCTGGACTCCATTGCTACCCAGGTTTGTTTTTTATTTTCTCTGTTAACAATAAAATCTTTCTGTTTGTATCAACTTTTGTTTGTTTTTTCTACAGAGAGGGAGTAGTCAAGGAGATGCTGGCGGTGCAGCCGATAGGGTTTTGAATCAACTTTTGACCGAAATGGACGGAATGTCGGCTAAGAAAACAGTGTTTATTATCGGTGCAACTAACAGGCCCGATATCATTGATCCAGCCCTTTTGAGGCCCGGTCGTCTTGATCAATTAATTTACATTCCTCTCCCTGATGAGGAATCCCGTTACTAGATTTTCAAATCAGCGTTAAGGAAATCACCCATTGCAAAAGATGTTGATCATCACGCACTTGCTAAATACACTCAGGGATTTAGTGGTGCTGACATTACTGAAATCTGCCAGCGCGCGTGCAAGTACGCCATTCGTGAAAACATTGAAAAAGTAAGTATCCTTAATGTTCATGTTTTGAAGGATTTATAATTTGAAGGGATAGATTTGTAATTTGTATGTTTTTCAGGATATTGAGAGGGAGAAGAGAAGAAGCGAGAACCCAGAGGCAATGGACGAGGACATGGACGATGAGGTGGCGGAGATCAAGGCAACACATTTTGAAGAATCGATGAAATTTGCTCGTAGAAGTGTTAGTGACGCTGACATACGTAAATACCAGGCGTTTGCTCAGACACTTCAGCAGTCGAGAGGGTTTGGGTCCGAGTTCAAGTTTGCTGAGACAAGTGGTGCAGCCGCTGGTGCGGGTGGCTCGGACCCATTTGCTGCTTCTGCAGGGGCAGCTGATGAGGATGACCTATATAACTAACTTGAAACTAGCACACACTTATTTAACTTCTCTAGTTTATATTTTTTTCCACTGGACAATCTTTATAATGTTATAAAACCTTTGGTATTCAAGAACTAATGTTTATATTTTGATCCAAGTGAGTCATTTATTGGAAACAAGCTTGAACCCTACCGTCGTATAGTGTGGTGGGTTTGAACAGGTGAACCTGTCAGCCGGATCGATCATTGGTTTGGTTTTGTGGTTCTTTTGAATCTTTTTGGTCTTTTCGGTTTTTGCTTTTAACTTCTCGTATTGACAGTTTGAATGGTTTCGTTGTGGTAGGGATGAAAACCTTGTCACTTCTGATTGGTTTGGTTGCCGGGTTATGATGGGTTTGGGTCATGGGAAATCTAAACCTAACAAATAATGGGTAGGAGGTTCTAAGCAATGTCTATCACCCCTAGGCTCTAGACATGGTAGCACTCTTGGATTTGTAATCAAACTATCACCAAAACTCCAAGGATTATCCCTAACCAATGTCCAAACATGGTGGCGTGGTGGCAGGTTGACCTTATAGAAATATTTTTTAGTATAGTTTTAGGCGGGTTAGGACCCAAACGTGAATACTTTCATGTCGCTTTAGCAATTGACACCTCTAGTTGCAGATCGATCAAAACCGTATGGAGTTAATGTTACATAGTTTATTAAAATATTCTCTTAGACTGCCCGTCGTTGGGCGTTTTTTTTTTAAATTAAAAAAAAACGCCTAGAAACGCCCCCACCCCCATTACATGGGGCGTTTTTAAAAAAAAAAATCAAAAACTTGAAGTTGGCGTGTTTATTATAACGCTGAATGGGCAATGTGGTCTCTGACATCCATGCCACTTTTGTTGACAATTACTTTTTCCACCAGTGACTTTTGAGTACCCACATGCCACTTCACTTTTCAACCTGACATCCATTTGTTTTTTTTTTTTTGAATTAAAAATAATATAGGCGTTATTGGAATAATGCCCCACTACACCACTTTATGCTATAATGCCTCATGCTGACTGGGATGACACGTGTCGGATAATGCCCCATGGTGGGGGCATTATAAGTTGTTACCACTACACATGGTCTTAAGTTTCTTGTCTCTAAAATTTAATAATCATGTCAATTAATATATTTACCTAAGACTACCCACTACAGTGATCGGTTTCACCAACCGGTTGCCACATTTACAAAAAGACAAAAAAACATTTGCAATTTAAAAATGTAAAAATTAATTTATGCTTCAAACGGTTTGGTGGGACAACCAAAGGTTGCAAACGGTTGCTAAATATTATAATATATATTTTTTCTTTTCTATTATTTAAGTTGTTATCAATATAAATTTTTGTAATAAACAATAATTATAAATTATATTTATTTAATAAAATATTGGTGTAGGTTGAGTTGTGAATGTGAGTGAAAAGTAAGATTGGGTTGGGTTGGGTTGTGTATACGGAGGAAAGAGAAATTAGTTTTTTAATAAAATGTTTGGTTGGATTGGGTTGTGAGGCTGGAGGGTGTGGGGGGTGCCACCCCTCCAGCTAAGCCAAATATAGCGCCCAACATGTGCCATCTTCCATACCCTCAAATTCAAAGGGGGGCGCCACCCATGGGGCTCCATCATGTTAACTTGAAGAAGGGGGGTTATCAGGTGGGACCCACTTATTTAAACCAATCAATTTTTTTTTTCTCTATAGCGCCCACCACACCCTCCATGTTAAAGGGGGGGTTATAAAGCCCCCTTGGCTGACGTGGCGCCTACGTGGCGCTGATGTGTCCTTATAAAGCCCCAAGGGGGGTTATCCCACACCCTCTAGCCTGATAGTGGATAGTCTAATCTTAGAAGTTTTCGAGCCAAGTGGCAATTGCCAACCCAATTTGTGCCAAAAGTTACTTGACAAGTCCAAATAGTGAAAACAGTAAAACACAACCTTAGTTTTGTTTGGAAAGGTTCACATTTTCTAACGATTTGATTTTGGTTTACGGATGCTAACAATCTTAGAAATTTGACTTAAAAATCGCCACAACCGGACCATGGATACCATAATAACAAGTATTGGACTGCTGAAGGGCCA
This sequence comes from Helianthus tuberosus, assembly GCA_030545235.1. NCBI lineage: Eukaryota > Viridiplantae > Streptophyta > Magnoliopsida > Asterales > Asteraceae > Helianthus > Helianthus tuberosus. The sequence continues at coordinate 171,342,778 of CM060414.1, read as the reverse complement.
TATTGTCTCAAACCGGACCATGGACACCATAACAACAATCTGGAACTAGGGATGGTAATGGGGCGAGTTTGGGACGGTTTAGGTAATCCCAACCCCAAACCCGATTAGATCAAATTGTCTCAAACCTGTCGAGTTTCTATCGAGTAAATACCCGTCGGGTATCGGGTATACCAACGGATTTCGGGTAAACCCATTAATTTAAAAAATTAAACGTTGGGTATACTCGACTGAAAACCCGTCGGGTATCTATCAGGTAACTATTAAACAATTACATTTAGCATTTTCACTATAATATATCAAACAACTTCAAAATATATAGACTTCAGTTTTGTTAAGGAATTGCAGGTGTTGGTGAACTGTTCGCGAACACATGTCGAACAGAAGTTTATGTTTGTGTTCGTTTGTTAAGGAATTTAAGTCGTTCGCGAACAGTTCGTGAACACTGGTCACAAACGCAAACAAACACAAACGAACGCAAACGAACATTTGTTAAGATAATGGTTTACATTATTAGTATTTTTTTAAATATAATTATAAGCTATTGTTTATGGGGGAACAAAGTAAAATGTAAGAGGGAAAGTGAAATATTAAAAACTTTTAACAAATTAACATAAACAAACGAACACAAACGAATATAAACGGTCGTACCTTACAGACATAAACGAACATATTATCGAAAGTTTCACGAACAAGACCTTTGTTCGTGTTCGTTCATTTAGTAAATCGAACGGAATATCTTGTTCGTGTTCGTTCATTAACTAAACGAACGAACATAAACGAACTTCCCGCCGAACGTTCAATTGGTTTACATCCCTAAGTAGTACTGTTTTGGCTGTTCTTGTGATTGTTTTTTTAGATTGGCTCCTAATCTTTACCTACTCTTATTAACTATCTACATATGGACATGTATCTACCTTGTAGGATTTGAATCCTCCACCTCTTGTATAGAGAGGAAACACCTATCGGACGTTTTTGTGATGCTTTTGTTCGCTTTACCACTTTATATTCAGTGGAATAAATGATGGTGATGTATGAAATAAATAATGATGATAGTTTTTTGCTTTTACCTTCTCATATTTGACGGTTTGAATGGTTTGGTTGCATTGCATTAGGGATGAAAATCTTGTTGGGTTGATGCCGAATGGTGTACATTCATTCGTGTCAAAGATAACATCCCATTAAAATCATGTAATCTCAACACGACCTATGTAACTTATGTAATCAAACGAGTTGTAAGCGTTGTGTAATTAAAGTTGTAAACACGTTAAAAAGAGATGATAGATGGGTTAAATTTCAGTTCGTAAAAAACTATCTTTTGTCTAATTAGCGGTGGCAAAATGGGCGGGTTGGATTAGTTTGGTTGCCGGGTGAGAATGGGTTTGGGTCTGGATGGGCTAAAAAATTAATGAAAATAAAAACAACTAGAAGTTTGCAAAAACAAATACATATATTTCTATAACAAGTGTTTCAACTAGCAACATGATCCATCATGAACGGGTCAACTTGAGTTGTGTTTTAGGGCAAAAATAAGTACCTTTGGGAAACCAACAACTGTCGTGACCGTTCGTACCAATCAACCTAAGACAAAACACTGAAACAGACACAGAACTACACATAATCAAGCATCCAATTTTTCAAGAAAATATCACAAGACCAAAAGTTGAGGATAAATCTTGTTTTATTTATCATAATCTGCATCAAATCGGTTGATACACTGAAGAGATGGTTCATATATGTATACCTTAAATTGCCACTAAAAAAACAAGAATAGATAATATACCTTGAAATCAATCTTCAAACAGGCAATCTAATTATTCAATTAACATAATATCAGACCACTCATTTATATGCAAAGCATGATCCATCACGAGAAACAGATCTACAGTATCAGCATCAACAAATTTGACAAAATTTAATAGATGGCAAAGATTGCCATGCCTATTTCTGATGTATTATCAAATGGTCCTCCATTTATTTTACCAAACTTAATATGCCATTAACAATATAATCAAAATGAAAATATGTGATAAAACAACATACCAAATAAACATTTGCCATAAACAAAAAGTTCAAACAAACCAAACATCTTTAAACAGACTCAAAAACCACCGTAACAAATAAAAACAAAAAATAAATAAATGATACTACTGGCATTCGTCGTTTCGACCGGGTCCACCAAAGTAAAAGAAGTTGCCCCACTCATTATCCTTCCCAATCTTAATATCATAGCAAGTCTTTTCCGGAGCGTAGGGAGTGAGAGCTTCAGGAGTCTTTAAAGTGGCGGTATCATCAAGCGTTTGAATACTTTTGAAATAACTTACTTTCCCTGTCCCTTGTCCTACTGCGGGGAAATGACCGCTGCCCATTTGGGTAGTTGTGTGATACCCGTTTGGGCGGGTGTTAACCACCTCCCCGCCCCAAGTTGCCGCTGATGCACCATCGTTTAAGTAGGAAAACAACGACGATGGCCAATAGCCTATCTGTTCTTTCCCAACTTGCATCCACCAGTTCCCATCTTTCGGGTCCTGTCAAAAAAAAAAAAAAAATTAGTTGGTTTTAAATAAAATTATTTGAAATAAATAATAAAAAAAATTGAAAATATACCTTATGTATGAGTATGGTTATGTCATGTTGAACACCATCAATATTTGAAGGAGATAAGCTGCCCCCTAATGCAATCTTGTTGCTGGTTTGCACGAACCCAGCGCACTCGAGATTGTAACACATATTGTTTTTATATCCATCACTCTGCTTAAAATATCATTAATAAATATTTTTATTTTTTAATCAAGACAATTATTATTATTTCTAAAGTTTCATAAGCTTAATTACCGTCCAGTAGATGAAGAGCCTGGTCTGACTACCTCCATAGTGGTATGGATAAACCTGTTTCAAATGCGTTGCAAGAACGTTGAAGTTCAAATGTTTGGTAAGATTAAAAAAAAAAACTGATTACATGAATTCAATTCAAATTCAAATAAATAATGAACACACCTGCCAACCAGCTTCAATGGTGTTTTGATCTGAATCAGGACCTGCTGTTAGCCATAGTTGTCCCAAACTAAATTCATCCGTATTTTTCTCAACATTTGGGTTCCAAACATTCATTGTAACTTGTGTTCCATAAAATCGCCCTTGAGTACGTGCAGTTGCATACTGAAAAAAATTCCAAAATATTATAAGACCGGAAAAATTATGAAAAAGACATGTAGAATACAAGATGTTGTTACCTCATGCTCGTGTCTATTATCGGAGTTTGATTGAGTAGCAAAAAAACTCTTTTTATTCATCGCATAACTTTTGACAGAACCCGCTCTTAGTATATCCTCAATCTTTGTTCTCCTAATGGGGATAGTCCCTCTTGGGCACTTACCATTTGAATGCCACAATTGAGTAATCGTTGATGAGGATGACGATTTGGTTCCAACTTTGATGTTTGGATGATAACTTGGCTTCATCTATATATAAATACGATATATTAGTTTTTAAATCTACCATAGCGGGGCATGTCTGGTGGTTGGCAGGGTAACGAGTCAGAATAGGTTGTTATGAAAACGTGTCATATAATTGATTATTAACGAGCATAACACAATTACAACGAAAACAACAAATTGGGTGCAAAATTGAAAATTGAAATCATAACACCACATTTAACATCAAAAAGAGAGATTATTATATATTATATATGTATATATAACAAAGAAACCCCATTGGCATATTTCATATTTAACAGAAAATACAAATATCATGTTATAAATCGAACTATTTTTTCGTGTTTTATACATTTTTTACTAAACGTTTTACCCACCCAAAATAACCAAAGTTGCCACCAATAAATTATTTGAAGCCGATATGTCCTAAATTAAGATAAATATTACTAAATAAAAAAGTTACATAAACGTGTAAATTACTTGAACCCAAAATAACCAAAGTTGAAGCCACCAATAAATTATTTGAACCATTACTAAATAAAAAAGTTATATAAACCCTTTACCCACAGTAAATTATTTGAACCCACTAATAAATTATTTGAACCCAATATGTCCAAAGTTAGATTTGTAGGTTTATTTTGCTGGTATATATAACATACATATAACCACATTGAGACCAAAGGAAGCAAACCTTAATGGTATGATTTTTGAGAACCGGGTTATCAAAAGCAGGTTGATTAGAGATAAGAACACAGTCTATAATATCACCATCTGGGCTCTGTTCAAATAAATCATAAATTATGACCACCGGTTAGCTAACATTTACAAAGAAAATTTATGAAAAAAAAGGTATAGAATAATATTAGACCTTGATAGATTTAACCGCTGGTTTATTTACACGTTGCAGATGCTTCAAAATTTCAACTTTCTCCTCTGCGTTGAGAGACCTTGGGGTCGCGTAAACAGAAGCGGTAGTGATCAGGAACAACACCACTACTAAACGGAATGTAGAAGGATACATTGTGTATTTCTATATGCTAGTTCGTCACGTACTCTAGAATTGCATGTGAATGTCATTGTTTCCCCATGCCATTTATTTATATAGATGGGAAATCCACTTAAAATTCAAATAGTTATGATTTTGAGATAAACTTGATTATTATTAATATGTTACAGATTATGATAGAATTTTTAATACATTTATGTAATTTACATCTACATCTACATAAACCACTTAAAATTCAAATAGTTATGATTTTGAGATAAAGTTGATTATTATTAATATGTTACAGATTATATGAGAGAATTTTTAATACGTTTATGTAATCTAACGATATGTCCTTTTTTTCTTAATTAGATTAACATGTTCAAGAGGTAAAAGAGTAATGCTTATCTATTTATTTGTTTTGATAGTAAAACAACTATAGGGAGCGGTTAACATACAAAAGCCTACTTCACGTACGCGATAATGGTAACCGTCAGATCAGGGCTATAATCACGCATGGAACAGATAATAACGCATGGGAACAGATAATAACGCATGGGATCAGTTTTTTTTATAATCACGCATGGGATCAAAATAATAACGCATGGGATCAGTTTTTTTTTATAATCACGCATGGGATCAAAATCACGCACGTTAAGTTGATCAAAACTGTAATCACGCATCTATACATATAATAAAGTAAACTAATTTGGGGACACGTGTCCTTCTCTTGGGGCATATTAGTTTGTTTTTCCCGCTCACGAGGTCTGGGATGCGGATCCTATAGTTAATTAGGTCCAACCCGTGTTTTATTTACTTGCTAATCCATCATTGAAACCCTAAAGATAAAACGCTGCACACCATCATGAACCACATCTCAGCGGATCAATCTTAATGAAGGAGTGTTTTCAAATCTTCCTCTCAAAGATGAGTCACACATTATCGTAAAGCAATTTTAAGCCGATCCATCTTCCTGAACGTCATTAGGGTTTACAAATCTTCCTCTCCAAGGTGAGTTTATCTTACATCGATTTGTTTCAGCGATTTGATTTGATGTTTATCTTACAATTATCTTCTTCCTCTCCATCTTTTTTTTTTTTGAGATCTGCAAGTCAGATTTTCAATTACAATACAATTGATTTTGGGGATCGATGACACCAGTAGGTATATCAAGATTGGTTCGTTTACGCTGACTCGGGTCAATTTCCCCTACCGTCGTATGTTATTTCGATTGATTGCATAGTTGCATTTGTTTTTATTTTGAAATTACAAATGGTATCGATGTATTACAGGTACAGATGCCACAAAGTTTTCACCATGTCCCATATATCTTGACAAGATCTCAGGTTTATCACTCTGAATTCTGCAAACTATTTGTTAATGTGTAAACTCTAGATTCTACATTACTACATGGAAATCATAAAAAACGTTTTTTTTTCCAAATCATACATGGTTTACACTACAAAAAAACGTTTTTTTTTCCAAATCGACTGGGTTTCCGGGAACCCGGTGAACCAGCCTGAATCCGCCCCTGGTTGAAGAAGGTATTTTATTTCTTATGCCCTTATAGTGGGTAGGAAGGGTACCCATTAATAACACTGTCGGTTTTAGGGTGAGTAAAAAATGGGTTAATGAATGACAACAGCTACAAATGTGAAGCATGATAAATTAGTTAAGTCAGTTTTCGTAAATCCTCCTGTTTACCCAACTTATTGTTTGAAGGTTGTCATTCAACTAGCCCTTTCTGAAGATGTTGGAAATAAATAAAGGTTTGTTAACTTTTGTCCATTTTCCAAAATTTGTCAAAAATATGGTAATTGGTAAAGACTCTTTACACTGCAGATTAGCATTCTAATCTGTTTATATAAAAAACATTCAGCTTAGTTCTTAATGCACTCTGCCCATCTAATCAAGTTGACATTATCCTGCAACGCAGATAGCCTAGCAAACCATTAACAATAAGCATCATGAACCTATATGCACTCTCACCTACTCATGTCCACATAAACCCCATTGATATGTATAGATTTATCTAATGATATGAAACAAATAGATGACATTAACAATATTTAAAGAATTAAAGCATTTTGCAATTTTCTTTGGACTTCAGATTTGTTGGACTAAATGGAGGTCTGTTGGATGTCTCTCAGGTCATATCTACAGTGTTTGTCTTTTTTAATTTCTTTTTTTTTAATAGTAATTTGATCACTTTTTTGTATTTTTATTTTCTAGATGCAGGTTCACCATTAAAAGAAATCTGACAAGAACATGCAACAACTGTATGCATGTTATCTCAACTCTCCTAATAGCACTCACATTCAATCCATCAAATAATGAAAGGAGAGGTTTTTATATTATAAAGGGTATAAAAAGTGGTTGTGAGTGGAGGAGAGAGAAAATGTTACTGTTCATCTGTATATTTGGGGGACACTGTTCATCCAGTATAATTTTTTTAATATATATTGAAAGTGGTTGTGAGTGAAGGAGAGAGAAAAATGTAATGATAATATTATTTAATTGAAAGGAGAGAGAAAAAGTATTTGTTTTTAGTGGAAATATATTGATACAGGAGTTGTTTTTTAGTGGAATGTATGTATAATTTGATGGATTGAATGTGAATGCTCTAAGAATGTTAAAGTTGGTTCTGGGAGTATCTTGATAACAATAACCATTACTATGACTTCATCAATGAAGAAATGGGCCATCGTATTTTCTCCATCTAAACCCATGTGGCACTGGGCTGAGGCCCACTGGATTCGTTAGGCCCTGTATTTCAATGTCTATATTTTTGAGTTGTATTACTTGAAGAATCATCTGTAGTACTTTATATGATTTTCAATTAAAATTTCAGTTGTAAGACCACCCGTAGTGGTTAAGAAAAATAATGCCTCCACCATGGGGCATTATCCGACACGTGTCATCCCAGTCAGCATGGGGCGTTATTGCAAAAGTGGCGTAGTGGGAATAATGCCTAATAATGCCCCTTCCAATTATTAAACAAAAAAAAAAGAAAAAGAAAAAGCAAACACACACTTGTTGATTGGCTGGTCAAACCCTTGGACACATGCAAAAGAAAAAGCAAACACTCCCATTGGCCACTCTCTTTTCATATCAGCGTTATTATTAAAACGCCAAACTTCAATTTTTGATTTTTTTTTTAAAATAACGCCCCATGTAATGGTGGTGGGGGCGTTTCCGGACGTTTTTTTTCAATTTTTTTTTAAAATAACGCCCCACTACGGATGGTCTAAGTATCGAAAATAAAAAATAACTAGGCTAGAAACGAACTTCACCTTATATACAGGTTGAATAATGAAATTGATATAATTATTAAATATCTAAACACTTCTTAATGATTGAAAATACATATAGTAATGAAAACTAAAAGGTTATAGTTATAACTCATAAATCTTCACATATATATATTTTTTTAATATAACTCTTAATTATACAACTTTTTTTTTTATTATTATGACACTTATAATTCATAAATCTCCAAATATACGTAATTTCATTTTTTAAATATATTTAGAAATTTATAAATTATGTCATTTTGATTATTCAACCCGTGTAATACACGGGTCCATAACCTAGTGTTATATATTTCGTCGCGTACGTTAATGCACGTTAAGCCGTGAAGTACATTATACTTTCTCAACAACTATATATGATTATTTATTAAAGTGATTTTTTTTTTAATTTCAAATTTATAAATTTAAATTTGCGATTAACTTATTTTTTAAATCATAGAATCCTATACGTTTTTTTTATATAAAACAATTTACGTTTTATCTTTTTCTTATTTATTTCTGATTATATGTAGCTTATCTTATATTTATTTTAATAGCTGTAAAACTACTTTTTAACAAAATGATATCATATATCGTTTTGAATTTGCAAATATCAGTTTATGAATACGATAAAATATAACTTTTAATATCATAAAACCTTATTTTTAACCTATCGCTAATACAGCGGACCCCCAAGAATTATTTGGTAGGAGTGTAAATGAGGAATTATTTGTGGGGGGTATAAAAAAAACCCGACCGCATCCTTTAAAAATATGATTAAACCCCTCATTTACAAGGGGTGCACCTCTGATTAGGGCTGGCAATTTTTACACGATACACGAATACACGACACGAACCTTCACGACCTTAACAGGTATCGTGTATGACCTTAACAGGTATCATGTACTAAACAGGTAGACACGAAAAAACCTGTTAATTTTCGTGTCGTGTTCGTGTATAGCGTTTCGTGTTTTCGTGTCTTATCGTGTCTGTTCGTGTATAGCGTTAATATATGTTAACACTTAACATAGAGTGGGTAAGATACCTGTTTACATGTTAAATACCCGTTAAGATACCTGTTTACCTGTTAGATACCCGTTAATACATGTTAGATACCTGTTAAGATACCCGTTAATACATGTTAATACCTGTTAGATACCCGTTAATACATGTTAATACCTGTTAGATAGTTAGATACCCGTTAATACATGTTAATACCTGTTTACCTGTTAGATGCCCGTTAATACATGATTATTCTAGTGTTCGTTAACAGGTACTAACAGGTAATTTTCGTGTTTTCGTGTCGTGTTTGTGTTTGAAAAAATGGACACGAAATCTTATCGTGTCGTGTTCGTGTATGGCTTATCGTGTATCGTGTCTTATCGTGTACGGGTATACACGATTTGACACCCCTACCTCTGATTATACCCCCTTGAAAAGAAAAGATAGTTTATTGCTGAAAAATGTTGGCAATGATTAAACACTTGAAAGTGGCAAACTTTTTTTTATTTTTTATTTTTTTTCCTACCCTCCACCACAAATACCCATCACCTCCTTCACAAAATAACCAGTCGATCACCTCCACCACCACAGTCACCTCCACCGCCACACTTCCTGGTACCACCACAGTCACCTCCACCGCCACCATCACCACTCGCCACCACCACCACCGGTTCCACCTCCATCACGATCACCTCCACCACCACCGGTTCCACCTCCATCACCACTCGCCACCACCACCACCGGTTCCACCTCCATCACGATCACCTCCACTACCACCGGTTCCACCCGCCGGAAAATCACATCCGCCGGAAAAAATGGTGGAAGTGGCCAAGTGGGTTTGCGGGTGAAGGTGATGACGGTGTTTGGTCGGCTTCTTCCTCTGAGACATCTCTTCTTCGTCACAAAATGGGTTTGCGGCTGAAGGTGGAAGTGGGTTTGCGGCTGAAGTCCAACGGCCACTGAAGAGTTAATCCTAATGGTTCGGGTAAAATTGTGGAATGAGATAAACCGGGAGACATATAAAGATGTGTGAGCCGATAAAGAGAAGAAAATAATAAATATTAGTTGGTTGTTTAAAGATAATTATTAGTTTGAATTAATAGGTTTATCTTGTTATATTTATTGGTTAATTAAGTATTAGAGTTGGTATTGGTTTAGGATAGCTTGTTTAGGAAGTAAATAGTTTAGTATAAATAGATGGGTTAGGTTATGTAATTACTTGGATGTTTTGTTTTGTTCTTTAATAATATATAAAAGAGTCGTGAGGAGTTCACACAAAATCGTTGTGTTGCGTTTTTGATCTACTTAATTCCAACAATTGGTATCAGAGCGTGTAACGATCGAGGGGGAGCAAGAAGAATCAAAGCAAATCAACTCGGTGAAGTCGAAAACCTTCGTGGATCGACAAGGAGAAAGAAGTCGAAAACCTTCGTGGATCGACGGAGACAAAGACTCGAAATCTGAGTGAATCGAGCAGAGACAAAGACTCGAAATCTGAGTGAATCGAGCAGAGAGGTCGAAATCTAAGTGAATCGACAGAGAGCTGTAGAGAAAGGTTGCAATCAAAGTGAAGCAATCAAAGAATTGAAAAACGGTAATTTGTGCAATATTTGGTTGCAAATATATCACGTGTGCTAAAAAATAAAGGTGAAGTTACGTAAATTAGATGAGCAGGAGAAGTAGATAAGGAAACACCCAAATTGTTTTTGATAGTCGCATTTAAGAAAAAATTGGGAAGCAAAGCAACCTAGTTGGGTGGTGAATTCTCTCACCAAAATAAACAAGAGTGAAAACAAACAGGTGGAATAAAATTGTAAGTGGTGTTTTTGTTCTTGCAATTGTTCGTGGAGAAAGGAAAAAAAAAGGCTCTAATTGTTCTTATTTTCGAGAAAGAAAGGGAAAAGAAGAACAGCTGGTGATGAGAATTGGGTTAAGGAATTCTTTGAGTGTTATGGAAAATTTTAGTAACTTTGTATATGGGTTTCATGATATTTTCTTCAAGATGGTTTCTACGTATACGCTTGAGGCGATTTCAGATGGACCGAGAGCGTTTAGCAGGCCGCAGGTTGACGGTGGAAATAAATCGGATTCAAGGGGTTTATCTGATCAAGGAATGGATCGGGAGATTGAACGAAAGAAAGTTAGTCAAAGAATTAAGGTCGAAGAGATGAGAGCATTACTTGGAATTCAAGATTTAGGAGGAACACATTAGGATTAAGGGGGAGAATGAAGAGTTAATCCTAATGGTTCGAGTAAAATTGTGGAATGAGATAAACCGGGAGACAGATAAAGATGTGTGAGCCGATAAAGAGAAGAAAATAATAAATATTAGTTAGTTGTTTAAAGATAATTATTAGTTTGAATTAATAGGTTTATCTTGTTATATTTATTGGTTAATTAAGTATTAGAGTTGGTATTGGTTTAGGATAGCTTGTTTAGGAAGTAAATAGTTTAGTATAAATAGATGGGTTAGGTTATGTAATTACTTGGATGTTTTGCTTTGTTCTTTAATAATATATAAAAGAGTCGTGAGGAGTTCACACAAAATCGTTGTGTTATTGCGTTTTTGATCTAGTTAATTCCAACAGTCACAAACATTCTTCACCTTTGTCGATTCGGTGAACCTTCACCGAAAACCTCCACATTTTGGCATCGGCAAAACGTTGGCGGTGGTATTGCCGGTCGGCAAACTAGTTTGCCGTGCACTTTTGCCGCCCACTCCCTTCCCCAGTAAGTTATTTTATTTGGATTATAACAAAAACATTAAAAGTTCTATCATTAACTTTTGGTTCTGATATATTAATTATAATTTTTAAGTGGTACATTAAATCCTTTTATTAAATTTTTCTGTTTGTTTATCTATATATTTATTGGTTAAACATTTTTAAGTGGTTAGCTATTTTGAAGGCACAATAAGCCCAAACAGTGAAACAGATAAAACCCAACCTTAGTTTTGTTTGAAAATGGATATGATCGGGTGGTTCCTCTGGTGGCATGATGATACTGCAGTGGTTCGTTAGTTTTGAAAACGTTCACATATTCTAACGGTTTGATTTTGGTTTACGGATGCTAACAGTTTTCAAATTTTAACTTAAAAACCGCCACAACCGAATCGTGGACACCATAATAACAAGTATTGGAGTGCTAAATGGCCATATATGAACCATGATATTCAAATTGGAACTAATGATATAGCTGAAAACAAGGTCTAACTGATTTATGATAATACCATAACCATTGCTGATTAAAATTAAACATGTTTAAAAATCGTATAATCGCCTTTTAAAGAACCAAGAAAAGGGTCTGTACATGATGTATAACTATAATTTATTTGCTATAGATTTTAAGAATAAAAAGTAAACATTAACTCAATAGACAGAACAACAATTTTTTTCAATCAAAATATGCTTGATGCCGGTTTTTAAAATTCCACCATCGTTTCTTTTTCCTGTATTCAGGCGGCGGTAACTCTGTTAAAACATAATACGAACGAAAACGTATTAGTTGATGAATTTAAAATTTTTAAAAACTATTGTTATTTATATTTCAAAAGAAATATAAAGCATACCTCCTTCAGGATAAATAGAGTTGTAGTGCACCTCAGCCCAAAAGCTCAAGAAAACAACTATAAAAAATGAAAAAAAAAATTATATTAGCAGATATAAAGAAAATGCAAGTTATAACAGTAACTAAAAAGATATACAATTTATAAAAAGCAAAAATCTGAAAATTACCGCGTTTTGACCTCTGCACTTTTGGAAGAATCTCAATGGAACAAGTATCTTTAAATGAGGTTAGAACAAAAATTTTGACACCATACTGCATGGAAAACATATGAAAATTCTAAAAAAATGTTTGGAATCCAAATTTTAATATACAGCAAAGTCAAAGAGATGGTCAACATACAGAATCTGCAGCTGCCTGTAAGGTGACATGATCTCCCCACTCTCCACTCCTATAATCAAATATATATATCATGAGAAATCCCAAAAAAATAAATAAATAAATAAATAAATAAATAAAATCAGAAAAGAAGTTTTTAGTGACATACTTGGAAATCCCTTTTAAGTAGTCATTGTATGCCATGGTGACGTATCCTTCGTATATTTCTGGATGTGATTTCAGCTGATATAATTACAGATCAGAAACCGTAAATACACAAAAGATTAAACACAAAGTGAAGATTTTACCTGATTAACCACCTGTCGTCTCACAAATTTATGATGCTCTGGTGAACGGTAAAATTGGTCAGATAAAGCTCGAAACTGGAGAAAAAAAAATTATGATTCATGAATCCTACACCGACTAAAATATATTACTGATAGGAACTTGATAGAAATTACATACGTATTAGTATATTGTAATAGTGTAAGGGGTATTAGTGTAATTACTTTTCTATAAATAAGGCATTAGTCATTAGTGAAGGATAGGAAGAGAATTACTAAGTGTTAGGCTCATGCTTATGCATTGAGAAGGGCATAGCCCTGGCCACTTCGGTGGATATTATTGTGTATCGTCTTCTTCGTTCTATCAATATAGTTACAGATTTGTTTTCATCATCTCTTTTAGATTCAATCCCTATCAATTACAAAAGTTGCAATTTTTTTATGTTTTTATAACTGACCTGACAGTTACCGTCGCCCTGAACTTTAGATTCAATCAAGTTATACACTTGCAACCTGAAAGCAAACAAATCTAGCTTCATATATATACAAATGTGTATATACTAATACTGATTTAAGATATCATATTATAAACTATCATAAGGGTGTGAATTTCTGACACGACACGAACATAACACGAAATTCACGGGTTTGAATTTAATCTAAACGGGTTTGGGTCAGTTGCAGGTTGAACCCGCGAACCCATTTAGCCCATTTATATCATATTATATTTGTTACGATATGTTTTATGTCATAATTTCATAAATTTAATTCGGCGTGTATTTTATGGCATAATTATAATTACTTAAAAGAGGAAATTGACATAAGATTTTATAATTTAAATGTAATTGTATTATATACAAATATACAATTGTGTTTTTTAGTAAATTTTAATATATATAAATTTGCAGAAAAAAATAAAAAAAAAATCGGGTTGAACGGGTCATGTTCGGGTCAACCCGCGAATATTCAGGTCATGTTTGGGTTCAAATGTATGATACATTTTTTGGGTTCGGGTCGTGTTAGATTTTCGGGTTTGGGTTGAACCTGCCAACCCACAAACACGACTCGTTTAGCAACCCTACATTATAATCAATGAAAAGGATTTCCTAAAGTAAAGTTAACAACTTTAACCAACAGTATATGCAAAAAATATGTGAAACCTCTCCAATAGTCTCTCATGATCCGAAGTAGCTTCATCAACTGAAGGTATGTCTCCATTAATTTTGGGGATATGCTGCCAAAAATAATAGAAGTCATTACTAAATTAATCTGTCAATATTATTATTATTTACTTTTTAATGTAGATGTATACCAAGAAGATTTTACATCATCATCATCATCATCATCATACTCAGTAAATCCCACCAATAGCAAAGCTAAAGTAGGGTATGAGGAAGGTAAGATGTAGACAGCCTTAAATCTACCCCGTAGGAATAGAAAGGCTGCTTCCAGTGAGACCCCTAACTCGATAGTAGTTTTGCATCAAGTCTTGGACATAAGGCACATAACACTCAGCAATTGAGACAAATGCCGATTAGTGCATGTACCCCCTTGTCTTTCGGCTATCAACACTACCACATGATGCATGATTAACCACCCCCCTCTTTAATGTTATTTTCACGAAATTAGTAAAATAACGTTAAAATTAGCGCACTTGCACATTTGCCCCCCGAGCGCCCACACATATATACATTATATGCGCATACTGCAAGCGGGCGGTAAGATTTTACATGTGAGGCATAATATATGAACAAAGATGGATGATCATATTCTACAAGTAAATAAGTGACAAGAAATATTCTCAAGATATACAATTAAAGAATATAAAAATAGTAAAACAAACGATTCTTTAAGCGTTAACTCGTTCTACATTGTTACCTTACTAAACATAGATTCCAAAAGACTTGTTTCTAGTTCGGTTTTCTTGAAACTTTTGGACTTATTTATGCTCTTGTAGAATATGTAATCCAAATAGAGTTCAATCAAAAGATACTTTGTTAATTATGGTTGGTACTTGCATTATCACTTTTGGTTATGTTAATTTATCTTTTTTATTTTTTGGGCTTTATCCAATAGATATATGTGTGTGTGCTTTCAAGACAACAGTAGATCGTAATTCTATATGGTAAAAAAAAATGTCGAATGCTAAAGAAAAGTGCACTTACAGGAATAGGAATGATTTCATTTAGTCTTTTGCATACTTCTCCATCAAGATCGGATTCATCGGTTATTTCAAGATTATACGAATAGTCATCCCCATCATAAGATACGTTTTCAGGGCTCGAGCATGAACTCGATGGGCCCATTTCATCTGTTTCATGTAATCTAGATTCATCACCTGCTAATCACAAGAGTTCACTTTTACCAACTAAAATTATACGCAAAACCATAAAAGACATGTATTTTGCTTACTAAAGATTAAAAATTAGCTTACCATAATAATAATTATCTGACGAGGGACGGCCATACCAATCTTGAGCATCATTCGATATTTGTAAATGATCCACTGAATTAGATACATTGGATAACTCATCTTCATCCGAAATTGAAAGATCCAATAGTTCTTGTTGAAGAGAGTGAGCAAGCATTTCATCATTTTTCACATTGTTGAGTTCGTTTTCTTGATAACTACCTCCATTGTATTGTTCATGACATATGTTTACATCGTGTTGATTGCTATCACCGTAATATGTAGAACTAAAAATATTGTCCACATCAAGGTAATGTCGACCCCATCTAACAACATCCGAATTCGATTCACCCATATTCCCACACTATAATGAAATATGATCCGAATTTCAACCACCAATAAAGTATTCTCCCTGAAATTCAAGCAAATAAGTAAAAAATTTGATGGCAATAAAAGAAAATATAACAAGCAAAAAATAATCTTTGACGAACATAAAACGTCATGTTCATAAAATTGTGGACTTGAAGAACGGTCGACATACCATATACATTATAGATTCCTAATTCAATGGTAAAAACAAGGATAAATCTATAGCAACTTATAAGTTATTTTAATGTCTGACGGTTAAGTTATATAATAACATCTTAACATATGAACCCGTATCTATTATTTATATTTATGAACATCATTTCCTAGATTTTCTAAATTAAATACACCGGTACCTGGACCCTGCAGGATTTGAACTCTCAACCTTTTGGTTGTAAAGCGCACCACTTAACCACCAGGATGTCCCTTAGAAGCTCTCATTGTTGTTATTAACCGCATCAATCAAAAACGAAATACGGCTTATAATGATAACCGGTCGTATCTAACTATCACCTATCTATGTCATTATATACTCATGCATTACTCAAGAACCCTAAAATATTATTGAAGGTTGCATACTTGCATGACTAAATCATCCCAACAACTATTGAACCAATCATAAATCTTATAATCAATCCCCAATTAAAAAACAATTCTTTTCAATACATTCAAAAATCAATCATCCCCAAATCAACTTCATGAATAAAGTTTGCAACTTTAAAAATCTATAAAATAAATCTTTTATCCCCTTCAAAAAAAAATGCCACAAATTTCACAAACAATTTATCATATGACATCTTCAATCAAATCAATAGAAACAAACTAAAAGTTATTCAAAACTTAAACATTAAGTAATCTAAAAACTTAAAATCCCAGTTCAAAAAAAAAAAAAAAAAAAAACTTTTTCTTGGTTGATATTAATTCAATTTCAATGGGTACCTAAAATAAACATGATCTGAAATAAATCATTAACAAACTGATTTATTCAGTACAATTATTTAAATAAATATTTAATCAACAAAAAAACATAAAAAAAGTACAGCTTTAATTAACATCATCTACAGACAATCACTCACCTTTTTTTGTTTCTGATTGAGCTTCAATTTAAATGCAAATTCAGCAAGAAATATAGAACAAGTATGTGGGTATGTATGTATGTATATATGTATAGAGAGAGAAAGGGGAATGGACGCGGGGAGGAGATAACGATGAAAGAAAGAAGATGAAGAGGAAACGTTTTTGGGGGAAAAATGGTGGGTGGTATTTATAGATACGTACAGTTATACGGCGTTAAATGTTACAACGCGTTTGTTTAAAGTTTAAACCTTACATAACCCCACTAGATGACGGCGTCTATTTTGGTGCTTTCTTATTTTTAGTAAGAAAAAATTGCACAAATCAACCTTTATGTTATACCTAAACTGCACTTTATATATTTCACTATGAAATCTGCAAGACTCAACCTTTATGTTCATGTTTTGTTACGTTCTATAACCTTTACAACTAACGTCGTTCAAAAACTCAGTTAAGTTACCTCACATGCTTTGCATGTGAGGGTATCATGGTCTTTTCACCAACCTTTCATAACATAAAGGTTGATTTGTGCAATTTTGTCTTATTTTTATTATTAACTCTTATTATTATTATTATAATTATTATTATTTGTTTTTATAAAATGTTGTCTTTAAGAAAGTGTTATTTTATTTTTTTAGAAAAGGCAGTTACTTTTTATTTTTAAAGAATGCTTTTTAAACAGTTTTTTTTTTTGGATAGTGAATAAAACAAAGCCAAACCACGTTTGTGTTCAACGTTTTGTTTTGTTTTTTTAATTTTACAAACATAACTATTTCAGATTAAATGAGTTATGTTCGTGTTAACCTGCAAATATGTTTGTCAAATGGATTCATTTGCCTAACACGGTTTTTGGCTTTGTATTATGTTCGGGTTCGTGTTACATAGCATGATTATTTGAATGATTTAAATAATTACCCAGTTGAATATTATAGCAAAAATACTTAATTGTTTGATTATTTAAAGATTTTAGGAAATTATTTTTATTTAAGCTAATTAATATACACGTTATCATTGTTTTCGATAACAAGTCTACAACTTAAGAAACTAGAAAACAAAATGTATGTATAAACAGAATATATGGCTATATGCTTATTTATTTGATTTGCGGTTTTATTGTTTATGAGTAGGATTATTATTTTTATATAATAGAAATCATATTTAAGAAATAAATGGTTGTGTTAAATTTGCATAATTTCTGAAAGTTATTTTTTATGATAATAATAATAATGACAAAATTTCACAAATCAGCCTTTATGTTATGAAAGGCTGGTGAAAAGACCATGAAACCCTCACATGCAAAGCATGTGAGGTAATTTAACTGAGTTTTTGGACGACGTTAGCTGTAAAGGTTATAAAATGTAACAAAACATGAACATAAAGGTTGGGTCAGGGGCGGAGACAGCATTGTGGCAGCCGTAGCACGGGCTACGGCTCAAAGTCGTGTTCGCAGTGTTTCGCAGTGTTAATTTTTTGTTTTTTTTTCGATTTTATATAAAGGATACCCCTAAAAAAATACGAGGATACCCCTATAAAGGATTTTATATGAATACACCGTAATTTTTTTTTTTTGGATACCCCTGGTGTTAAAGTTTAGCTCCGCCACTGGGTTGGGTTTAGCCGATTTCATAGTGAAAGGTATAAAGTGCAGTTTAGGTATAACATAAATGTTGAGTTGTGCAATTTAGTCTTTTAGTAATGGGTTTGATGTGACATTATTTTTTAATTTATTTTTATGATTTTTAGTATTTTTTTAACAACGGATGTAATAACATCGTTACTCAAAACAAGACTAGCAAGAAGTTAGCGAAGTACAAACACTAAAAGACTACGATTTAATAAATACATCAAACTTAAACCATGGAGACCAATCTAACCATTTAAGCTTCACCTTAGTTTTATCCATAAAATGATAATTGACTGTTATTTCTTTTACGGATCTTCTAGTGTTATTCATCCTGCACTTGAATACAGGGGCGCAGGCCGACCCCCGGAACTTTTCACTCAGTAGTTGAGAGTATGTAGTTTTCATATAGAAATTTTTGGGTATATACGTTTTCGCCCCCCCGGTCGGAAATATCAAGCTTCGCTACTGCTTGAATACGTATTCATTTCTTAGCAAATATGTCTGTCGTGACCTCCTGACTTCACTGAGCTAGCAGTTAGTTGGGGTGAGATCCGGTACAAATAACGGTGAACATGCGAACGTACAAATAACTAGAGTAATTATGCTTGAACCAGAGTAATTATAACGTTATAGTTGTAAAGTAGCGTAATAATAAACGTTCTAGTTCAAGCATGATTACTCTAGTTATTTATACATTAAAAACTGTTTATATTTGAACCTACCATTTTTAGTTAACATACAATTTTATTTTCGTTTATAACATCAATTATATAATTTGGATACATCCTGAAATAAATCTTGATACATCATTGTTATTTGGTATGATTATTTTTATCTGCATTTCGATTCGAGTTTTCTCAAAACCCGATTTTATCCACGAATATACCACATTAGTGTCCAATCACTTTCTAATCACGCCGTTTCATATATAAAAAAGCATTTTGTTAGATAAAAATATATTTTAGAGTAAATTATGTATTTAAGCGGTCCCTATGGTTTATAGCATTTTGTTCTAAAGAAACGTTAAAATCTATTCATTCCAAACTACTTATCACTTATGTATTTAAGGGTCCCTATGGTTTATAGCAAATTGCTATATTTTACAAATACTAAAAGTCTTGCAAATTACACATCAACGTTTCAATTTATTACGATTTTAGTCCACATGACTAACTCCATCCACTTTCTTGTTAACTCCATGTCACATGTTAACCATGTGATGACCATTTCGTAAAATTACATCTCAATTGTACTTTTGAATCTCGATGGTGAATGTTAGAATGTTTGAAATGTTTAACTTGATGGCTATTTTGGCATGGTTGTTTAGGAATATGTTATGTGACTGGACTTATTAGGCTTAAAGTAAAATGGTCTTGAAGTATAATGTAATTATTAAACACTTTGACTAATGAGACGTAATTTTCCAAAAATGCCCATCACATAGTTAACATGTGGCATGGAATTAACTAGAAAGTGGATGGAGTTAGTCATGGGGACTAAAATCGCAATAAATTAAAACGTTGGTGTTTATTTGCAAACCTTTTCAAATTTGTAAAATAACCATAAGGACCAAAATAGTAATTTACTCTATATTTTATTAGATACAACTGCCAAAACATATAGAAATAAACATAATTTTGTAGCTTAAAAAACATAACTATACTAAAGCATTGTAATATATTTATTTACAATTACAACAAAATACAACATATTAATACACCTTCCATAAAGTCATTCCCAATTATTTAGAATCAACAGGGCAACAACATACACTGCAAAACTCATTCCCAAATACTAGGAATCAACAAGTTGTCACCAACTTCGGACGCGCAAAGCAAGCAGACTGATCATCCAAATGAGACCCGTTTTCAACTTTAGATCTCGTGTCCGCACCTGTCTTTTGACGCTGGGAGGGACCCGCAATAGCATTTTTCGGCTCCATAGCAACCACCGTGGCCGGACTCCTGAGTGGTGTAGGACCGGTCGCTTGTGACTTACCCCCGATGAGTTGGTTAACCATTTCAAGAACCTCACTCATTTTTGGCCTTGATTTACTGTTTCTAGACAAACACCTATTCGCTATTATTGACAACTTTTGTGCTGATTTTAGCGAGTACTTACCCTCGAGTCTTGAGTCAACGATTAGCCGAAACTTTTTGGAGTCTAGGTACGGTTTCACCCATTCTAGAAGCTTCTGCTCGTTTTTGGGACGGTTTTTGTCCAGTGGGCTCCTACCCGTGATAAGTTCGTATAGAAAGACCCCGTAGCTCCATACGTCGCTCTTGGATGTTAGATGACCGGTTTGGATGTATTCTGGAGCCGCATATCCCATGGTTCCTACAACCTGATTATATAACATCACAAAAATTAGAAATTTCATGTCTTGGGATGCATAGTAAAATGTCTAAAATGCCCTTTACTAGGCATATAGAGGGATATTGTGAATTGTAGTCAATGATGGGCAAATATGGAATTGAAGGAAGTTGCAATTTTCTACCGCTTTATGAGTAAAGGGGTCGATTCAGGTTAACGGGTCAAATAAGAGAACGAGTTGAACAGGTCAAGCTTGTCAAAAGTCATCCGAATGTATTCAAAATGCATAAAACAACCTCATGTATTGTTTTCTTTCAGATTCTATATGTAGTAATATAGTTTCTTAATTGTATTTAGAGTAAAGTACGGGGATGGTCCCTCTTGTTTACCAAAATTTTGGATTTGGTCCCTAACTTTCCAAGAGTACACGGGTGTTCCCTGTGGTTTGCACTGTGTAACGCATTTAGTCCCCAGCCAACAAATCCAAAGGTTTTAGCAGAGGTCCAAGACAAGGGCTAAATGCATTACAAAGTGCAAACAATAGGGACCATCCATGTACTTTTGGCAAAGTTGGGGACTAAAAGTGTTACAAAGTGCAAACCATCGGGACCATCCGTGTACTTTTGAAAAGTTAGGGACCAAATCCAAAATATTGGTAAACCACAGGGACCATCCATGTACTTATAGCAAAGTTGGGGACTAAAATCAAATGCACGTACCGCAGTAGAGACATGGGTGAGTCCTTCTTGAGGACCTAACCGAGCCATTCCAAAATCCGAAAGCTTCCCATTCCAATGCTCGTCTAGCAGAATGTTGGAAGACTTGAAATCTCTAAAAATAATCTACAAAAATATCAAAGTTATTATTAGTCTCGGAAAATATGCCCATTTGTAAACTATCATTCATTGGCGTTAAAACTTAAAATACCTGAAAACTCATTTCTTCATGTAGATACGTCAACCCACGAGCCGCTTCTTGAGCCACTTTGAGTCTCATGGCCCATGAGAGTGGTGTGCCGGATCTTGCACTTAAATGGTCCTCGACACTTCTGTTAGGCATATATTCATAGACTAGAAGCCGTTGTATTCCTCTTTCATCGTCTTCTGCACAATAACCAACTAGTTTTACAAGATTTGGATGCTCAACCACTCCGAGAACGTTCACTTCGGTTATCCACTCTTTGTGCCCCTAGTTCAATAAAACTAAGAATTAACATAATTCATAGACAAAGGGCATTTTAGGTATTTCACATACATGGATCATTTGTTTTTAGCTCCAAAACATGTTGATTATAACATTTCGTTATAGTTAAATGTAACTACTATAAACTTTTTCCAACAATCAGAAAATCAAAACTGATCTTCGAGATAAAGTAGACGATCAAAAAGTCAAATCATCAAAATCCAAGAGTCAAACATCACAACTTCATTCAAACATTATGCAAAAACTATTTCTATATTCTTTAATAATAAAAACATATTTTATAAATATAATATTTAAAGTTTAAATAAATTAATAGGGTTTTTGATCATAATATTTAAAGTTTAAATCCAAACTGGTTCTAGTGGCAGTTCCGGTTCGATTCCCGGTTCTAGCGTTTCGGAACCATAAATTGCTCAACCCTAAACATAGAGAAACAAAGCTAACCTGTAAACCTGTTCTGCTCAACTGTTTAACCGCCACTTCTAACCCTTTAGTAGGATCTTGAGGATTCTTAACGACACCTATATAGACACACCCGAACCCACCCTCGCCAATCTTTGCAGCCCGGCTAAAGTTCTTGGTAGCCGTCTTGAGTTCGGCAAATGTGAACACCGTAAGATTACTCGATTTTTGTGAAAAGCTAGGAAAGTTCATGCTACCAACCGACTCTATGCTACGATCGGAAACATTCTGAGAATTAAATTCTGATCCAGACCGTCCAATATCGCGATCTGTTGTGAACGTAGAACTGGATGATTGGATGGAATTAGAAACTGATTTTGTTGAGGTTTTTGAGGATTCTCCCTTCGGTTCGTTGTAAGAGAACCCGAAACACCTCATAGCTTCTTAATTTGATTTTCTAAACTGTCAAAACTGGAAATTTAACTGAAATCAACATATATTACAAGTAATATTTGTACAAAATTAATAAATCATAAAACAAGAAACACTCATCACAGAAACCGAACCCGAAAAAGACCGAAGCATTGATTAAATCAGTTTTTTTCGATTATGGTTAAACCAGTTTTTTTTCTTTTTCTGAAATGGTGTGTGTAACCAAAACTGAACCAAAAAACAACAGTTAACAAAAAATCGAAGCATTGGTCAAATCAGTTTTTCCGGTTCGATCATACAACATGAAGGTTTATTTTGTTCCTTTTCAGATCATATTCTATTAATTATAACACATATGAAGTACTAATTAGCAGTAAAATCAAACTAAACAAATAATCTAGAACCGAAACATTGGTTACATCATTTTTTTCGGTTATGGTCCGGTTTGATCATACAACATAAAGGTTTATTTTTGTTACTTTTCATGAATTAAGGTTGAGATCATATTCAATTAATTATCCACACATTTGATGTACTAATTAACAGTAAAAGTCAAGAAACCCTAAAACCATTTTCACAATAACAAATTCCAATTAGAAATTTCCTAACAAAATTCATAAAAAATAGACTTATTTCTTCAAATTAACAGGCAACCAAACATGGCAAATTACTAACAATATATCTTGTATAAAAGGGATTAATTGTAATCAAGATTCAAGACTTAAAAAGCAAGAATCTTGAAACCAACATACACATTCTTAACCCTAAATTATGCACAACAACACATAACACCAACAACCAAACAACAATTTTCCATAACAAAAACTCAAAATTTCCAATAAAGATAAACAACCCAGATCAAATTAACCACAAATCTATCAAACCCAACTGTAAAAACTAAATCTTGATGAAAAAGTAGTCACCTTTATCCACCTCAAGATCAATCTGTCTGCAAAAGATCAACAGCCCCTAATTTCCCTCAAATAAAAGAAAAAGATGCACATAATCATGAGATAGAGAGTTAAGGATGAAGTCTTATGAATATAAAATGAATAAAAATTGAAACTTTTCAACAAAAACATTTGTTTTTAGAGTATGAAGTGGGTTTGAAGGTAGAAATAGAAAATGTGAGTGGCGTATGAATTGGGTGATTGAAAAATATTGAAGTCAAGTCAATAGGGGAGAGAAGTATACTGAGTGTGAAGAAAAGGCTAAATAAAAAGACTGACTTTTATAAGTTTATAAAAATGATGCAAGTTGCAAAGACGAATGAATGAGGTGTTGGGTTTTCTTGGATTCTAGGTGTGGAATTGTCTTTTTCTCTATTTATTTCGTCCTTGAAGCAATGACTTGCTATCTTACTCACTATTACGTCTTGGTCAACGATTTTGTACACGCAATGGCTCCTACCGGGTCCTGTATTGGTTGTTGGATATGCTACGAGTATCATATATATTTGTGTATGGTTAAAAGTCACCTGTTGAGATTTGAATATGCTACGAGTATCATGTATATCATGTATATTCGTTAATAATATTGCATTATTAAAAGTCACGTGTTGAGATATTAGGGTGTTTTATATTTTTTTACCGAGTAACATTCCTATAGTTATAATAGTTTTAAGTTTATACTCTTTACTGAGTAACATTCCTATAATTATAATAATTTTAAGTTTATAACAAATTTAACATAGTGTATATTATATTTTTGAAATTGTATAGTAAATCGTAATAAATTCGGTTTAGAAGTTAGATGCAGATAGACGGTAATCATGTAATGTAATACGATATTCTTCTCAAGTGTATATTATTTCGTCCTTGAAGCAATGACTTGCTGTCTCATACCCATATATTCTTCTCAAATGTTTTGTTTTTCGAGTTATTTCCATCTCATACCTGTGTGCTTGTTGACAACGTCGATTACAATGATGATAATAATAAACTTGTTATTGTTGATTATTATTATTATTATTATTATTATAAGGGGCCACAGAGAATTGGTGATGAGGTTTTGAGGAAGTTCACCCACCAGTTTTTGATAATAACTATTTTTATAATTTTGCAATTATTAGTATTTAAGTCATGCTACCAACCAAGATTTGTTTGTATTTTATGTGGAAAGTTCTGAATATCTAATACATACAATTGTACGTTATGTGATATAGTGGTTAGATGAGAAGAATTTTTTTTAAGAATAAAAAATAAGAAATTTCAACCAATAATAATGTTTTATTTTACTTTATTTAATTTTAGTGCAAAATTTCATTTGGGTTCTTGACCATCTTTCTTTGTTGAGCAAAGTTTCTCAGGAACTTTTCACTCAGTTCTTCGTAGCTATCAATCCCCCCAGGAGGGAGGCTGTCGAACCAGAGCCGAGCCCCCTCCGTCAAGGTCTGTACAAACATGTGGCACCAAACTGGCATGGGCCACCGCCCCAGTTGTCCCGCCCCCTGAAAGCATGGAGATGGTCTTCAGGGTCTCTTGTCCCATCATACCGGTCAAAGTTTGGGGGTAGCTTTGTCTTAGGGGGCATTGGTGCTTCTGCAATCCTCCGGGTGAACTTTGAGACTTCAGCCAAGTCTCGTGGGAAGTAGGGTTGATCTAAGCCGTTGTTGCTCAGATTCACCTTTTCCTTTTCTTTTCCTTGTGGTTTCTTTCCCGTGATGAGATCCTCCCTTTCTTCCGAAGACATCTGTCTAAGGGCTGTCATGAACGTTTCCAGCGGGTCGCTTCCACTGCCCTTGTTTTGAGGATCTGCCCCGTCTTGGTTGGAGGGTGTATCGAACGATAGTCTAGCCATGAGGCTGTCAAGCTTTTCCTGTCTTTCCAGGTCTTTGAGACACTTTTTTAGTCTCTCTTTATGCATGGCAACAAAATCCGGGGTGATGGTCTCTTCCTTTTCCAGAATCTCCCTTTGATTCTCATTTTCTTCTTCAAAAGTTATATCTTCCACCGTAACCTTGTCATGGTCGTTCTGCACCGTCTAGGTGACATGTGAACCGGGTGTGGTGTCCATGTTGCTGTTTCAGAAACGGGTTATCTATAACGTCGGAGTTCAGTGTGGAGACACCGGTCAAGCTGATGTCCCACGGATGGCGCCAATGTCGAATACCCAAATCCCGGTGACGTTCAATGGATCTTCGCTGACGTCCAGATATCCCGTTCCTTGTAGCTACAAAAGAATAAACCGTTAGCCTCGTCACGGAGGGCCCCGCGGGGGATCCGTGACCAAGCTCCGGATGAGAGTAAGTAAACTTGCCGGAGGGTGAGAGGAGCTTCTTCCGATGAGTGCGATCACCGGAATGTTTCCTCTCTGGTGTGAATCCAATAAATACGTGTGTGTGTATTGAATGTATGGGAATATTTGTCGGAGTTAATGAGAGAATAGTAAATGGGGGAATATTAAATGTGATACCTCCGATGTTATTGCCCTTCTTCTTATATAAGTCTTGAGGCCTTATCTTGCATGTGAGATATTTGTTGAGACGATCCAACGGTTTTAGGAAGTCTTCGAGGGGCTCAGACACGTGTCTGACCCCTAACGGTTAGATTGGCAGCGTTATTTAATGTTCCGGCAGGAGAAGTACCATGCCAGCCAAGATACTCTTCTTATCAGTCATTAATGGTGACCTGCATGCTCTGAATCCTCGTTTCCCGCTTGTTTTGTAAAAGGTATAACCTTAGTGGGCAAGTTAGACCATGGCTGGGCTTATATCTTGTTGGGCCCGCATGTAGGCAGCCCAAAGCGGCTAAAAATGGGGCTTCCCATTGGCCCGTTGTCAAGTCATCTTTAGTCCCTGGGTCTGAGACCTGAGGCTCATGATCCGGGGCTGAATCATAACTTGTTCAAAAGGAGGACTTACTTTCTTGGGCTTTAGGTGCGGGCCCACTTCTGATCGGTCATAATGAGTTGCTCCTTTTTTTAAAAGCCATCATTTCACCAAATGCTGACGGCGGGAATTAATCCTCTAGAGACACGTGCATCTTTTTGAATTTCGAAGGGACGAACGACAAGACGGTTTCCTGTGTGTCAGTTACCCTCTTTAAATACCCCCTTATCCTTCTCGAACCCTCATTTAACTTCCGTCATTATTCTCTGTTTCTTACCTTCTTTACCCTCTTCCGATCACAATTTTCTTTTCAGATATGAGTCGTTCCGGTCGTCTTGCCATTAGGTCAGTTTTAACGGCGAAGGATCTAAAGTCTTTTGTCGAGACGTACAACATTCCTGAGCAGTTTTCCCCTACCTTGCCGGGCCCCAACGAACCGGCGGAATGTACACCGGACAGAATTCCCCTTTATACATTGGCATTTTCTTCTTGCGGAGTCCGGTATCCTCTTTCCCCTTTCAAGGTTGCTTTGCTTCCTCATTTCGGGGTTCACTTTTCTCAGTTGCATCCCCTAGGGTTCATGAGAGTGGTGCACTTCGAGTTGTCCTGTGCGGCCGTTTCTGGTGAACCTTCCGTCCCCTTGTTTTGTATGTTCTATAAACTGATCTCCGATGGAGATTGGTTTACCTTTTCCAATAGACAGAACAGCGTGTCGAAGCCCTGTTATACTTTTATGCCAACCTCCACTTACCCAAAGGATTGGAAAAGCAGGTTCATTTTTGTCTCCGCTGCCATGATACCAAAATCCCCATTGCCTAAGGATGTCGACGCCGCTATTGAAGATGTTGTTCCTACCCTATCGGCTAATGAGACTGTTCTGTGGAAACGCATGTATGAAAACCCCACGAGGGCTTTTACTTTTTCCGAAGGAGTTTTGGCCATGGGAGGGTTGAGTCCTTCCTACCCTGTTCGTCTCAAGGATTTCTTTGGTAAAAAAGGTATCCTTTTGCCTTGGATCTGCATTTGTCTGTTTTTGTTTCTTGGTATTTGTGCAGTCATCTTTAGTGTTTTTCTTTCACGGAGTTGACTTTGTGGAGGCTGCTTCAGGGAGATTCTAAGGATGTGAAGTTTGTAGTTGGTGATGAAGTTGATCCGGGCTTGAACCGGAGTGGGGCGATGCAGGTTGCTGGGGGGTCTGCCCAGGCTGGGGGCTCCGTTGCTGCAGAAGGGGGTGAGGAAACCTCCTCTGATGGGGAGGAGAGTTCCCCTGATCCTGCCCCTGTCAAGCATTCTGATCAAAGCGATGATGAAGCTCTGGAGGTTCGTTTAGTTCGTAAGAGGAATGCTATAAGTCCTAAGCCAGCCCCTGCTCCTCGTGATATCCGGCAAAGGCTCCGGAGTGCCAGTGGGCAGAAACCCCCTCCTTCATCGAAGGCTGCTTCCGAACTTCCCCCTGTAGGGGTCAAGGGTTCTCTGTCCAAACACCTGAGATCTTCGAGTCTTGTGAGTGCACCTTTGCTGGTGAGTTCCTTTTTCTTCTTGTTTATCTGCTCCACCTCTGTTTTATTTCTGATGTTCTTTTTCTTTTTGTGCAGGGGAGTTCTCGTGATCCCATAGTGATCCCTACTGGTCCCTCATCTTCCCGTGTTCGGGACAAAACCCCGGAAGTAGGCATGGCTCATTTTACCTCGGCCTTTGAACTCTCACCTCTTCATGCTACGGGGACCAGTAGACCCACTCAACCTGAGGGTCCTGCTCATCAGTCCCCTTTAGCTCCTCTGTTTGCCGATGCTATCCCCTTCACCTATGTCCCCAAATGGAAGGTAACTCACTCCTCGGTGATAGGGACTCCTGAGGCTGCTAGGGACTTTCTGAGTCATGCTGTCCCTCCCTCCCATAAATTCGTGAACTCTGCTTTGAGGGATGATCTTTTCGAGGATCAGTATAGCATGTCTCTTTGTGAGAGTTTCTTCAGGGGTGCTAGCATGCTGCAGCGGATTGATGATTTGAGGAGGGCGAATGATGGTCTCAAGGGTGAGCTTAAGACTTCTCAGTCTGTTGCTGCTGAACTCAGGTGCCAAGTGGTTGAAGCTGAGAGAAAGTTGCAGGAGGAGAAGGTATGTAGCCTTTCTCCTTCTCTTCCCCCTCTTTTTTTTATGCATATACCTTCCAACAATTTTGTGGATTTTTTATGATGTTTTTTGCCCAGGGGGCTGGAGCCATGTTGGAGCGGAAGGAACGAGCCTGGGAAAGAGAGATAACGATGCTGGTGGAGGAGAAGGATGAACTGGCTGCTGAGTTAAAGCATCTGAAGGAAGTTGGCTCCGTTTCTCAGGAGCAGCTGAATACCATGTATGCAGATTATGGGATAACTTCTGATGATAACCAGCGACTGGCCAAAGAGAAACATTGGTTGATCACCGAGGGTTTTGCAGTTTTCCTTACTGCAGTCTCTCAGTCAGAAAAATTCAAGAGTGGCCTGGAGGAGGTGTATAGGGCGTACCGGGATGTTGGCTACCAGGCTGGGTTGAAGGATGGGTATAACTACTCTGCTCAGGGTCTGGGCAGGAAAGAAACTCCGCTTTATAATTCCAAAGCTAAGAAGCGGCTGTCCAAGCTGGATCAGGAGCTCGGAGCCAAGACCCCGGCTATTCTTAAGAAGATCCTAGAGCATCCCATGATATCCATAGATGAACTAAAGGCCCTGTTCTCCTCCGCTGGTCCCTCATCTCCAAAGTCTGTTTCTGGGGGTGGTTCCCCGTGATCCCTGAACATTAATCACTTTCGATATGGTTGTAATTTGGATAACTTGCTTACCCTAGGATACTTAGACTTTTTTGGTTGTTTGGAAGGAGGTCATTTGTGTTGGGGGCCTCCTTGGTATCTAATCATGCAACTTTATGACTGTGTGTTGTTTTCTTGCCCTTTGCTTGTTTTCTGTTGTGGTTTTTCATATTGCAGGGGCTTTTGTCAGGAATCAAGTCGGCGCTTTCCTGAGGACCCTTGGGTTGTTTTGCAAGAGGCTGTGTTTTGGCCTAAGTTTGTTGTGCTTGTTGTTTTGTATGCTAATTGCTTTTGCCAAAGTTATTAGGGCTTTTCTTTGTGCATTTATTTTGCAGATAAATAAAGAAAGACTTCTTTTTGTAGTTTGTTTACAGAAGTGTGTTGTATTTATGGTTTGTTTGGGAAACCAAGATTGTCCGTTCGAGGCCAATCGTTGGACAGTTTTATAATGTGAGATTATGTTCTTAGTTTGTTTTGTCTGCTCTCTTTGGGTTAGCTAGACCCTATTTCGCCCCACGGCCGGGCTTTTGGTATGTTTGGCATACCTTATACACGTGTGTTCATTTGTTAGTTAGGTTTATAGTGTTTCTGGGCACGTCTGCCCAGATATAAGACCTGTTATTTTACCAAAAGGGGACAAGTTAGTTGTCCATTTGTCATTCATTCCTTGGGGATTAAACTTCCCAGCATAGGTTGTTACAAAAGACTCGTCCCTGGGGGTAAGCCCCAAACTAATAGTTACATAATACAAAAGTGGCTCCTTAGCCGTTTTTCCTGGGGGTTCGCCCCTTATATGTAGTACTTACTATGTTGCATGAGGTTCCACGTCCTGGGGACCTCCTTGCCTTGGAGAGTTTCCAATTTGCAGGTTCGTTTGCCATTTGCCCATATGACCCGGTAGGGCCCTTCCCAATTGGGACCCAGTTTTCCGGTGTTCTCCTGTAGGCTGGCTTCGTTTGCTCTTAGGACCAAATCCCCTGGGACGAGGCCAAGCTTTCTCATCTTGGCATTGTAATAGCTTTCCAGCTGCTTCTTATACTTGGCCTCCCTAACTGCTGCCATTTCTCTCCTTTCCTCCAGTAAGTTCAGGTTCATCCGGAGGTCTTGTTCGTTTTCTGCCTCCCTGAGCTTCATCCTTGCAGTCGGGGATCCTATTTCAGCCGGGATGACTGCCTCCGTCCCGTAAGTTAAGCTGAAAGGAGTTTCCCCATTGCAGTTCTTGGGGGTGGTCCTGTATGCCCATAGTACAAACGGTAGCTCCTCCAGCCATCCTTTTTGTTTCCTCTCGAGTCTTCCCTTCATCCCTTTGATAACACTTTGGTTGGCTCTTTCTACCAGTCCATTGCTTTGGGCATGAGTGACGGAGGTAAACACCTGTTGTATGTGCATCTGTTCGCACCATGGCTTGAAGGGTTTTCCAGCGAATTGGACACCATTATCGCTTACCAGCTCCTTTGGGACCCCGTATCTGCAGATGATGTTGTCCAATACAAATCGCCTCATCTGCTCCCCGGTTATTTTTGCCAAGGGCCTTGCTTCGACCCACTTGGTAAAATAATCAATAGCAACTACCACATACTTGACTCCTCCTGGACCTTCTGGAAATGGTCCGATTATGTCGATGGCCCATTTTTGGAAGGGCCAGGACGTTGAGACTGGTATCATCGGGTGTTTATGTCGATGAGTCATAGGTGCATGTATCTGGCAATTATCACATTTCTTGATCTCTTTGGATGCTGTTTCGTACATTCGAGGCCAATAGAATCCCGCATTCATTGCTTTTGCTACTATCGTCCTTGGCCCCGAATGCATTCCACAAATTCCTTCATGCATCTCCCTAATCACATACTCAGCTTCTTCCATGTCAACACACTTCAGGGATGGGCCCAGGTATGATCTCCGATACAGTTCTCCATCAACCATCTCATATTGCAAGGCCTTTACCCTTATCTTCCAAGCTGCCCAGTCTCCCTCGGGTAGTGTCCCGTCTCTGAGGAACTTTACAATCGGTGTCATCCATGTCTCTTGTGTGTTTTCCACTGTAGCTATCTCCTCTGTGTTGAGGGAAGGGGAGGTTAAGACTTCCACTTTGACTTCCCTGGCTAGGTGATCAAATGCTACTGAGGCTAGCTTACTGAGGGCATCAGACTTTCTGTTTCTCCCCCGGGGGATGTATTCCAGCTTAAAAGTTTTGAATACCTTGGCCGTCTCCTTGACCTTTGCGACGTACTGAGCCATGGTGTTGTCTTTGGCCTCATATTCTCCTTGGTATTGCCTGACTACCAGCTGCGAGTCAGTACTGGCCTCCAAATGCTTAGCTTTCATCTTTCCTGCCAACCTCATCCCTGCTAAGAGGGCTTCATATTCTGCAGTGTTGTTGGTGTTTTCGAAGACCAGTCTTATTGCGTAGGTCAGCTCAACTCCTCCAGGGCTTATCAAAGTAACACCTGCTCCGCTCCCCTCTTCGCTGGAGGCTCCATCTGTGAACAGTTTCCACACAGCCTCGTCTTCCTTCTCTTTTTCTTCTCTTTCCAACGCTTCCCATTTTAGGAGTTCTTTTTCTTCATCCTCAGGGACTTCTGCTAAGAAGTCGGCCAGTGTTTGTCCTTTCATGGATGTCCTGGGTTTGAACTCCAGGGAGTGTTCTCCAAGTTCCACGACCCATTTAGCCAACCGTCCCGACAGCTCCGGCCTCCTGAGCACCTTTTGGAGGGGTTGATCTGTCATTAGGGTGATCTTGTGCCCTTGGAAATACCTCCTGAGCCTCCGGGATGCAAAAACAAGGGCCAATGCTAACTTCTCCAGAGGCATGTAGCGTTCCTCGGGGCCTTTAAGCGTTCTACTAATGAAGTATATTGGTATCTGCTTTCCCTCCCGTTCCACCATCATGACCGCACTTATGGTTGTTTTTTAGGCGGACAGATATAAGAGCAATTGCTCTCCGGGCACTGGAGTGGCCAATGTTGGGAGTTTACAGATATAAGCTTTCATTTCTTAAAAGGCTACCTCCGCCTCGGAGGTCCACTTAAACCTGTCTGTCTGGAGGCAGTCCTTCAGCACTTTCATGAAGGGGAGGGTCATGTCAGCTACTTTTGACAAAAAGCGGTTCAGTGCAATTAGCCTCCCGTTCAGTTGCTGGATGTCTTTCAGGGACCTGGGAGATCGCATTTCGGCCACAGCTTGAGTTTTCTCCGGGTTTGCTTTGATTCCGCCCTTAGTGACTACTACCCCCAAGAATTTTCCCTCTTCTACCCCAAAACAGCACTTCCCGGGGTTTAGCTTCATATTCACATCTTGCATAGTGCGGAGGGTCTCAGCTATATCATCTATCATGGCCATCTCGGTCAGGTTCTTGATAACGATGTCATCAACGTATACCTCCAGGTTCCTCCCTCGTTGTTCTCTGAAGAGGGCGTTCATAAATCTTTGATATGTGGCTCCAGCATTTTTAAGACCGAAGGGCATTTTGGTATAGCAAAATGTCCCTTCGTCTGTGATGAATGCGGTTTTTTCCTCGTCTTCTATTGACATTTGAATCTGATGGTATCCTTTGTAGGCATCTAAGAAGCATTTCAGGGGATACTGGGATAAGGAGTCCACTTGGACGTCTATCTCTGGGAGAGGGTAGCAGTCCTTGGGACATGCTTTGTTCAAATCTTGAAAGTCAATGCACATCCGCCACCCTCCATCCTTCTTCTGGACCATAACCGGGTTAGCAACCCAAGACGGGTATTTCACTTCCCTCATTATTCCGGCTCTGAGTAGCTTCCTGGTTTCTTCACAGGCAGCCCTCCTCTTACTGGGGCCCATGCTTCGTTTTTTCTGCTTCACTGGCTTTGCCCAGGTGTATGTATTGAGCCGCTGTTCAGTTAGGCTTCTTGGGATTCCTGTCATGTCCCCATGTTGAAATGCGAACACATCTATGTTGAGAAGGAGCAGTTCCTTGAGAGCACTCTTGCACTTGTCGCTTAGGTGACTTCCTACTTTAACCGTTTGTTCCGGGAATCTGTCGCAAAGGACCCATTCCTCGACCCCCTCCTTCTGGGGCTTCTCGGATGTTTCCCCTTCAGATACGGAGGAAACCACTTCGTATGCAGACTTTACCCAAGCCAAGCCCTTTGGCGTCTGGAACACTAAGGCTCCGTGTGGGGTGGATGCATGTGCTTGCAGGTCCCCAATTCCAGGTCTTCCAAGGATTGCGTTGTACTTTGAGGGTGCTCGGACCACTGTGAAAGTTAGGTTTATAGTTCGGACACAGTCTCCTACCCCAACTGTGAATGGGAGCCTGATCTTTCCCAAGGGGTGTGACACACTGTTGTTGAATCCTACCAGAGGGATTGAGTCCTCCTCAAGTCTGTCTCTTACATCCCTGTCGAACCTGAGGAAACAGTGCTCGTATATAACTTCTACCCCAGATCCCCCGTCCACGTGTATTCTGGCCACTTTGTGACCAGCTATTACGGCTGAGATGTTCAGTGGGAGCCGCTGCACCTCACTTTCCTCCAGGTGTGGCATTAGAATGGGAGCTTTCATGCAGTCCGGGGAGCCCAGGATTCTGGCCTTTACACTTCTGGTGGTATCAAATTCAGTCCTCCTTCTAATCATATCTACATCTGCCCTCCTAGGCTCCCTTGCATCTTTCCCTCTGCGATCCCCCCCTCATTCCTTAATTTCCTTAACCAAATGGGCCAGTTTTCCCGTTTTCACCGCGGTTTCTATTTCCCTCTTTAGGTACATGCAATCATCAGTCTTATGGCCAAATCCTTTGTGAAAGTCACAATATTCACTTGGTTGTGCCTTTGGCCCAGGCTTTATGAGTGGTGGCCTTAGGAAGGAGCTATTCACCCTCTCAGTGGCCAATATTTCACTTGGGGTCTTAGTGAGAGGGGTGAAGCTGTCTGAGTAGGGGGATGGGCCTCTCCCCCGAGGTCTATATGGGGAGTACGAGGGTCTTACCCTATCATGCAACATTCTATCAAAAGCAGGTTTTCGGGAATAAGGTGTACCTTTGTCAAGAGGTTTTGCGACTGGGGTGACCCTTCGAGGTAGGGTATCTGTCTCCTTAGCCTTGCTGACTGTGTCTTTGCCTCTGACGAAGGCTCTGACCCTGTCCATGAGATTGTCAAACGAGTGTGGGAACTCTTCCCCCAGTTTCTCGCATAGCTGTGCATGCTTTAATCCGTTTATGAAGCTGCTGATCTTCATGACCTCCGGGACATCCTTTATGTTCATGCTTTCCTTAACAAACCTCTCCATGTATTGGTCTATCCGTTTGTTGTCCCTTTGCCTAATGTGCAAAATTTCGTTTGGGTTCTTGACCATCTTTCTTTGTTGAGCAAAGTTTCTCAGGAACTTTTCACTCAGTTCTTCGCAGCTATCAATCCCCCCAGGAGGGAGGCTGTCGAACCAGAGCCGAGCCCCCTCCGTCAAGGTATGTACAAACATGTGGCACCAAACTGGCATGGGCCACCGCCCCAGTTGTCCCACCCCCTGAAAGCATGGAGATGGTCTTCAGGGTCTCTTGTCCCATCACACCGGTCAAAGTTTGGGGGTAGCTTTGTCTTAGGGGGCATTGGTGCTTCTGCAATCCTCCGGGTGAACTTTGAGACTTCAGCCAAGTCTCGTGGGAGGTAGGGTTGATCTAAGCCGTCGTTGCTCAGATTCACCTTTTCCTTTTCTTTTCCTTGTGGTTTCTTTCCCGTGATGAGATCCTCCCTTTCTTCCGAAGACATCTGTCTAAGGGGTGTCATGAACGTTTCCAGCGGGTCGCTTCCACTGCCCTTGTTTTGAGGATCTGCCCCGTCTTGGTTGGAGGGTGTATCGAACGATAGTCTAGCCCTGAGGCTGTCAAGCTTTTCCTGTCTTTCCAGGTCTTTGAGACACTTTTTTAGTCTCTCTTTATGCATGGCAACAAAATCCGGGGTGATGGTCTCTTCCTTTTCCAGAATCTCCATTTGATTCTCATTTTCTTCTTCAAAAGTTATATCTTCCACCGTAACGTTGTCATGGTCGTTCTGCACCGTCTGGGTGACATGTGAACCGGGTGTGGTGTCCATGTTGCTGTTTCAGAAACGGGTTATCTATAACGTCGGAGTTCAATGTGGAGACACCGGTCAAGCTGATGTCCCACGGATGGCGCCAATGTCGAATACCCAAATCCTGGTGACGTTCAATGGATCTTCGCTGACGTCCAGATATCCCGTTCCTTGTAGCTACAAAAGAATAAACCGTTAGCCTCGTCACGGAGGGCCCCGGGGGGGATCCGTGACCAAGCTCCGGCGTGAGAGTAAGTAAACTTGCCGGAGGGTGAGAGGAGCTTCTTCCGATGAGTGCGATCACCGGAATGTTTCCTCTCTGGTGTGAATCCAATAAATACGTGTGTGTGTATTGAATGTATGGGAATATTTGTCGGAGTTAATGAGAGAAGAGTAAATGGGGGAATATTAAATGTGATACCTCCGATGTTATTGCCCTTCTTCTTATATAAGTCTTGAGGCCTTATCTTGCATGTGAGATATTTGTTGAGATGATCCAACGGTTTTAGGAAGTCTTCGAGGGGATCAGACACGTGTCTGACCCCTAACGGTTAGATTGGCAGCGTTATTTAATGTTCCGGCAGGAGAAGTACCATGCCAGCCAAGATACTCTTCTTATTAGTCATTAATGGTGACCTGCATGCTCTGAATCCTCGTTTCCCGCTTGTTTTGTAAAAGGTAGAACCTTAGTGAGCAA
The DNA here is from genome assembly GCA_030545235.1 of Helianthus tuberosus. Taxonomy (NCBI): domain Eukaryota; kingdom Viridiplantae; phylum Streptophyta; class Magnoliopsida; order Asterales; family Asteraceae; genus Helianthus; species Helianthus tuberosus. Next base: position 171,306,735 of record CM060414.1, on the reverse strand, counting down.
GTTAGACCATGGCTGGGCTTATATCTTGTTGGGCCCGCATGTAGGCAGCCCAAAGCGGGTAAAAATGGGGCTTCCCATTGGCCCGTCGTCATATAGTCTGCCACACATCCTTTTGCTTTTGCTTCAGTCCGTGTTCTCTTCCACAGGGACTGAGCATCACCTCGTCCCTACCCACATCACAACCAAAACCCTACTTATAACCACACCAACACCGCCAATTTCCACCGCTACTCTCCCCCGCCTGCTCTTCCATTCGATTCAGACTTCTTCTTCTCATTCTCCATGTCGGACGAAGAGCACCAGTTTGAATCCAGGGCCGATGCCGGAGCTTCCAAGACTTATCCTCAGCAAGCTGGTACCATCTGCAAGGACGACCACATTGTTATCAAGAAGACAAGAATCGTGCTTGCAAGGTTTGTGTTTTTCTTCATTCTTATATGGATCTAGGGTTTTTAGGTTTTGCGATTGTGGTAGAAATAGGTGAATTTGTTTAGGGCTTCTATGAACAGTTACTGGATATAATAAATAGGGTAATTTTGGACATCGACGGTTAATTGTTGATTAGATCGTACGATGTGTGTGTGGAATTTGGATTATGATTATAATTGCATCTGGTGATCTTCCAGGTGTTGAATCATTTGTTATTTTAGAATCAGATAGTATTAAATTGTTGCATAAGATTTACTCTAGATCTGTTTATTTATAGTTTTGTTTTGTTTTGTTTGTTGTTGGTTTTTGTGTGGAGTTGGTTAATCAAAAACTTATCAGTGGCTATTTCTATGATGATGTTTTAACATGTGTTTGGTAAAATCTTATCCTGAGTTAGTTTGACTATCTTTCAAGATATTTGAATACTGGTTCTTATTGATTTTAGCTAGCTATGCAAACAAATTTGAATGTGTGAAGTTGAAGAAAAAAATGATTTCAAACTGAAGAAGAAGAAGAAGAAAGGAACATGTACTTTTCTCGCTTTTTTATTGTGTTTATATATGCCTTTTCTTAGATTTACATTGTGTTTAAAGCATTGTTAAAGTGGTTGGTGGTCTGGGTTTACCGTCTGGTAGACGCCAGTTCGAAACTTGGGTTGAGCTTCTTTCTCCTTTTCTTTTCTTTTCTTTTCTTTTCTTTTATTTTGATGGTTTTTCTCAATTTTTTGGTGGTTTAAACTTGTAGATTATAGGGTATATTTAAGTGTTTCTTTACGTGTTCCTTTCTTCTTCTTCTTCTTCAGTTTGAAATCATTTTTTTCTTCAACTTCACACATAATTTCATTAATAGTCTCCAGTTCAATCCCCAAAGTTTTGGCTTCCTTGCAAACGCCGATGGTTACGACGATGTTGTTTCTCACGTCGATGGTATAGGCGGCATAATTGTCGATAGCGAATAGCGACAAATAGCGACAAGGCATGGCTAGGCTACGTAGCGAATATCGACAAATAGCGACGGCTATTTTATAAATAGCGATTACACTAGAAAAAGATTTTTGAAAATTTTATATGTATATTACATCAAAATACCCTTGTATATATGTTATTTTACATGTATATTTAACAAAAACTAATAGTTAGTAGCAAAGGACTTATATGTTGGGTGTGTGAATGAAAGTCTCAAAAGGTGGTAAATACTTTGTCCCACATTGGTGTGTTAACAAAGTTAGTGGTTGTTTATAAGGTAAAGTCTTTACTACTCCATTGTAGCTTTATGACATGTTTTACCACAAGTCCTACCCGCGCGCAGGGGGGGGGTGCAAAAAATGAGTTTCTGAATTGAAATTTAATTGAACTCGTGCATGCCCGCACGTCCTGCGGACACGAATGCAGCTCCGAAAACCCCAGGCACGCGTGGGCCAGTTTTTGCATTTAACCTTTACGAGAGGTGAGAAACTTAAAAAAAAAGTCGCTAGTCATCGCCATGACCAACATAGAGACACTCAGTCGCATCGCCATAAAGCGCGCTATAGCGACCGAACAACTATGATTGGCGGCAATAGGGTTGTGGTTGTCGTTATTGGTGGCAGTCAAAGGGTTAGATCCGTTTTCCAGCGGCAATGAATCACTGGCGGCGGCGATGTGTTCTTCTCTGGTGACCGGCGGTTCCGCGATTCAGGACTCCCTTCTCTGCTCCTTTTGCGTGTCCGCCGCCATAAAAACCTATGCCGGTAGAGATCCGGCACCGATACTCTGCGTAGGGTAACAATTTACATCCTTTTTCTCCAAATGTCAGCTCCTGTTACAGTCTATTGACATTTTTCTGTTGTTTTTTTGGTAATTGTTTCAGGTTATGTTGTGATTTGATTGTCATACTAATACCTGAAGAGTGATTTTAGAATTTGGTGTTGGCAGTTCATCCTCAAAAGTTCATCTTATAGACATATGGTACGAAAGTGGCCATATGTACAGAAATCCAGGCATGAAAATTCTTGATTTCATATAAATATATGCTATTTTACTAGAAGCTGTGGTTAAAGTTTGAATCTTTTTTACTGTTATATGTTTGATTTCAGGTTATCTTGGTTTTTTAGATTTAATAGAGTTATAGTGTCGTCCTTCCATCTGCAACGCAGTGGTTGTGACATCCGGGGTTCGAGTCCAACGGGGGGCGAGGGTTTACCCATTCCACGGGGTTCCCGGGCATCAGGGGTGTGCTACGCTTTCTAGCGTGGTCGAGTAGTCGGCCTTTGGACATAGCTCCGAAAGGGTGGGTTTACACGTGGAAAGCAGTTAGCCGTTTAAAAAAAAAGTTATAGTGTCATTTGACTTTTTGTAGGTCAATGGAAGATGGGTTTGTAATGAATGTTTGTGAGGTATAATCATGATCTTATAATCTTTGATTTGGAGGTTTCTGTTGTGTGAATTAATGATTGTTTTTGTTTGAACTGTGTTGCTCAGCTGAATATAAATGGGATTTGTAAATTGAGTTTTGTTATACTGATTTTAAGGAATGGGATGGACCAATTTTGTATTTAGATGTTATCAGATTTTGGATGTGTCTTGTGTGTTGTTGATTAAGGTATTTATTGGCCCACTAATAGAGGTTGCAAAATGTGTAGGTTGCTTACGGATCAAAATGACAACTTTAGTATCGGTCAAAGTATTCGATTTAAACTCATGGTTTTGAAGGAGCAATGATCACAACTCTTGCTTTTGACTTCTTCAACCGAATCTTGGATAACCTGAAGGGTAGAAACTGTAGAAGCCCTTTTAGAATTAATGGGCCATTTGAAGTACCAAACAGATTCAATATGTATGTACTTTTGTGAAACGTAGCAACTTTAGAAATCTTTGGGAGTTTTTTTATGGATAGAGTATCTCCAACAAGAAAAAAAAAACCGCTTTGAAACTAAAGTTGCCATTTCTTCTATTGGTTATTAGGATCAATGTCCATTCATGGTAACAAAACCTACAAATGAAGCATGATAAAGATTTTAGCACAAAGATTAAACCTAGAAACCAAACATGTGATGCAAGAAATCCAAAAGAAAAAACGTTTTAATGCTTTATAATCATATATGCTAACCACAATGTAAATCGCGCAACGCGCGTCGGGTAATGACCCTAGTTACATTAAATTTGTAACTTATTTTCAAAAAAACATATCTTTCAAAAAACAGAAAAAATATATAATTTAAATTGTAGTATAAATTACGAGGTATGTAGGATAAATTTCAATATGTGTAGGATAAATTTCAAAATGTGTAGGATAAATTTTGATATGTGTAAGCAAAAATTTAAGTGTGAAGAATGATAGTGTTTATGACTAATTAATTAGTCAAAGATAATAATAAATGGGTTGAGAGAAAAACTATTTAATGTTTTCCACCTAAAAGCACACATACAAAAATCTAAGTCGCTAAACTTATTTATAGAATACTCTTTGTCTCTTTGAACTAGACGAAACTCTCTAATAAACAGAGTGTATTTGGTGCATGTTCTTGAAGTTTACTTGAAATTATAGATGCATTCAATGGTGGATTCAAGATTTATTTTTTGTGGTACAAACGAAGGATTCAACTAAACTTTCAAGGGGTGTGATCTTGATTTTTACCTATAAAATACACTAACTTTTTTACAGGAGGCAGTCGCCCCTCACCGCTTCACTTGGGTCCGTGACATTTTTTTAGTTAAACCACAATCTTATGTATCAAGTGACTTGATTATGTGTTTTATGTTTACTTTGAAATCACTATTGTAAGACTTTATTTATGGAATAACGCGACACTTCTTGTTTGTGTGATAACAATGACACGTCACACTAGTAGAAAAACACATTTCTTAATGCGCATTGCGCGTCATAAAAGAATACTTATGGCTCACAAAAAAATGTCGTTGAAGGGCATGTCATAAAAATAACATGACACGCATTTGTGTGTATCTTTTTATTGAATTTTTTAAACCATGATATTTTTTTCTTGACACACGTTTTCGAATTTCATAAAATGAACACGTGTCATTGTTCGTGTGTCAAGATATATGTATTTTCTAGTAGTGTTAATCTTTCCGGTTTGGGTCGTACAATAATGCAATTATGCAAATACTATTTGCGGTATGTCAGATATGAAAATACAAAAAAAAATATGGGTGTTCATGAAATGGCTATTTATCTCACACCATTGTCTAGAGTAAATGATTCTATACATTTTTAGTGATGCAAAATGAAACACACTTTTGTAAACAAAGTTTTCAATAGGCTAGAGTAGATATCGATGGACCCACTTTCACCTTTATACAATGAGTTATGTTGAGTCTGTTCAGCCATGATAACAACAACGATAATACCTTATTACCCAGTAGAATCTCACCCATAACCATAAAAGCTATCGGATGATACGCATAACACATATCTCAAAAAAGAAGATGGTTGTGCATGATGGGTTTCTTATGATGGAACCGAAATAAGTTGGTTAACCATTTCTAGGACCTCACTCATATTTGGCCTCAACTTCGGGTCTTTACTCAAGCAACGACTAGCTATATAGGACAACTTTTGTGCTGATTTAATCGAGTAATTACCTTCAAGCCTTGAATCGATAATTAGCCTGAGCCTTTTGACGTCTGGGTACGGTTTCACCCATTCTAGAAGTTTCTTCCCATTTCGTGGCCGGTTTTTATCCAGTGGGGGCCTACCAGTGATAAGTTCAAATAGGAACACCCCGTAGCTCCATACATCACACTTAGTTGAAAGATGCCCTGTTTCGATGTACTCTGGAGCTGCATATGTCATCGTCCCAGCGAACTGAAGCCGACATTATATAAGGGGAAATGTAGTTATTATATGAAAAAAGAACTCTAAGTTATTGTATATGTACATTAGCTACATCAATCTATAGATAAGATGGATCGTTTTTGCACAGGGGTGTGGAACTAGAGGGGATCAAGAGGGTCCGCTGACCTCCTGTCACCAGAATTTATTAGATTTTTTTTTATAAAGTTCTGAGTTCATTTTTACGAGTAAAATGAGTTTGACGCCCTAGATGTAACCGGTAAAGAATTGAAGAGAGCCTTATACTGACCCCCTCCCCACTCAAAAGCTCTGGAGTTAACTGTCATTTTCATCCCTACGGCTTGCCCAATTATGCCAGTCCAGGCTAAATTTCAAATTTGTACCTTTTTCGTTCCCTGACATTCTTGAAAAGGTTTAATCGAATAAATGGACAAACCACAGGGACGAAAATGACAGTTAACTCATGTGTTTTTTGGGCGGAACTGACATGTTTCAAGAATGTCAAAGACGTAAATTGTACAAATTTGAAATTTGGCCTGAACTAACATAATTGAACAAACTACTGGGACGTAAATGGTAGTTAACTCAAAGTTCTGGTTCCAACACAGTTTTTGCAGACGAAAACTAAAAGCCATTTACAAAGTAAGTTAAGTAACACACCATGGTTGTGATATGCGTGAGCCCTTGTCGAGGACCTAATCGAGCCAACCCAAAATCTGAAAGCTTAGCATTCCATCCATCATCCAGAAGAATGTTGGAAGATTTGAAATCTCTGAAAACAATCTACACGAAACCAAAGTTTATGGTCTTGTAAGCATGAAACAATTTTTTTCAAAGTTAAAAGATACCTGAAAGTCCATATCTTCGTGTAGATATGTCAAGCCACGAGCAGCATCTTGCGCAACTTTGAGTCGCCTGTTCCATGAGAGCGGTATTTTTGATTGTGAAGACAAATAATCTCTCACACTTCTATTATGCATATATTCATAGACTAAAAGCAGTTGTATTCCTCTCTTATTGTAATCTATGCAGTGACCAAGTAGTTTGACAAGGTTTGGATGCTTAACCACCCCAAGAATACTAATTTATGTAACCCATTCTTTGTGTCCCTGTTGCACATAACCAAGATTAACAGTATACTTCCATGCAGTTCTACAAACCTTAAGTTGAAGAAGACAAACTTGCCTGCAACTTGGATATCCAAATTTTCGGATTCGGATATGAATTTCAGATCATCTGATATGCGAAAAATACTTTTTTTATAAATATATAGTATACGAGCATTATATTTAGGTTGAAGTATGGAAAAAAATAGTAAATAATCGGATTCGGATGTGGATTTATGAATGTTTTTAGTTTTAATCTATGCACGAAAAACATTTTTTTAAGTTTTTTATAAATTCGGATATTCGTTTGGATATTTGAATCTGTATCCGAAATTTTGGATATTAGTATTCACTATCTGAAATTTTCATAATTGAAAACCATATAATCCGATCTTGAACACCCCTACCTGCAATACACCATCTGCATACTTCACCGCCACCTGAACTTCATGAAAAGGGTATTCTAAACTTTTAACCACACCCTTATATGGTAGGGTTATAACTATATTGCAGAGAAAGAAGCTAAGAGATAGAGAATAATTTGACTCAAATTCTGGATATCTCTAGATTGTTACGTAGCATTAGCATTGAATATATAAAAGATAAACTTACACCCAAGAACCTCAAATAAATAGAAAACAACCCTTATTACTCCCTACATAATGCATAATATAAAAAATGCAACTAAATAAAAAAGACACGTAACAATACTCCTCCCTTAACCTACTTTTTGCCCTCAAAAAGTACTTCAAGAACCCTTGTCTTCATCCTCTTCTGCTGCTTGTTTTTCATCATCTACCACTTCAAGTATGTAAAGTTGTTTTTTCTTACACTTGTGCCCCGGAACGAACCTTTCGGTACACCAGAAACATTCCCCCTTTGCCCTTTTTTGCTCAAGTTCATCACTCGTCAAACGCCTCGATCTAAGGATTCCCGGTGTAGAACTTGATGGCTCGGTTGTTGGACTTGGCAGCAAAGGTAGTTTTGAACCATTAACGGGAGGTGTTATTTTGACATCTTCGGGTTGCAGCCCATCCTCCACAGCGTTGAAACGCTTCATCAAGCATGTGTTGTTGATAGTTTGAATTCTTGCTAACCCATACGCCTCACGTAGTGTTTGAGGCTTGAACATCTTTACCGGCCCTTTTATTTCCGGCTTCAAACCCTTCAAATATAGGCTAACAGCATAAAGTTCGCTAACGGTAACCTTGTTAAGCAAGCGATCGAAACCTGAATTATATTCTTGTAGACCCTTGGCGTCATCAGTAAGTTGAACGAGAGATGCAATCTCTTCCATAGGGTCTTCAAACATTGCATCAGAAAAATGGACAGAGATCGAACGAACATAGTCCGCCCATGGGACCTCGGCAACCGTGGCATTACGGGTCTTCAAGTAGGCACGGTGCCATTGGAGGGCATCGCCTTCCAAGTGAACCGCAGCACAGCGTAATTTCGAGTCATCGGGGGTGTCATCCATCGAAAAAAAATGTTCGCAGCGATAGACCCACCCCTCAACATCGTCCCCTGAAAATTTAGGGAAGTCGATCTTACCGATACGGAATGGTTTGGATGTTCGTGAGTCACCATCTGGGCCGGAGAAGGACCCGAAGGAACTACCCGACGACTGAACGGCTTTATCACGCACCGCCTTCAAAATCTCTTCTTGCTGCTTCGAAGATTGTTCCTGTTGCTTCATCAGAGCCGCTAACGCAGCTTGGATATCGTTGATTGCCTTACCATGGGACTTGAGGGTGTTGTCGATTTCATTATTGCGGGTGTTAGTCATGGCGAAGGCAAGGAATTCCGATGAGGATTCGGGATAGCTCTGATACCCTTGATAGGGTTATAACTATATTGCAGAGAAAGAAGCTAAGAGATAGAGAATAATTTGACTCAAATTCTGGATATCTCCAGATTGTTACGTAGCATTGAATATATAAAAGATAAACTTACACCCAAGACCCTCAAACAAATAGAAAACATCCCTTATTACTCCCTACATAATGCATAATATAAAAAATGCAACTAAATAAAAAAGACACGTAACATTATATATGCTCCCAAATCCACCCTCGCCGAGCTTATACTCACCACAAAAGTTTTTAGTCGCCGCCTTGAGTTCAGCGACTGTGAAAACCCTTAGGTTGCTTGTTTTCTCAGCCAAATTTGGAAATTCTGTAGTTTTTGAATGAAAGTTGGATACAGACAGACTAAGATCCGAACAAGCGGTATGAAAGGTTTCTGTCATGGTTGAGTTTGTTTGAGTTATTGTTTCGTATTCGATCTCTTCGTTTTCTTCTAATGAGAAGGAGAAACATCAGCAATGAAACACCATTGTTTCTTCAAACAGTTGATTTCAAGAAGCTGGTTAGGATTCAACACAAGTGCATATTAAACAAGGATAATCTAAATAAGGTAGTTAGGGAAAACAAGGTGATTGGAAAAACCGAATAATTGTGAATACTAAACTGAAATAACTGAAACAACTGAAAAAGAGATGGTTTGGTCATGATATTTTTGAGAACTCAGTTATGGTTATATGTGTATAAATAACCGAATAAAACAAACCTTTATAATTTTATGCTATAACTGGAATTATCAACTAAAACTAGTTTGAATCTACCCATGGCCAAAACATGCATTTGATTATAGTAACTAAACCATCATTTTTAGTAAACGAAATAACCGAACCTCTTAGGCTGGGTGGTATACTGGTATGGGGTAGTGCCCCCTTCCACCTCAGCAAAAGAACTAGCAATAGCCCCCCCCCCCCCCCCCCCCCCCCACCATTCCCACAGTGCCATTGACCACTTCGCCACCATAATAACGACGAAAAACATATGTTTTTTTTTGTTTTTTCATTTTGCTTAGTGATGATGAATCAAGAAATCTTGATCATACAACATAAAGGTTTGTTTTTTCATTCTTTTTTCATGAACTAATCTTAAGGTCATATAGTATAATGCCATGTCCACTCCTATGAAGTACAATTTAGCAGTAAAATCAAGAAACTCTAAAACCCTTATCACTATTTAAAAGTCCAAATCAATTTCATTGATGCAATTTGAAATTTCCTAACATAAATCATAAAAAAATAAGGTATTTTTAAACTTGGTCAGTTAGCAATTTATCTTCTATAAGAGGGTTGATTGTGATCAAGATTGAATTTTAAAGCAAGAATCTTGAAACCAACATACACATTCAAGCTTTTATAACTTGTGCACAACATTAAAAACTCAAAATTTTCAATAAAGATAAAGAACCCAGATTGAATCAATAACAAATCTATCAAACCAGGTTACCATAGTGAAAAAAAACTTAGAAAAATGAAGAAAAAGTAATCACCTTTAGTCAGCTCAAGTTCAATCTGCCCCCAATATTCCTCAAATAGAAGAAGAAAAAAGGCACATGATCTGGAACACCCACAACCAAAAACTGGAAAATGTGAGTGTAGAGGGTCAAGGGTGGAGTATGGCATGGGTCATTGAAGCCAAGTCAATAGGGGAGAAATAATGGGGACCATGCAAGCAGGGGCGAAGCTTGAGATTTCTGACTGGGAGAGGGGTCGAAAACGTATATACCCAAATTTTTTTATAGAACCGGGGGGTCGAAAACGTATATACCCAAAAATTTCTATACGAAAGCTACATACATAACACTACTGAGCGAAAAGTTCGGGAGGTCGGGCGCCCCCCCCCCCCCCCCTAAGCCCCTTCTAACCTGCGCCAGTGCATGCAAGAAAAAGACTTGTAAGTAAATGATTAGGGTCTCAATCAAGTTGGGTGATGATATGACTGGGTTGAGTTCTTTGACCATACACGAGCTATATATGTTCGTGTTGTGTCGTATCGCATTGAATTAGGCGTACTTAAAATCATGTTGTCTTCGGGTCGGTATAATTACCAAAGCATGTCTTTTGGTATAATTTTGCAAAAGCATATTAGATATTCATTAGAATCCTATAAAGGATCAAGATAATATGTTTATATAGACCAATAACTTGAAAGTGACTACATCTTTGTAATTATGCATATACCATTATACCTCAAGACAAGTAATGTACAAATGATGAAACCTTTTTACATTTTGACAATTTACACTCAGCACCCTCATCATAAACTAAAGCAGCAGACCCATATACCAAACTTCTATTTCTCATACTTTTGCCACATAACTTCAGAATCCGAAACGGTCGTTCACGACCAGCGTCGGAAACTAACAAACCTAACTACCATTGTTCAGACCGTGATTGAAACACCTCTTATAATATCGAGATAGGTAAAAAACAATGAGAAAATGCTGAAAAAAACTATTTATACTTCTATAATTCTTTACTCAATTTAATGTTCAAAACCATTTCTTGTGTAAGAACCTTCTGTACACACAGCATAAACTATTATCTAAAACAAGATTTCAAGAGCTTCAAAGAGCGCGGTCGAGGAATGGAAGCAGACTCTCTGTCCATAGACCTTATTTCGCCTTTGTGTTTTACGTCATCACGAGTCTTTTCACCCTCGGTGGGGTCCACAGTCTCTTTCTTTGGCTCCTCTAGGATCAGGGTCGGTGCAGGAGTAGGAACAGTTGCTTGCGTTGGAACCTTAATGAGTTTGCTAACCATTTCTAGGACTTCACTCATCTTTGGTCTTGACTTTGGGTCCTTTGACAAGCAAAGATTGGCGACATAGGACAACTTTTGTGCTGCCTTTAACGAATACTTTCCTTCGAGTCTTGGATCGATGATTTGTATGAACTTTTCGGTGTCGGTGTAGGGTATGACCCATTCTAGAAGCTTCTGCTCTTCCTGTGGCCGCTTTCTATCCAGTGGGCGCCTACCCGTGATAAGTTCGTATAGGAACACCCCATAGCTCCATACATCACTCTTGGATGTGAGATGCCCCACCGCAAGGTACTCTGGCGCTGCGTATTCCCTCGTTCCAGCGAACTGTTAACATTACTTTAATCAGATCTAAAATAACTATAGATACTAAAGAGTAAAATGCCATTTTCGTCCACGAGGTTTGACCAGTTTTGCGACTTTCGTCGAAAGGTTTGTTTTTTCGAATCTGGATCCAAAAGGTTTGAAATATTGCCATTTTCATACGGCTCACTAACTCCATCCATTTTTCTCTGTTAAGTCAGGGATATTTCTGTCTTTTGTGTTAACTTAAATGACAATTCGGTCTTTTTCATTTTATGTACAAGCATTTAGCATAATGTACAAGTATTCGAAACACCGAATTGCCCTTTAAGTTAACAAAAAAGACGAAAATACCCCTGACTTAACGGAGAAAAAATGGATGGAGTTAATGAGCCGGATGAAAATGGCAAACTTTCAAAACTTTTGGATCCAGATTCGAAAAAACAAACCTTTGGATGAAAGTCGCAAAACTGACCAAACGTCAGGGACGAAAATGGCATTTTACTCTAACTATAAATACTAAAAGTATGGTAATCACATTTCACATACAATAACACTACAAGCATACAAAGTAACATACATTGGTTGAGATATGAGTAAGTCCCTCTTCAGGACCTTTTCGCGCAACCCCAAAATCCGAAAGCTTAGCATTCCAATGCTCATCTAGAAGAATGTTGGAAGATTTAAAATCCCTCAAAATAACCTACACAAAACCAAAGTTACACCTAACATAAGCATGCTTGTCTATGAACCTTTGATCGGTTAACCACGTATAAAATAACTCAACCTGGAACTTCATATCTTCGTGTAGATACGTCAAGCCACAAGCTGCATCATGAGCCACTTTAAGTCTTGTGGTCCATGGTAGAGGTTCTTTGGACCTTGAAGATAAATGATCTCTCAAACTTCCATTAGGCATATACTCATATACTAAGAACAGTTTGGTACCTAATTCACCTTCTTCTTCACAATAACCAACTAATTTTACAAGGTTTGGATGTTTGACCTCCCCAAGAATATTAATCTCTGTTAACCACTCTTTGCGCCCCTGTTTCACATAACCAAATATCATCAGTCATCACAAAAAAAAAAAAACACAATTATATATTTACAATTAGAAACTGAAAGAAATAGTAAATTTATTTTTTTATATTAAATTTTCATTTTCACCTTTGTACTATATATTTTACAAGCTTTTAAGTTTTAACCCATTTTTTTTACAAATTTGATTTTTCTCTTATAACTTGCGTTCATTAGTTTAAAAGATTGAAATACACAGTTGTGTTTTTTTTTCTCTGTGTATTCCAACATAAATTTTGATGAAAACAGAGTGTTCGATGTACATATACCATGACAATTGAAACTAGTACCAACCGAACAACATTGGTACAAGCATTGATATTATGGGAACCGGTATCGATATTATTTTTCTATGCTTTTCAGTCTATATAAAAACAACTTTTTTTTGTTAGATTTGATAACTTTTGTGTAATGAACCCGTCGTAACTAAGAAAATATTTATTTAATTATAAACTACAATTTACGAGTACATGTACCATAACAAACCGAATTACGTTCATAATTAGCTTTTGAGTAAACTGTCAAAATGGTCCCTGAGGTTTGATTACTTTTGCCACTTTAGTCCAAAACTCAAACCATTTGAATCTGGGTCCCTGTGGTTTCAATTTTGTTGTCATTTTCATCAAAAAACAAAATCTTGTCATATTTTTCAGTTAACATTCATTTTTTGTCTTTTTCCTCCCATTTAATGAAGAGCAAAATGGTCAGATTTTTTTTTAATTTGTTATAATAACACGTTAAAAGACCATTTTGTCCTTCATTAAAAGGGAGAAAAAAAGACAAAAAAGCTAGATGTTAACTGAAAAATTTGACCAAATTTTGATTTTGGATGAAAATGGCAACAAAATTGAAACCACAGGGACCTAGATTCAACAGGTTTGAGTTTTGGACTAAAGTGACAAAAGTCACCAAAACTTCGGGACCATTTTGGCAGTTTACTCTTAGTTTTTCTTTTGTCATAAACTACACCAATTACCAGTACTGTACCGGTAACAAAACGAACGATCCGATCCGATACCGATCAAACTCCCACCACAAACCACGATAATCCCACTAGTTACGTCTAAATTCCACATTTAGGGTTCCGATCCCAATATTTCCCCAAATATACGTCTAATCTCCCAAAATGTCAAGAAAACATACCGGGGGGGGGGGGGGGGGGGGGGGGGGGGGGGGGGGTTGGGCTTCTAAATGGTAAAACTATTAGAGTTTACTCCCTTAAGGTCAAGGGTTTGAGCCCGTCAAAGCAGATTGGTGTCAAAATTTGCTGTTAAAAAATTGGGTCTATCTAAATTCCATTTTTTAGGGCTCCGATCCCAATGTTCCCCAATTTTTTCCGAACAACGAAATTTCTATATATAAAAGTATAGAAACCTGACCAACAAATAACGGTTACATCACAAGTATTAAAATCAAGCCATCTAACCCAATCAAAATTACCAAATTTGATCTACCCAAATGTGAATCACCAAAAGTACCCAATTGGGTCTAAAACTAAATTCCAATATTCCCCAAAATGGCAAAATATAATCAACAAAATTACTACGTCTAAAAATAGTGAATTTTATGTTTAATGGAAAAGTCAAGTCACCTGCAATAACCCATCACCATACTTAACCGCCACCTGAATCTCAGAACCAGGGTATTCCAAACTCTTAACCACACCTTTATAAACTCTCCCAAACCCACCTTCACCGATCTTCGAACCCTTGCAGAAGTTCTTAGTCGCTAATTTCAATTCAGCGACTGTAAAAACTCTCAGATTGGTTGGTTTCTTTTCCGAATTAGAGACTTGTGATGATCTTGTTGCAGGGAAACTGGGTACGGCTGTGCGGAAAGATCGGTGGAAGATGATTTTGTAGTTGTGTGAGTTCTGTTTTGTATTCGATCGAAAAACGTCGGAAGTGAAACACCATTGTTTGGTTGTGATTAATTTATGAAGATGATTGTGAGGTATGTTTTGGAAATTTGGATTTCTGTTGAAAGTCTTTCTTTGTAGTGAATTTGTTTACAAGAAGGAAGGTTCCAAGCAAGCGGAGACTTCTACAAGTGTAGCAGGGCATCACCCATGTAAAAACACTTTCTTCATCCGTATCCGTGTATATGATACAACTCAATGTAACCTATATAAGATTAAGGTTGGATAAAAAGTAAAGTAAATTGAATTTATGTTTTATAAAAACGGAATCAAACCCAGGTTGGTTTGTTTAATGGGTTTGACCTAACCACTACACCACCCTTACCTTTGCATAAAGACTTAGCTGCGTCAAAACGTACAGTAATTCTTACGTCAAAATGTAGACTAACTGAAAACATATAGCACGAAAACGTATTATATTTGACCCGACTCGTTTCCGGAAAAAAAAAATTAGTCGAAACGTGAATGTATACCGTTTATGTCAAAACGAGAGTTTTATACCGACACGTACGTAAAAATAAGCACGTGAGGAAATAACGTATTTTTTTTAATTTACATCAAAACATAGACCAAATTAAACCGTACATAAAATATAAGCATGAAAACGTATTATATCTGACCCGAATCATTTGCGAATACGTCAGGTTTCGTACATAAAATAAGCACGTGTGGAAATAGCGTTTTTTTTATATTTACATCAACATGTAGACATCTTAAATCGTATATATAATTTGTGACAATAACCAAACCGTAAAAAGAAACCGAACCAAAAACAGATAAAACTTAATCGAAATCAACAAAAAAAACGAATTAACCAAAAATCGGTTTTCGGGATTTTTTTGTACCCTCGGTTTCTTGAAATTAACCTAACGAACCATTCATACCCCTGGTTTTTTGAAACTAACTAACCGAACCATTCATATTTTCATATATTGATAGCTTCATTTCATGTATTTCTATATTCATTGGTGTATTTATACCTCTCTTTTATTATATACATCTAAAAAAAAACCCATGTTTGGTTTTGGTTATTAACTGTAACACCCCGAAAATATAAAACTTTATATTAGAGTTATAAAGTATAAATAAACAAGAATTTACTAACTAGGAATTATAACCTAGTTAGTTAATAGTCTAGAAATAACTTATAGTAGGATTAAAAGCAACCAAATTTCATGTTGATCAAAGTGGAGGGGTTTAAGTTGTTAAAATTGAAACTTGATTTTAATTAAACAAATAAAAACAAACCAAACACCCCATTTTGGGGTCCTGGTCGATCAGAGCAAGCAGGGGGCGACACCCCCACTCTCAAACCCTAAAATTCTACTTAAACTCTCAAATTGGAGGTGCAAATCTAGTCCAAACGAAAATCCGAGCTTAGAATCGTGATCCTCATCGCAAGAGGATTATAAGGTATGTAAAATTTAATGAAAACTCTTAACTTGAAATTCTCATGAATTGGGAAAAATCTGAAATTCTAGTTGCATGTTTGCCTTATGATGATTTAGGAACAACTATGGTGTTTAGGGACAAACCCTAGACAAATAGAAGTTGAAATCATAAGAAAAATTTGGTGAATCCATGAACACCATTGTAGGTGATTAGTGGGTTATGTGTAATTTGATGAACACTAGGAAATAGATTGTGAATCTAGTGTGATTTGACAATTTTGAAGTGATTCCAGAAAATTTGAAGTTATCAATCATGTAAAAAGGTTTAATGATGTGAAATTAGGGCTAAATAATAAACTAGAGATTTGATGTTTAAACATGTAAAAATTCTGCCCTTATAGTGTTTGTTGAAATGCCTCAAAGAAGGCTTGAAACTGAATTGTTAAGTTAAAAACGCATAATTATGATGTATGACAAAATGTGCGTTATGTATGTGAAACAAAGAGTTCTAAACATAAAGTGATTGAACTCTATAGGAAAGGAAGCCGGGGCATCTAGCGGGCAAACCGGTGTGGACGCACGTTTGAAGGGCTTGCTTTAAAGGTATGTAACTTGACCCGTTACATTAAGTAGATTTTGATGATTATATAATGCGTAATTGAATTTTAGAATAAGAGTTGTTTTGAATTAAAGCGGCGATGTCGCTACATTGAATAATAGGTCAAAGTTGGTTGGAACTCGTTGGTAGTCGTCACAAAGGAGGATTCCTTAGACGAGCCAAACGGGTCGAATAATCAAGTAAGGCATGGTTGATGCTTCGGAATATGATGGATTGATCTTTGATATTGGTTAATATATAACATATTAGAAATACGAGAATTTAATGTATTGGTATGCTAGAAAAGCGAAATCCGAGATTTGGGGTTGAGTGTAATGAACAAATCAAACGAAATATGGATTTCCAGGGACTACCGTAAGTTACGGTAGTACCGTAACTTACGGTAAAGGTCAGATGCTTACGGTGGTTTGCCCCTGTTTTACGGTGGAACCAGAAAAACTTATATTTTATTATTCAAAATTAGATGTTGGATCTCGTGTTTATATACTATATAACAATGTCAAAACTAATGTTTTAACGGTTTTGACCATAGGTGACGAAGTGGATCTTACGGATGGCGGTCGAGCGAATGATGAAGAACCGAACACTACATTTTGAAGCTTCCGCAATGTTTTAAATCTTTAATAGACTTTGTGTATGGGTTGTAAACAATTGTTAAACAACTTTTGGTAACGTTTTAACTTAGTCGTTAGTTGACTAAGGTTAATGCTACTTATGAATCTCTTCAATGAAAGTTATGTTATTTAATCAATACTTTATTTAGAATGGTATAATCTATTATTAAAATCAAGAAAATTAGACGGGTGTTACATTAACCAAAATAAAACCGAACCGAAAGCCGGCAATCTAACCGAATTTCGGTTTTGCTTGAGACTAAGAGGGTGTTTGTGATTACGTTTTGAAATGATTATTTCATTATTGAGTTTGTAAAACATAAATAATCTAAAAAAGTGTTTGGATGAAAAAGTGATTATCTGCCTTCAAAAAGCAGTTTTGAAGAAGCATGTACCTACATGCTTTTTCAAAACGCGGTTTTGAAAACGCAAAATCTATTTTAAAAACGCATAATCTATTTTGAAAACGCAACACCAAACACCCCCTAATAGCCGAACTATGCACACTTCTGTATGTGTTTCTTAACGCATCGCGCAATCACCTTTCTATCTAGCACCTAATTCATATGTGAACTAAAGGTTCACTAGACCAACAAATGTTTAGTGGGCCAAACCTATTAAAGAGCAATGGGCTGGAACGACTAGCAGAAGCCCAAACAATCTGTAACCGCATATCAGGACCGTGTTGTTACTTGTTAGTAATCGTAACACTGCCGTTAGCAACTAGTTGATTAAAGTTGTTTAAATTCACAATAATCACTTCAAAAACGCACATCCACACAATCTAGAGTGCATATATACAAACGAGAGTGTCTTCGGGTATTTATACCCTTCTAACTTGGCAGTTACACAATCGTTATTGGCGGTTGTTCCCGCCAAAACTTAACTACCCAACCGGTTTAATATGTTCCTCCCCGCTTGTATAATGTCACACTAATACTAACTAATAATAGAATATGACATTAGGTGTGTCCTTTGGGTTATTTTTCGGATTTCGGGTTCTTGGCTAGGAAAAAGTGACCCGATAACTGACCCATTTAAAGTTCGGGTTGTTCGGATACGTGTTATTCGGGTTAGTTCCGGTCGGGTTGTTCGGTTTTCGGGTTTAGATGTAAAATGAAAAAAAGGATGTTTTTTTTTTCACAAAATATATCATGTTGTTAAAAAATATCATCACAATTCAAAAATCATTTAACAATATGGTATGATAATATTCAAAACTCTCAAAACTTAATGTTTCAAATACAAAACACTCCAAATCAAATCGCATCTATAAAATAAGAATTAATGTTCGGATTTTTATTCGGGTTTCGAGTTTCAGGTTTTTCGTGTCAGGTTTTTTGTTGGGAAAAAGTGACCCGATAACCGGTCCATTTAAGGTTCGTGTTGGTCGACTTTGGGTTTTTCGGTTATTCTCTAATTCGGGTTTGAGTGATTTCGAATTCGGGTCGGTTTTCGGATAAAAAAACGACAGCTCTACATAATATAAGTGTTTAATGTAAGACTTGATATAAAAATTATATCATCTATATCTTTGACTTTGAATTTTCTATATAAATCACATTGGAATCAGTCATATAGAACATCACATAAGTGTTCAATGTGACTTTTATAGAAATTCTGTAAGACTTAAAGTAAGTGGAATCAGTCAAATAACTCTAGAAAGATTATATCTTTAACTTTGAATTTTGTATACAAGTCACATTGATCTTATTTCTTGTAAAAACCTAAACTAGGTAGACACACAAACCTTCTCTTACGTTTGATCTTCACTATCGTCGAACTTTGTTGTTCATGGGAAACTTTCCATCGATCAGTAACTCGTTCACGATCAACAATCGGCACTAATGGTGGGATAGTTTCTAACAACGAGTCGGTTATAAGCTCATTAAGCTTATTCAAAACATGGTTCATCTTCGGCCTCATATTTCGGTTTCTTAGCAAGCAATTCTCGGCTATAGTCGCTAGTTCTTTTGCTGATTGCAAAGGAAATTGACCGTTGATCCTCGGGTCAACAATGAGTTTGAATTTACCATGTCGTAGAAACGGTTTCACCCATTCCAAAAGATGTTGCTCGTTTTTAGGGAGATCAAGATTAATAGGGGGTTTACCCGTGATTAGTACGTATAAAAACACCCCGTAACTCCATACGTCGCAATCTGTTCTTAAATGACCAGTCCACGCGTACTCTGGATCCGCATATCCATATGTTCCTACAACCTACAACAAAAATTATTCTAGTTTTATTTAGTTGTGGATAACGGGTAAAAAGGTTCGGGTCAGAACGGGTCATTTTAAGAAACAAAAGAAAAATGTGTTTAGCGGATCAACAAAACTCTACCCGACTCATTTTGACATGTAATTGTATGCAGTTTTTCGTTTTAGCCCGTTCTGCCCAAATTGGCCCGAAATTTTCCATTTGGGTCAAAATGGCCCGTTATAATCGTATTCTAACTTTATAAAAAAACATGTGCATACCCGCGTTGTGACATGGGTATGGCCATCTAAAGGACCTAACCGAGCGAAACCAAAGTCCGAAAGTTTAACATTCCAATCGTCGTCTATCAGAATGTTGGACGGTTTGAAATCCCGAAAGATTATCTGCAAACATAAACAAAAACCGATACAGTTAAAGCTCCATATACAAAACAGTGAATACAAGTACACAACCTCATAAGTTATAACAATACAGTTTATCAAATAAACGCACCGGGCTCGGCATTTGTTGGTGTAAGTACGCCAACGCACGCGCAGCGTCGCGAGCCACTTTTAGTCTCATGGGCCAGGACAGAGGTGCAACTGACTCGGACGATAACCAGTCTGCTAAACTTCCGTTAGGCATATATTCGTAAACTAACACCCGGTGGGTTCGATCTCCATCGTCTTCTGCGCAGTAGCCAATCAGTTTTACGAGGTTTGGATGTTCGATTTGACCGAGAACATTGACCTCAGTTACCCATTGCTTATGTCCCTTCATCACAATAACCAATTTTCATAAAAAAGAGCAAATGATAGGCTAACGAATAGTAGCGGATCTAGACCAAAATTTAAAGGGGTAACGTTCAAAAAAAAATTTACCGTACTTTCATACAATGTAAACGAAACAAAAATAAAAACACAATAATTAACGAGTTGAGCCCGAACCTAAAAATATGCTTGTTTGGTAAACGAGCCCGAGCTTCACTTATGGAGCTAGCGAGCCAAAACAAGTCAATTTTTATATCATTTATATTTAAAATACTAATTAATAGATAATAAACGAGCCGAGCTCGAGCTTTGAAAACAAAGCTCATACAGAGCCGACTCGAGCTCTCATAAGTTAACCGAGCTTGAGCCTGATCGAGCTCGGGCTCAACTCGGCTCGTTTGCACCCCTAGCTTTAATCTATCATTTTAATTGGGCTTTTAACTTATAAATTGTGTAGTGAGCTTTTAAAAAAAACTTTGAGATGATAAGGGTGTTGGGCTTTTTAAGTTTCAGGAGTAGCGTAATTTTATTTCAGAGGTAGCGTAAAATAAAAAAACGTAAAAAAAATGTACTTTGCCGGAAAAGTTGAGGGGTACATCCACCTATGCTAACGAATTACCGACATAAAAGTGGTGTGGGTTCAAATGCTTACCTGATATTTAAGTGTACAAATTGTTGTTAAAAAAAATAACTATGTTCGTTATGTTTGTTGGTTTATGTTCATTTAGAATACAAACAAAAGAATATAACACAAAACATTTCGACATTTGCTTAACAAACAAACATGAACAAGAATATCCGTTCATTTAAATATTCATGTTTGTTTGTTTTTTTTTCTTTTCCAAATAGAGTGAAATAAACGAACATGAACATACCCACCTATGTTCGTTCAATTCATTTAGAGGTCTAGAGATGACGTATAAAACGAGTTCGTTCATTTCATTTACAGGCCAAGAGATTAAAAGAAAAAATCTTACCTGCAATCCACCATTAGCGAGCTTAACCGCGATCTGAATCTCATCAAACGGATACTCCAAACTCTTAACCACACCCTTATACACACTCCCGAACCCACCCTCGCCTATCTTTGAAGACGCGCAGAAGTTTCCAGTCGCTAACTTGAGCTCGGCGACTGTAAAAACCCTCAACTTGCTCGATTTTCCGGCCAAAACTTGTAAATCCGACAATTGAGAATCGGTCATGCATCCATTGAGATCAGAACAAGCAGTGTAGAAAGTGTCGATGGAAGTCGATTTGGTTTCAATTCGGGTTTCGTATTCTTCGATCTCTTCTCCAAATGAGAAGGAGAAACATCTGCAAGAAAACACCATTTTTTTTTTTGTTTATTCAAGTTTTGAATTTGAATTATTGGTCATAAATTTAACATTTTAAACAACTTTGACTCCACTTGACACGGTTTGGAATTTGGTTGACTTTTTTTCGTTATTAATTTGGCGCGTGTATGTTGAAATTTGAGACATCAATATATGTCTTTTCCATAAAAAAAAAAATTATTTATTTATTTCTTTTCGGAAATAATTTATTTCAAGTTTATTAGCCATTTAGTTTTATGTAATATCTATCGAGTTAAATGCTTGGTTGGTCCATGTGGTTTGCAAAAATTGCAGACTTGGTCCCAGTGGTTTAATAATTACATGTGTGGTCCCAAAACTTGTCAAAAATGCACTTGCTTGGTCATTATCACTAACATCTGTTAAGTTTTTCAGTTAAGTCCATGTTAAATGACCCAAATACCCTTGCTTATTAACAAAACCCACCAGTCTTCACAGGTCTCTTCTCAAAACACCAATTGCAGACCTTCTTCTGCAATTTAGATCACCTCCGCCACCATACAAACTCCACTCACCTCCGCCACCATCTCACCCACCACCACCATCTCACCTCTGCCACTTCTCACCTCCACCAGGCACCCCCAAACACCAAAACCCCGAAACCCACATCCACCACCGGGCAGGCCACCACACCAGCCCCACCGGAGGACGTCACCGGACAAACGGATCTCCGACTCCGACGATTCACGATTCAACTCCCACATTGATTCCACCACACCAACCTTGATTCAACCCACCGGAGGACCTTGATTCAACCCAACATGTCGGAGCTGTTAATTGAATCCGGATTCGATCGATTACTCGAACAGTTATCGCATATTGATGGTGGTAGTGGTGGGTTTACGGTGGAGGTGGAGGAGGTGGGGTATACGGTGGAGGTAGAGGCGGTGGGTCGAAGGTGACGGCGGTGGGGGTGCTTGTGACAGTGGTTGTGGTGGGTTTACGGTGGTGGTTTTACGATGAAGGTGGAGGCGGTGGGTTGAAGGTGACGGCGGAGGTGGAGGTGGTGGGTTGAAGGTGACGGCGGCGGTGGTGGGTTTATGGTGGAGATGGAGGCGGTGGGTTGAAGGTGTCGATGGAGGTGGAGATGGCGGTGGTGCTGGGTTGAAGGTGGGTATGTGCAGGATGTGTGGATGAAGATGAGAGGTGGGTCCCATTAGTTTTTTTTTTAATCGTTTAGGGGTAGTCTAGTAATTTTACATACACTTAATTGAGAAATCTAACAGATGTTAGGGCAAGGGACCAAGCGAGTGCATTTTTGACAAGTTTTGGGACCACGCATATAATTATTAAACCACTGGGACCAAGTCTGCAATTTTTGCAAACCACACGGACCAACCAAGCATTTAACTCATATCTATCAGATGATCATAGAATACCGAGTTGTAACTCATAAACTTTGAGTTGTGAGATGTTTTATTAAGGTTTGAATCGAAAAAAAAAGTATTGTCATGTAGACTTCGTATAGACAATAGGGTGGTCTTGTTTATGGGGTCAAATCAATACGTTTTAAGAATAAATATTTGAATATCAATCTCATCGATATCATCGATCTCATAAGTATCATACCAAATCCCATCAATCGAATCACTTTTTCAAGAAGTAAACAATGATTCGATTGATGATGAAAAAGGAGAATTTTTGGTTCAGTTCTCCACCTAAACGACAGAAAAAAATAAATTGATCAAATTTTATCGAGTCTGACTGATAGTGATTATTTATCTAAGAATGATTCTGGTTATCAAATGATTGAACAACCGGGACCAAATATGTGTTATTGTGGTGACCCCCCCCCCCCCCTTCAACTTTCAGCGCCACCATCGCCTCACCTGCATCTTCATCGTCTTTCATCCCCAAGCTTGCGAGCCCAGCCACAGAAGCTCTGCACGTCAGGGTCGTCTCCGAAAAAAAAAAGTTTGGCCCTGTGCTAGATAAAAGTTTTGGGCCCTGTTCGCACTAAAACAGCTGGGCTTCTGAATTGATTGGGAAAACAGTCGGGCTTCTAAACAGTTGGGCTTTAACGTTTATGGTCCATAAATCCAAGCCCTTTAAGTTTTTTTTTTAAAACATACGATTTTTTTAATATATAAAAAAATAAAAAAGTTTTCAGGCCATATTTCAATTTGGGCCTAGAGCGATCGCCCACCCAACACTTGCTCTGGCTCGGCCTGTTGCACGCCATCGTTGGTGCCTTGCGCCTTCTGACACGACACTCCAATTACACCCACAACACATATTCTTGTAATAAATATTAAGGGTAAGGTGGGACGGGGTGGTGCGTTATCGAGCCCGATAACGCGTGAAAGTACCACGCAACACCGCCGCCGGCCAATTATTAACGCGTCAAACTTGTAACGCGTTGAGTGGGTCACGCGTTGAACTCTTGAAATTTTCGACCGTTGCTTTTTTCGACCGTTTAAAAACGGTAACAATCTTTTAATAAAAAAAAAAAAAAAACCTTTCAGCCATCTATTTATATCTCAATTTTACATAATTTTTTTACACACACCAATCTTTTAAACCCATTTCACACAATTTTAAAATCTTTCTCAAATGGAATTCCCTACTGATTCGACGTTTCCGATGTCTAGCGATAGCGATACCGAGTCGTCTTCCGACAACGAGACGCTAAAGTATTTTGTTTCGGTGTATAACGAGCTTGATGCCGAGTCGT
The DNA here is from genome assembly GCA_030545235.1 of Helianthus tuberosus. Lineage (NCBI taxonomy): Eukaryota > Viridiplantae > Streptophyta > Magnoliopsida > Asterales > Asteraceae > Helianthus > Helianthus tuberosus. Next base: position 171,282,876 of record CM060414.1, on the reverse strand, counting down.
CCCGCCCAAAGAAGAAGATGGTCGACCGTGATCGTATACGTGCCAACGAAGTTTTGATGAACGATTATTTTGTGGAAAACCCGCTATACAATGCCGAAACGTTTAGAGATCGGTTTCGTTTACCCAAAGAATTATTTTTAAAGATTGTTGGAGACATCGAAGCAAGCGAGGAATGGTTTCAAGAAGGTTACGATGCGAGGGGCAAACCAAGTTTCACGACGATACAAAAATGCACGTCCGCCATTCGCCAACTAGCGACAGGTAACCCACCCGATCAATATGATGAATATCTAGCTATGTCTGAAAGAACTTCACGTGAATGTTTGCAATTTTTTTGCAATGCGGTAATTAAGTTGTATGCTAACGAGTTTTTACGTAAACCAACGAGCCACGACATCTCACGTATTTACGCCGCACACGAGGCTAGATGGCATTTTCCCGGGATGCTCGGTAGCATCGATTGTACACATATCGAGTGGAGAAATTGTCCAAGAGAGTTGCGAGGGGCGTATGTTAGGGGAGACATCAAAAGACCAACCATCATACTAGAAGCGGTGGCGTCGAATGATTTATGGATTTGGCATTCGTATTTCGGTGTTCCAGGTTCAAACAACGACATCAATGTATTGCACACGTCGCCGTTGTTCCAAAGCGTAACGGATGGTACCGCACCTTCCTCTCCTTTCTATGTTAACGGTCGACATTACAGACGAGGTTTTTTTCTTGTGGATGGTATCTACCCGTCTTGGTCTGTTTTTGTGAAAGCTCCCTCATTTCCTGTCGAGCATAAAGAAAAGGTGTTCAAAAAATTGCAAGAATCGGCAAGAAAAGATGTTGAGAGGGCATTTGGTGCTTTAAAGGGTAGATGGGGTATACTACACCGACCGGTTCGTTCGACGACCAAGAAATCAATACATAGCATAGTGTATGCATGTATCATATTGCACAATATGATGATCAAAGAAGACGGACGTGCAATATCCCCGGATTGGGTGCCGGATCCTCCTACACAAGTTCAAGTTCCACAAGATATCCATCTACAATTGCGTAACGAAGAAACTCACTTTCGGTTGAGATACGATTTAATCGAACTAGTAGGTTCTCTAGGTTTGGAGTTGCCCGATTCGGATGAGGAGTAGGTTTTTTTTTTTTTTTTTTTTAATTGTATGTTTCTAGTATGTTAACTTGAAGTAGTATGTTTTAAATTTAATGAAATTTTTAATTTTAGTGTTTAAATGAAATTTAAAATTATAAAAATTAAACAATTTACTGAAATTTAATTTTAAAATGAAAAAAAAAACCTTGGGAGTGATAGAATTTCATCACTAGTGATACCACCCCCCCTACATTTCTATCACTAGTGATAGAAATTTCGTTGATGACATGGCACGATCTTATTGGACAATGTGAGTGATAGTTTCTATCACTAGTGAACCACCCCTCCCCCCCTAATTAAAAGAAAATTTGATATTTTTTAAATAACATAAAATAAATATATGATCCTTTTTGTAAAGTAAAGGGTACGAAATCAAAGTGTTAACAAAGGAGTATCAAGGATTATAACGAGTCAACTAAAATAACTTTGAAATAAATTAGTTTCTTAAAACTCAGATTGTATTGGACCGACTTATATATGTCACCTCACCTTTATTAAGGTGGGGCAATTCTTCATTTTCATCTTACAGAACCGGTATTATACCATTATTGGGTATGTTTAGTATCGGTATGTATGTAACGCTCCGCGTTTTCAGAACTTCCCATATTTAGAAACCGTTGTTCATATTCTTATTTTTGGAAACCTTGTACCCTTGTATTCGTCGTTTCGTTATAATCGTCGAAAAATCTTTATCTTAAATTTAATTCGTTATATAAATGGTTATTTATTCATGGTTTTTGGGTGGGGGGTTTAGGTTTTTGGGTGGGGGTGGGGTGGGGGTGGGTGTTTAGGTTTTTGGGTGGTGGTGGGGTGGGGTGGGGGTGGGTGTTTAGGTTTTTGGTGGTGATGTAGTAGGTTTAGTTTTAGGTTATTGGACACTTATCACTCTATAAATCCTTCTTACACTTCTTACAATTAGAAGCCTTGGTAGAATAACTTGACCCTTAAATCAAGAACTTGGTCTCCCTTTGAACCAAATACATTGGCCGTGTCAAATTCGGAAATTACGAAGCTTACCAAAACATGAACCGAAAGGATGTTACAACATGAACGATGGATACATGCTCTTATACACTCGACTCAATCACAAAACGATCCCAGAACTCTCTCTCTCTCTCTCTCTCGTTGATTTACGGCTGCCGGAGGTTGGAGTTCATTAGAAACGTCACCGGAGTCGCCCGAAGTTCACGACGGTATCACGTCGGAACTCGTATTGTTTCGGTATACACTTCTCCTTTCCGTCCATTCGTTCGTTTATTTTTCGAGTCATTTCAGATGTGGTTTAACCTTTAACGCAAGTATCGCTAACAGTGGATATGCTGTTTCTTTTATGGTTCATGTTCGACATCTCTCACACAATCCAGCCTTTTCGCTATCTCCCTCCCTCTCTCGTTAACTGGAAGCCGCTGGAGAAGAACCTGCTAGTCCGCCGGAATTACGCGACGTCGCCGGAACCGACGAGTTTCCTTTCTGCTCGGTATATTCTTTTTTACTTTCGATTCAACTTATTTTATTTACTGAATGACCAAAATGAATAATTCAAACTCAAAATATATTAACAGTAGTGTGTCTCTTGTTCTTCTGTTAGTTGTTTTCATTTGGGGTTCATGTTTAGTTGGCTTTCTTTCTCTTCCATCAGAGGAAGAAGATGAAACAACAATATGGCATAATATTTTATTTAAAAAAATATATAACAAAAAAATATACTGTTAAATGTGTTTTTTTTTTTCCTCTAAATTTATTTTACCCAATCTTTAGTATATGGATTTACCAACTGAATTTTCAAGTTAGTAGTTTTCTTAATGTTACGAATGGTTTCAATTTTTTTATAATTCATGTATTTGGATTTTGACTTTGAACTTTAATTTTTAAATCATCTTTTTTTTTTTTCTTTTAATATAACCATAAAAATCCACTTCAGTTGTATTATAACCTAAACTTGTTAATAACCAATAATAACTAGCCAACTTATCTTAAACCCTTTAATTTATGTTAAACCCTTTTATATCATTTATGTTATAATGTGATAAAAGAAAATAGCTAAATAAATAAAATATCTAATTAAACAAATTGAAAACTTTAAATGTTAGGGATTATATCTAACATGCGCATATTAAGAAGATCGTTATCGTTTAGGATAACCGTTTTGTTCTCTTGGATTTCTCCAATTCTTACTCGTGCGTTATTTCAAGGAATCTCCAATACGCAACCAATGTGAGCATACTCGACCCTTTTTACGCTTTAATTCATTTTGGGTGCAACATGTATCAACTACAAATCTACTTCACTCAATCGAATATAATTAAATACTCAATCCATTGAATACGTATTTGTTATGATTAGTTGTTTATGCATGTTAGTTTCAACTGTATACTCATGCTATTTGTTATGTTTATGCTGTTTATGCGTGTTAGTTCCTACTTGAACATCCTTATTATTTGTCATGCTTAGGTTGTTTTAACATGCTAGACCCAACTCGAATATAGATTGCCATGTCGGATTGAGATAAACTTTTATACTTATTCTTATATTCAAAATTGTATGCTCGCCAATACTTTTGTATTGATCTATGCTTTTAATACATGTTGCAGGATTCTGATGATGCAAGGAATCTAGTAGGATTGCCTAGAAACGCATTAAACTTTAATACTTGTTGTATCATATTGTATCTTTCAAACATGTTGTATTTTGTTTCCAAATCTTGTACTGAACCATTATTATTGAAATGAAACTTTATTTCTTTCATACTTGTCGTTATTCAAATTTGTTATATTCTAGTTCAATCAATGTAAAAGGGGTAATTATTAAACACTCGACACAAATAGCGTTATGAAGACTCTTGCAATCTCGTTTTCGTATCACTTCGATGTTTCCGCCATCAGTTGGGGTGTGACAATCTACTTTTCCCGTTTTTTGGTATTGGTACTTACTTTTTTCGTTTTTCGGTACCGGTACTTGCGGTACCGATACTGATTCGGTTTCGAACGGGTACCGTGCTCATCCTTAATCTAGAGTGTGTATGGTTTGGTTTAGGTTGGTTTTTTATTTTTGAAATTGTTCAGTTTCAGTTTTAGCAACGGTTTGGTTTTTCAACTTTTTCGGTTTTGGAACAAATTTACGTATGATTAAGAAAATTGTATAATTGAAGGTTTAAGAATCTTTCTTATATATATACATTTAAATTATTATATTTAACCCTACTTTATTAATATTGTTAATATAAACCTAATATTCTAATATATTTTTATTGACCTATAAATTATTTATTAAGACATTTTCTTTTATACGTAATACTTTGAAAATCATATAATTTTTATGTTAAATTATGTTATTTCTTGTAGGCAATGGATAAATCATTTCACATATAAATAAATATGCTAATGTTTTTATTATAACTATTTAACATTTAAGAATAAAATTAATAATTTCTCAATCAATATATAACAAACATCAAAAAATGATTTTTAGGTTAATCGGTTTTACTTTTACAAAATGCAAAACCATAACCGAACCGTAAATTTTGGTTTGGTTTTTTGTTCGATTCGATATTTTTTCGATTCAATTAAATTGATTTTTTCAATTTTTTTCTCACACTATACACTTCAATCCTCTATCCTCCACATTAGGACACTATTAACATTTTCTCATTCCAAACATTTTCAATCTAAAACCACATAAATTAAAACCATAGAAAGGTATATCATTTTCATCACATCCATCCCTAGAGCGGTTTTTAACTATTTATTTCAAATAAATAATAATAATAATAATAATAATAATAATAAGTTTATCTATAATTTGTGTTAATTCGTGTTGGTATGAGTACTAAACTTTTATGTAATATGATATTTTGTAATGTTTATTTTCAAAATAAACTCTAAATACAAAACGTGGAAAACGAAACCATAACTCATAAGTGACTTCTCATGAAAGTTGGACAGTATAAAAGTCAAGTTTGAAAGCATTGGTACTACCCTCAAAAATAAAACAATTGTGAGAAAGTTGCTTAACTCCATTCCAAAGAACTTTCTACCGATCCTGACATCCATCTAGAATCAATCAAATAAGTTAGAGAACTTACATATTTAACTTTGGATTTTCTATAGAAGTCACATTAGTCTTATTTCTTACAATAACCTAGATGAGGTAAACATATAAACCTTCTCTTACGTTTAACCTTCACTATGGTCAAACTTTGTTGTTCATGAGAAACTTTCCATCGATCGGTAACTCGTTCACGGTCAACAACCAACACGAATGGCGGGATAGTTTCTAACAACGAGTCCATTATAAGCTCATCAAGCTTATTTAAAACATGGTTCATCTTCGGCCTCAGGTCTCGATTTCTTAGCAAGCAATTTTCGGCTATAGTCGCTAGTTCTTGTGCTGATTGCGAAGGAAACTGACCGTTGATCCTCGGGTCAACAATCAACCGGAATTTACCATCCCCTACCCATTCCAAAAGATGTTGCTCGTTTGTAGGGTGATAGAGACTAATAGGGGGTTTGCCCGTGATTAGTACGTATAGAAACGCCCCGTAACTCCATACGTCACAGTCAGTTCTTAAATGCCCGGTCCGCACGTACTCGGGATCCGCATATCCATGTGTTCCAACAACCTACAACAAAAATTGTTCATGATCTTGTAAGAATTGATCATAAGTTTTATTGCTTTGATATATAATATAAGTCCAGAACGGATTATTTTAAGAAATAAAAAGGTGTTGACATCTAGCTATATGTGGTTTTTAGTTTTAGCCAATTTGGACCTTGTTATAAACTAGTAATTGACCCGTCGTGCGTTGCGGCGGCGTCGAAACTTATATATGTCAAAACGTAAACCAACTGAAAACATATATAAAAATATGCATGAAAACATATTGATAAAATGTAGACGAACCGAAAACATATATAAGGTGAGGGGTGTAAATGACAATGCTAAATGTTGATGGTAAAAAATAAAGAAAAAACCAAAAAGAAAAAGAAAATAAAAAAAGAAAAATTGTTGATTTGACTTATGCTACAATGAAACACCTAATCTCAAATGTTGTATATAACTAGTAGATGCCCCGCCCGCGTTGCGGGGCGAGGGCCGAATAATTCTCAACCAATTAAAAAAAGACTACTATAATTTTCCTAGGAAAAAAAAAACAAAAACGATGATAAGACGGTAGTAAACCAATTAAAACAAAAAACCTTTATAGTTTTGCTAAAAAAAACTAAAACGATGGGAAAAACGTATTTTTAACTGAGGGCCAAATCATAAATTTAATTCGGGGATAAATTGTAAACTAAATGGACCAACGGGGGAGTGCCATGAAGTTGCCGGCACGACTGTAATTTTACACTGTGGGCAAAATTGTAATGTCACCAGGAAAACAAAAAAAAACGATGGGAAAATGTAAAGTTAAGTTGAGGGTAAAATCGTAACTTGGCTGTGAGAAAAAAAAAACTAGTGGCAAAACTATAAATTTATACGGGGCAAAATCGTAATTTTGAACCGAGGGCAAAATTGGAACTTTTTGCCAGGAGCAAAAGCGTACATTTTTTTTAAGTGGGGGTAAAAACATAATTTTGAACTGATGGAAAAATCGTTTTTTTTAAGGGAAAAAAACTAATGGCAAAACTGTAAATTGAAATGGGGTAAAATCGTAATTTTTTAACCGGGGGTAAAATTGAAATATTTAGCTGGGAGCAAAAGCGTAAATTTATTTTTAAGCGGGGGCGAAAACATAAATTTGAACCGGTGGCAAATTCGTAATTTTAAATCAGGATAAAATCGTAATTTTATTGGACCAATAGGGGAGTGTCAGGCAGGTGCCTGACACTGTTACACCTGCCGCCCTTTTTGCCCAATTGAAGGGCTTCACTATTACCTGCTGACGTGAGCCACTTATGTTTATGTTTGTAGTAGTTTAAATGTGCGTTTGCCCGAATAAACCCACAAGATCAACATATAGAAGCCACACTGGCCCTATAATTTCCATTTGGGTCAAAGTGGCCCATTATAATCGTGTTCCAACATAAAATAAAAGTGTCATTTGAATGTGTATACCCGCGTTGTGACATGGGTATCTCCATGTAAAGGACCTAATCTAGCCAAACCGAAGTCCGAAAGCTTAACATTCCATTTTTCGTCTAGAAGAATGTTGGACGGTTTGAAATCTCGAAAGATTATCTGCAAACATAAATAAAAACAAACTGATACAGTTACAACTCCGTATACAAAACAAACAACACAAGCTCACAAGTCATAACAATATAGTTGGTCATACAAACGCACCGGGCTCGGCATTTGTTGGTGCAAGTATGCCAAAGCACGTGCAGCATCGCGAGCCACTTTTAGTCTCATGGGCCAGGACAGAGGTGCAACTGACTCTGGTGATAACCAGTCAGCTAAACTTCCGTTAGGCATATATTCATAAACTAAAACCCGGTGGGCCCTATCTCCATCGTCTTCTGCGCAGTAGCCGATTAGTTTTACAAGATTTGGATGTTCGATTTGTCCGAGAACATTGACTTCGGTCACCCACTGCTTATGTCCCTTCAACACAATAACCGATTTTCATAAAAAAAAATAAAAAATAAAAAAGCAAATGAGATGATGACAATAGTATACAAAAAATACGGCTAGAGTTTATTACAAGAGAAAAGTGAACAACAACGAAAACAAAGGAAAATAAAATAAAATAATAAATAATGTAAGAGTCCAATTACAAGAGAAAAGATTAACCTAGTTAAAAGGCCCAAATATTAGCCCAATACAAAAAGAGTCCAATTATGCTAAGAGGCAAGAGCATCTCTACTAGGAATCCCTAAAACACTTAATAACGTATAATCGTATATGTCACATAAAAAACTCATTCTCTAAAATAAAAAATAAAATCCACCCAATAAATAAACCAAAAACACTCAATAAAGAGGGCCAAGGTCTTAATAGAAAGCGGTTGATTGTCCCATCTGCTAGGCTTTTCCGAACTTCCCTTCGCCTTTATATCTCTTAGTTAAGAGAGGGAGGGGGGGGGGGGTGGGGTGGGGGGGGGGGGGGTTAGAGAATCATCCGAACGAGAAGGTTGTCAAATGGGGGAAGAGGAACAAGAGGCCGCATTTTCACGTCACATCATTAACACTTTGAAAAAAAAAACTAACCATAAATTTCTTTTTAAAATTATCTATATGAATTTAAATTGAGGATGAATAGTGATAAGATTTTTGAAGTATTCTTTTTAATTTATCTTAATATTTTAACTAATCTGTTAGTTAATCATCAATTAATTTGTTTCATTTAATAACTTGCGTACGTTAACTTTTTATATAAATCTAACTCCACAACTATGCTACTTTTTTTTCCAACACTATAATTTTTTTTTTGTTAAACATGGATAGTGTGCTGCTACTGTACCAAATCGAACAGAAACCAACAATGAATAGTAATTTATTTTTATATTTAAAACTATACCATTGCTGATAACAATATTAAAAAAACGTATTTTTTTATCGTTAACTATACGAATATTGATACGTGACGAAACGAATTGATTTCAACTGAACAACATTGGTACCGATACCAATAGTATTGGAACTGGTATTCTTTTTTATGGTTTTCAATGGATATAAAACACATGTCAATGTGTGTTTGAGCATATCACGACTTTATTTTTTAATTTTTTTCTTTAAGCAGCTATAGCGAGTGCCTTTACTGAAACAAACTGAACCGATACCAACTGAATCCCGCGCGTAGCGTGGTGAAAAACCCCTAGTTTGTAATTAAAAATAAGAGACCCACCAACATTTGGTTTTGGGTGTTTTGTGGGAAACCAAAGACATTGGACCGGATAAAACTAGTGGTGTTCAGAATTCGTTACGAATTCGAAAAATTTGAAATTCGTTTAAATTCGATTAGATTATCAAGAATTCGTTTCGATTAAAAGAATTCGAATACGAATTCGATTCAATTCGAGTTAATTAAATTGAACACGAATCGAATACGAATTAATAATTTCAAATTCGATTTTATTGAAAATTCGAATAAAATTATACATTTTTATTTATTATTTTTATATATAATGCATATATAACTTTTATTAAGGTATGCTATAAATTATTTTCAAAAATTTTTCCAAGTATTAAAATTACCTATTACCAAATCCACTAGATGGCTCATAACTAAAACTTAAGAAACAAATCTATCAATAGATTTATAACCCTATAAATATTAACTTTTAATGTGGTGTGGCTATTCCCGACTTCTTTTTTTGAATTTTAGACTTATGGTACTTTATTTGGAACTTTTTAATGTGATATCATTCTTTATGGCTGCTTTAAAATTTATTTTTGATTTTGACAGTTTTTACATGTTTTTAAAGAATCTGAACTAAATCGAATTTATTCAAATTTGATTCGAATTCGAATTGAGTTTTTTTATTTGAATACGAATTTGAATCGAATTCGGTAAGTTTTAATCGAATTCGAATCGAATACGAATTCAAGGGAAAATAAAAATTATTCGAATAATTCGATTTGAATAATTAAAAAATTCGATATTCGATTCGATGAACACCCCTAGATAAAACCATCACCCCTTCAATATGTAAAAACCGCTAAAACGTAGGGGTGTTCAAAACCAGATATCCGAAAATTCGGATATCCGAAATTTTCAGATACGTGATTTCACTATTCGAATCCGTATCCGAAATTTCGGATATCTGAATTTTTTTTGGATATCCGATCGGATAGTGAATCTAATATCCGAATATCCATTAGTTATTTAATTTTTATTCTTTTTATTATTTTTTTAATATTCCGAACCGTATATTTCGGATAGTTTTGGATATCCGAATATAAATTTCGGATATTTTTGGATAGTTTCAGATATTTTCCGGATAGTTTCGGATTTAAGATATTTTCGGATATTTTTCGGATATTTCAGATATCTGATAAAAATAAAAATTTAATTTTCGGATATCCGAAATATCCGAAAATTTTCAAAATCACTATCCGAATCCAAATATTCGGACATCGGATAGTTCAGATCGAATTTTCGGATACGGATATTTTTGAACACCCCTACTAAAACGATGAGTAAGCAAAAACGATCCCCCAAAAACAAGTTATTGGGGATGGTCTAATCGTTTTAAAAAACGATAACCGAAAAAGATAAAATCATGCCTGCAATCCGCCATTGGCGAGCTTAACAGCAATCTGAATCTCATCAAACGGACACTCCAAACTCTTAACGACACCCCTATACACGCTCCCGAATCCACCCTCTCCGATCTTCAAAGACGTGCAAAAGTTTCTTGTCGCAAACTTAAGCTCGGCGACTGTGAAAACCCTCAAATTGCTCGGTTTTCCCGCCAAATTTTGGAAATCTGGCGCTTGTGAATCGGCTATGTAGCCATTGAGATCAGAACAAGCAGTGTAGAAAGTGTCGATGGAAGTCGATTTGGTTTCAATTCGGGTTTCGTATTCTTCGATCTCTTCTCCAAATGAGAAGGAGAAACATCGGCAGGAGAACACCATTTTTTGTTAATTCAAATCTTGAATTTGAATCATCAAATATATATGTTTTCTGATCATATAATTCAACAGATGGGACCAGGCCATTGTTGACTCCATTTAACACGTTAGGAATTTGTTTTCTGATCAAATTTACGTTTTTTTTTTTTTTTGAAAGGCAACGGTTGGCATAAATTTAACACGTATATGCAGAAATTTGAGACATCAGAAATGTCTTTTCCATAAAATTTAAGACATGACATACTTTATTTTAAATTTATTAGTTAATTTGTTCTATGTAATTGTAAAATACTCAATTCTAACTCAATTCTATTTTAATAGATAGTAAGGGAAAAAAAGGTCGTTCCTACGTTTTTGAAGACCCTAAGCGAACTATGAAATAGGGGCCCTAATTTGTTCTATCCTGACGCAATGGGCGATTACCCTTACTTTTTTCGTCTAGTGATATCGGATAGCCTAGAAATTGAAAGCAGGTTGCAATGGGAAGTGTGAATGATGATTGCGGCTGTATTTAGAGGCTTTAGGCCGCTAAATATTGATAATTAGGTTGATGGTTGTTGTGTTGTAATAGTTGGAAATCAAGTCGAAATGGGTTTCGAAACTTGGCCTTTGTTTGCTTAACAATATTAATTTTGGGCTCCTTCAATGAAAAACCAGTTTAGTTTTGAAATAAACATATTTATTTAGGCCTAATACATATACTATATATAAAAACTTTATAAAAACTTAGAGACCCTTATTTTTTGATGGCCCTAAGCCCATGCGTAGGTTGCCAAACCTATGGAGGCGGCCTAGGGAAAAATGATAGAAGTTTCAGATATTTTTTAAAATTATTTAATATAACATAAAATAAATGTATGATTTTTTTAAAGTAGTTTTTAAAGAAAGATTTAATATAACATAAAATAAATGTATGACTTTTTTTTAAAGTAAACACTATATCAAAGTCAAAGGTCAACAACTAAGAGTAAACGAGTCAACTAAAGTAACTTTGAAAGAAGTTGGCTATAATATTCACGAAATTTGCCATGTAATTTCAATAGCTTAAAGGGTGTTTGTTTTTTCATGAAACTAGTTTGATTTTCCGCCCGCGCGTTGCGGCGGGGACCCAATGACAACAAAAGGCGTATCAATAACGGCAATCAGATACCGAATATCAAAACATAAATAAAAATGACGTGGTAAGGATAGTCACTCCATGCTAAAAAAAACGATTTTAAATAACCTAATATATAATAATAGGACCACACGTTGGAAATTCGGTTGTTTTCAGTTCAGTTATTACGGTGCTAACACGTTAAAATATGGATGAGCTCGGTACCGGTAACGCCACCGAAAATACCGATCCGGAAAATCATCGAAATTAGGTACCGACACCGAAAATGCTCGGTACAATACGGTATGGTATTTTGAGGTAAAAATCAATAAATACAGGTATGGTGCTAGACCGGTGTCGAACCGAAAGTAACGATTGTGAAAACGCCAAAAGGTGGGTACCAAATTGGTACCGAAAATGATTTGGTATAGTAAATTTGGTACCGATACGATACCGGTTTGATTACAGGATTTGATACGATTTGCTCAACAATATTCTAAATATCCAAATGAATTTTGCATGCTACAATTCATTTATTACAGAAAAAGACAAAAAAGAAAGCAAAATAAGTTGTTGTGTATATAAAACCTCATTTAAACGAAATACAGTTCACTTACTGTGTGTATGAAAAGTAATCTAAACGGTGCAATTACTTGCATTGCTGCGTTGCTACAGGATTTGATGAGCTCGGTACCAACCGGTACCGAAAATACCGTTACCGAAATCCCCAAAAGTGGGTACCGGTACCGAATATACCTGGTACGGTACGGTTCGGTACTGGTTGGTATTGTTACGACACCGGTATTGAGGGTAAAAACCGGTGAATACCGGTGCCGAACCGGTACAAAAAATACACCGGTTTGATAAATTTGGTACCGGCACGAGTATCCGATACCATTTACTCACCTATTAGTTTCCATTTTTAATTTTAATATATATATATATATATATATATATATATATATTACTGTTCATTTCATTCTAAATTTAATATATAGGTAATTACTTCAGAACATTTTATGTCTGCTTCATGTAGGCCACGCGCAGACGTTTGAGTCTGTAGCTTGTTTGTTTTTTGGAAGTGATTTTATTAAAAACCTCTTCCAAGCCTCTTCCTCACACAGACCTTGCCTCACATCTTCACACCTCTTCCAAACCTCTTCCTGCTCTTTCAAAACACATCTAAAAAAACCCTAGCTTGCTTCTTCTCCACAACCGACCCCCACATCCTTCTTCTCCGCCACTGTCGCTTCTTTGCCACCGTCGACCCCACATCCTTCTTCTCTGCCATCGTCGACCCCCACAGGCTTCTTCTCCACTCAATCGACTCTCGACAGTTCTCCAAACTCACATCTCTCCCCAACTTTGCTCTCGTAAGTCCACTCTTCTTCTCCACTCAGTCGCATTTGATGATGTTCTGAAGTCTTTAATTTTGTGGATTTTGGGTTATTGCTATATGAAGTCCAATCGCAATGTTCTGAAGTCTTTAATTTTGTGCATTTGATGATGTCCTGAAGTCCAATCGCAATGTTCTGTTATTTGTTTAAGGTTCTGTGATTGACTTATGATGATGTCTTGTTGTGTGTTTTTGCATTTCTGGTTGATTTTTAGATGTTATTTGTTTAAGGTTCTATGATTTATAAGCGAGTTGTTCAGGTTGTTGCAGCCCTGCTTTAGTCCGGTCCAGGTCATAATTTGGGTGGTTTAGATTGGTTAGTGACAGTTTTGGCTTATTCAGACCGTTTGAAACTAGACTAGACGAGAGGTACCATAGAAATTTCAGAGGTTCTTAGGTATAATTGTGTTTAAGGTATAATTGCATAAGTTAAAAAACAAACAGTCTTCTTCTTGCAGACTGCAGAGGTTTGGTCCACCTCTTCAGCTGCAGATGTCTGTAGATGTGGTCCGCAAACAGCAGACGTTTTACCTCTTCAAAAACAAACAGCACCTAAGACTATGGGGTATGGAGGGTGGGTTGGGTACAAACGCCCAAGTCACTACCCCAGGTGGGCTTGGGTTTCGGCGTGGCCACTTGGGCGGGGGATTCAGCCCGGGCGTTGGGCGGGGCTATCAAGGTGACATGGCGGGATCTCATTGGCCAAGACAAGTAGCCGTATGTGTAAAAAAAATATTTTTCACTGTAAAAACTCACATTTCTATTCATTTTTTACCACAACTACTCCACCTCTTCTATAATCATCTCTATCTTATTTTAAAAAAAAAATTCTCATCCAACCACGATAATAAAAATGAATCCTCATAATCGTGGAACTAATGTTGGAGATGAGAGAAGAGATAAACAAAAAATATTTCAAGCACTAGGATTTTTTTTATGTAATTTTCTTTATTTAGAAAACATTATTAAAAATTTTAAATTTGTTTTAAAAATATAAATATGGCTGGCCACGCCCCATCATACCGTCTTCAATGTGGGTCAGCCCAGCGAAGCCCACCCAAGCCACGTGTCAACCCATGCCCCAAACCCCCGCCCCCATCATACCCCATGGTTTAAGTGTTTCACGTTATTAATTAAGTGTTTAAAGTTATTAATAAAGAAAAACTTTATATATTATCTATACTATATAATAAAAGAAACCTGATTTGAGACACATGTCATTTAATGAGGGCATCAATAATTTATTAATAAATTTAAATTTTAAATTATAAATTAAAAAGATTTAAATATTATATTAGAATTTTATTTTGATTGTAAATCTAAAGTCTAAAATGTGTTTTAAATCTAATCTATAATTTATGGATTTAATTTTGATTTGAAATTGTTAAACAAAAACATTTTATTAATAAAAATTTAGATAAAGTAAAGATAAGAAATGTAACCATATAAGTAAAAAAAAGTTGAAATATAATAAAAGTTGTTTATGTTTGGGAATCAAATCCATATGTTTTCTTTTTTCTTTTTTCTCTTGATATTGTTGAAAGTGAAGTGTTATAATTTATTTTCTTTATAGTTTTTAATTGAATCTATACGAAGTGTCATAAATTATTTTTTATAGTTTTTAATTGAATCTATACAATATTACAAGTGTAGATGGACGTTTTGCCCAACTAACTCTAAGTAGAAACAATGATAATACATAAACAACTCTATCTTTTGTTTTAACTATGAGTAAAGACGGTCATGTAACCATTTACCCTACTCTTTACATGTGGAAGTGGGAAACAATGCATTAAGTGTACTTTATGTTTTCTTTTACTCAAAAGAAAACACTTTAGGGACACTTGTCATCATATTAGGTCATCTCTTATAGATAATTATTATTTTAATTTAATCTCTTCTAATTAATTATAGATAATCATCCTACAAAATATTATTTAATTTAATATCTTATATTATAGATAACTCTCCTACTAAATATTATTAGTTTAATATCTTATGAATAATTATTATTTAGTTTAATCTTCTTCTCATTTATAATATTATTTATTTGAATTAATTATATTTGAACATTTTGTTTAGTTTGGTATAAAATAAATTTTACGAAACTTAAAATAAAATTAACTAATATTATTTATCATTTATACATTTACGGAGTTTTAAATAAAGGGTTAAATTGATTGAGACTTCGTTAACAAATTTTGCAACAACAGAATAATCTATTTTTATCACGAAAACCAAACTTTGTATTAATATATAAATATTTTTATTTTCACTGTATAAAATTACATTTACTCGACCTATGTAACACATGAGGTTTTTTAAGATATAACTTTTTATTATTTGATATATAAAATTAGATTTACTCAATTCCTACAATACACGAGGTTTTTTAAGGATATATATTTTTTATTATTTAGTACAAAAAATTACATTTATTCAAACCGTGTAATGCGCATATTTTTAAAGATGTAATTTTTTTAATTGTTTGGTATATAAAATTACATTTATTCAACCCGTGTAATAAATGAGGGTTTTTAAAGATGTATTATTTTATTATTTGATAAACAATATTACATTTATTTAACCCGTGTAATACACGTGGTTTTAAAGATATAACTTTTTTATTTTGTATATAAAATTACATTTATTCAACCTGTACAATAAGGTTCTTATAGATATATTTTTTTATTATTTAATATATAAAATTATATTTATTTAACCCGTACAATAAATGAGGTTTTAAAGATATATTGTTTTATTATTTAGAATATAAAATTTATTTATTCAACCTCGTATAATACACGGGGTTATAACCTAGTTTCATTATATTTGGTAATCAAATTTACATTTATTGTCTAATAAAAGAATAAGAGAAAAATGCCCGGATAGTCCCTGTGGTTTCGCCTTTTTTCACCTATAGTCCCCAACTTTCTAAAACTACCTGAATAGTCCCCAAGTTTTCATTTTTTGTTCCCGGATAGTCCCTGGGTCTAACTTCAGTTACTTTTCTCTATTAAAATGATGTGAAATGACAAAAATACCATTTCCTTAAAAGGCCAAACCATAGGGACTATCCGGGCATCTTCTTCATTTTTATTTATAAAACCCCACCCACCTCTTTGCCACCGCCACCCACCATCACCCTCCTCCACCCTCCACCATCCACCCTCCACCATCACTCTCCATCTCCACCCACCTCTTTGCCACCGCCTGAAAATGATTAACACAGCCATCACCTCTGTCGTGGTGTCTCCAACCATCGCTCACAATCATCATCGGCCACCACCACCGTCTTCTCCTCCGTAACGGTGTCTCCAACGACGTCGGATCACCACCCAACCACCTGAAACGAAAGGTACTAACCGGAGAAAACCCAAATTTGAGAAGGTTTAAAGAAATGAAGAGTTAGGGGGTTTACCGTAACGTTTCGTCGGAAAGAGAAGCACCACCGCCGCTGCTACCGTCGTCGGCTCCTTCCAGGGTGGTGTTACCGGAAAAATGAGCGGTACCCCCCCCCCCCCGCCGTCGTTTCTCTCTCTGTTCTCTGATCTCTGATCTCTGATCTCCGACTCTCTCTTCGATATCTCTCTCCCTCTGCTATGAAACCACGCCGCCCGACATCACAACATCGCCGTCGTCTTCTCACCGCCCCCTCTCATTCTTTCTGATGTCTCTCTCCATCTGCTGTTCCTACGTCGTGCGCCGCCACCACCAATGATGGTGGTGGCCGGCTAGGATTTGATAAGAAATTGGGGATGTGAGGTGATTTGCAGAGGTCTGTGGTGTGGTTATGTGGTTTGAGGAGAGGTGATTCTTTGTGTTGGAGTGTGTATTTGTTGAATGTAAGGATCTGCAAGACAGAATTGGGAGAAAGAATGTTAAGGAGCGGCTGAACAAATGAAGAAGATGCCCGGATAGTCCCTATGGTTTGGCCTTTTAAGGAAAGGGTATTTTTGTCATTTCACATCATTTTAACAAAGAAAAATAACTGAAGTTAGACCCAGGGACTATCCGGGAACAAAAAATGAAAACTTGGGGACTATTCAGGTAGTTTTAGAAAGTTGGGGACTATAGGTGAAAAAAGGCGAAACCACAGGGACTATCCGGGCATTTTTCTCAAAGAATAATTACTATAATTAAACGTTCATAGAACTTATTCCTTAGGGCTTAAAGGACTTGGTCCTATCTCGAATGATAAGGCCCAGACACGGGGTTAAACTTCAAAAATGGGCTTCATTTGATGCTCTTTAGTCTTTAGTCTTTACTTCACTATTCGTTTAAAACAGTATTATTTGATATTTATTACCGAAGATACTAAACAATGTACATTGGATGTGTTATAATAGCACTAAATATTATAACACATCCAAATGTACATTGTTTTAATACAAGCATACACATCAATACATCGTTACCAAAATAAATAATATTATCATTTAGAGTGGTGGAATCAAAATTTGTCATTTATACGAGTTTTTAAAATAGATAAAGATAATGTTTAGAGTGGTGGAACCAGAACTTGTCATTTGTATGAGTTTTTTAAATACATATTTTATATCCAATTTAAACGGGAACGACTCGGGAGTCATTTACAAGAATGCGACAACGTTAATACCTTTGTTAGTTGGAAGGTTTGGCAAAGCGCAGTGGCGAAGCTTGAAAATTTCCACCGGAGGGTCGGAAGTCATCGGACCTAAAAAAAAAAATTTCTATCGCTTTGTTTCGAGGTGATTATTCGGGTTGGATGTCGGTGATTCGATTCGGGTCGGGTCAAACTTTAATATCAAATAAAAAACGTTCTCAAACATTAAAAAGTAAACAATGTTTAACAAACAACTGAACAAAGACACCAAAACATTAAAAAGTTACTAATGAAATTTCCGTTCACCTGAATGAAAAAATTATAGTTCTGTCCGTCTTCATCATCAATTCCCTCTGCTTGTTCTTTATTCTTTCTTTTGAAAAAAGAAGTTATGCTTTTATATTTCCCCATAGCATAATCTAATAACAAAACAGGTTAACAAATCACCCTAAATTTCAAGCTCTAATTTCTATCTAAATCACATTAAGATTAAACAAATAAAAATACACATAATTACAAAAAGATTTAACAAATTTGGAGCAAAAATTCGGCCCCAATTTCACTCATAATTTCAACTTATATCACATATATTGCAGCCCTAAAACACATGATGATTACCAATTTTTTATTAACGGGTATATCACATATACGAGAACTTTATCAGATAGGTTTATATAAAACTCTAAATGTTATTTTTACGTTTTATAGATAATATTTGATTTGTGATAAAAATATATTCAACAACAAAAAGAACCGAAAAAAAAAGAACCGAAATTTTATTAGTAACTTAAAGCTAAACTTATTATAATGATAAACAAATAACTAAAAAATAAATAAAATAAAATACAATAAATTAAACAAAATAAATTGGTTAAGTATTAAGAAAGTTACCTTTCAAAAATAAAAAAGTATTAAGAAAGTTTGACTGCAAATGTGAATTATGACTTGACAGAGAGTTGCCTTTTTAATTCATTATTATATTCCCAATGCCCACATTAATATAATATACATCTTCTTCTCCAAACTTGAAGTTGTCCCTGTAAGTTTTTTGACCGGGAATTTTTATTTCCTTCTATCAGAAAAATTCATTTTATCTTATCATCACTTTCACCTACATTCAGGGTATCCTAAACCGGAGGGTCGAAAACATATATACCTAAAAAATTCTGTACGAAACATAAATACATAACACTATTGGGCGAAAAGTTCGGGGGGTCGGGCGCCCCTCCCGGCCCCTTCAAAGCTGCGCCCCTGGCAAAGCGGAAGGTCAATAAACACTATCTAACTTAACATTTTTTCTTTGTTTTGTTAGGTGATATCATGTTCAGACTCATGTTTGACAACATGTTTTAGTTGATTGCAAACATAATATAATATGGTATTTTTTTAAATGTTTATTTGCAAAATATAACTCTATACAAAACTTGGTAAACGATTATTACAAATTACAAAGTTGATTTTAGTATTTCTATGCTAAAACGTTATAAAATATATAAAAACTAAAATCGACAAACGATTCAGCCTACCTCTTGTCGGCATCTAGACACCCAATCTTATTCATATCCACACGAATGACGAATCACGCATTCACCAATTAAGATACTCCGATGAGGGTTTTGACTATTTTCGAAGATGATGGCAAAGAGAAATAAAGGATGATGGAAGTGTAAATGTTGGTCATTTTATAAGACTTAGGGGCTGTTTGGTATCCTCTTAATGACCATTCAGATGCCACATCTTAATGGTTTAAAACCCCTGAATGAATAAGAGGTAACCTCAAGTCTGAATGGTTAAGAGGTAACCTCTGAATGGTAAATCAGCACATCTCCATTATGAGAGTAAGCATACATACAACAAAAATCCGAACTCCCAAATAGTTTAATAACCAAAAATATTACCAAATCATAAGGAGATGATAATAAGACTAATAAGTATTATACTTATAGTCACATCTTTACAAATGCTTAAAATAAAGAAAAAAATATTATTCACGAGACCTGTATACAACGATGACGCCAAAGATGATTTGCGCCTCATGACTCATGTACAATGTTTATGTTGCTAAAAAGAAAAGATGTGCATTATAAATTGACAACTAAAAAAATTAAACTAGAAAGGCCTATTTGGATTATAATAGTTGATTCCAAAGAGAAATCCCAACAAGAAAAAATTAATACCAATAAAATATTTTATTATTATTATTATTATTGTTGTTGTTGTTGTTGTTATTAACTAATTAGTTTATTTATTTTGTTTTCACGTTTTTTTCAACATGTTTATTATATAATACATATCAAACCAGTTTTCATATATTTTTGTTTTTATCCATTATTGCACTTCCAAACAATGCTATTTTATTTGGTAAAAATAATGGCAAACAAGCTCGGTTTGTTATCTCCGCTGCTTGTATTCAATATCTACAAAACCCAATTGGCCAATAGTGATTGCTTTCTATTGGGTAAAATTAAATATCTACAAAACCCAATTGGGTAATAGTGATTGCTTTCTATTGGGTAAAATGGAAGGCAGGGGAATAGTGCCAGACAGTTGTCTGGCACTCCCCTATTGGCCCAACAAATTTACGATTTTATCCCCCTTTAAATTTACGATTTTGCCATCAGTTCAAAATTATGTTTTTGCCCCCACTTAAAAATAAATTTACGCTTTTACTCACAGCTAAAAAATTCAATTTTGCCCCCGGTTAAAAATTACGACTTTGCCCCGTTTCAATTTACAGTTTTGCCATTAGTTTTTTCACTTACAATTACGATTTTGCCATCAGTTCAAAGTTATGTTTTTACCCCCACATAAAAATAAATTAACACTTTTGCTCCCAGCTAAAAATTCCAATTTTGCCCTCGGTTCAAAATTACGATTTTGTCCCGTATAAATTTATAGTTTTGCCATTAGTTTTTTTTCTCACAGCCAAGTTACGATTTTGCCCTCAACTTAAATTTACATTTTCTCCATCGTTTTTGTTTGTTTTCCTGGTGAAACTACAATTTTGCCCCCAATGTAAAATTACAGTCATGCCAGTCATGCCGGCAGATTCCTGGCACTCCCCCATTGGTCCATTAAATTTACGATTTTATCCCTGAATTAAAATTATGATTTCGCCCTCAGTTAAAAGTTACGTTTTCCCAATCGTTTTAGTTTTTTTAACAAAAGTAGAAACCATTTTTTTTAATTGGTTGACTTAATTTAATTTTTTTCAGTGTCATGGAGCCGCTAACACTCGCTCATTAGTTCTGAAAAATTACAGTTTTGCCTTGATCCGAAAAATATCGTTTTAGTTTTTTTTTTCTAGCAAAATTAAAGTAGTATTTTTTTAATTGACCGAGAATTATTCAGTTATCGCCCCGTAACGCGGGCGGGGCATCAACTAGTTATTCTTACATTCACTACTTTAGGGGCCATATTCTACTAGCTAGTCCGATAAAAAAACTGACTATATAATTAGGGCACCCGGGGTGGTCCGTGATACCATCCCATCACGCGTGAAACATTGGATCACACCGCCGCCACCCCTCATTTTCAACGCGTTAAACATAAAACGCGTGATATTAATGGTTGAATACTTGAATCGATTGAACCGAACTAATGGTTGAACAAGATTTCAAACTTTTCTGAGAATGTCATTTATCGATTCATATAGTAAAGTAAGACAACATAATTTTTATTAAATATAATCACGTATTTTCCATCTTTCTATCGAAATGAACATACAAAACCATATATATAATAGGAAACAAAACCAAACCAAACGAGTAATTATTTTACCTATTTGTTTCACAATTAAATGTAAGCTTCTTAGAGTTAGGGTTAGAATATATTTTCCATATTCTTTTTACAAATAACTTATTACTTATATTTGAAGTACTTGAAAAATTAGAAATGATGTTGAAGGACTTTTGGATGATAGTAGTTGAAATCAAAGAAAAAACCCAACAATAATTGAATTTAAGCAAAGCTGTCAACAGTCATTTTTATTATTATATTTATTTATTTCGTTTTCACGTTATTTTCAACATGTTTATTATAAAAAATCCTAATAATTTATTCAATAAAATTTGACAAAAGGACCTTTTCTCACATGCATTACAGGATCATATGATTACACAACAGGACAACATAACATACAAAGTGACTCATATATAAGAAAAAACAAAAACATAGTTCCATTTTACATTGTAGCGTACGTTGTTTAACAACTCAACTTGTAAATATATTGTTCTTG
The DNA here is from genome assembly GCA_030545235.1 of Helianthus tuberosus. Lineage (NCBI taxonomy): Eukaryota > Viridiplantae > Streptophyta > Magnoliopsida > Asterales > Asteraceae > Helianthus > Helianthus tuberosus. The sequence continues at coordinate 171,260,888 of CM060414.1, read as the reverse complement.
CACCACGGTGAACCACCATACAACCGCCATGCGTCGTCGCGTAACCATGATTTATCAACTTCTCGTAATCCAGCTAACGTTTACAACGGTCGTTAAGTCGTCAACAACGATACAAGAATTCTACCACGAGGAACGGGATGCACTGATCCCGTTTCGTGACTCTATGAATTCAAGTTACAATCTACATGGGAACTGGACCGGCCCGCCATGTCTAAACAACATGAGCCGGTGGACCGGAATCACTTGTTCCAATTCCCACATCACCCAACTAACTCTAGAATCCATAAACCTGACCGGGACACTCCCGGTCAGGTTCCTACAAAACATCAGTTTCTTATCAAAACTTAGTTTTCGCAACAATGCGATTAATGGAGACCTCCCGAGCCTCACCAACCTCGCGGAGCTGGAAACCGTAATCCTTTCTGGTAACCGGTTCTCGGGGTCTATCCCATCGGATTACATTAACCTACACAACCTCACAACACTTGAACTTCAGGAAAATGAGATAACGGGATCAATACCGCGGTTTGATCAGGAAACATTGACTGCTTTAAACTTGTCGTATAACCGGTTGTCTGGACCGATCCCAGAGTCGAAAATCATGGAGAGGTTTAACCGTAGTTCGTTTGATCATAACGCAGGCCTGTGTGGACGGCCTCTGGAGATACCGTGTGATGTTTCTCCTGCCCCGTCTCCTTCGGAGAAGGACGGGAAGAAGCATCTTCAAGTGTGGAGTGTTGTGATGATTGTTGCCGCGATTGTGATCGTCCCGTTGTTGGTGGTTTTGTGTTTGTTGTGTTGTTATAGGAGAGTTCAAGTTAAGAAAGAGGCAACTGGTATGTTTTTCTTGTGTTTTGGAACCATCCTGAACCGACGGGTTGTTATTAGGGGCGGTAATTCTTGACAGACTAAAAACTCGACCCGAACCCCGACACACACACAAAAAAAAAAAAAAACAGGTTTGGGTCGACTAACTCGTTAATCCGTTCAAGTATTTAGAAAAAAAATTAACTTATATTTTTTTTTTCGTTCTCGATTGTTAGTTATAATAAGTTAGTTTGACACTTCGTATCATTTATTAGTCACACTCTTACTCACCATTAATCATTTTATCGATAACCCGCTTACAGTCCAACAACCCGCTTATAACTCATCAACATGTATGACTCATTTAAAAAAATGGGTTAAACGGGTCGTGTTCGGGTTGACCGAATTTATGTGTGTGGGAGTTAGGGTTGAAAGCTTTGACACTAATAAATAATAATAATATGGGTCGGGCTCAGGTTGCACAATTCAACCCACCAACCCGTCAGACCGACACGATTAACACCCCTAGTTGTAACTTGTAATCAGTTTGTATGCCTATGCTTTAAAACCGGTCAAACCCGAAATAAACCAATCATTTCCATCTCAAAAACTGGTTTTAAACCGAACCAGTTTGAACAAAAACCGGTTTTGACCATCTTTGACCAGAACTGAAGAGGATATGAAAAACTGATCATTTATTTTATGTTTTTTGTAAGTACAGGAAAGCATCAGGATTTTAAAGAAGGTGTTGGGAAGAAATCTCAATGGTCTGCAAGTACAGATGATCCTGAAAAAACAGTTGACTTGGAATTTTTCGACAAACACAAGCCGATATTCGATTTAGATGAGTTACTGAGGGCGTCGGCTGAAGTTCTTGGGAAAGGATGCCTAGGGACGACGTACAAGGCGACAATGGAAACGGGTCGGGTTGTTGCTGTGAAAAGGGTAAAAGAAATGAATCATTTGACGAAAAAAGAATTCGAACACCAAATGCAGTTGCTCGGGAAGTTGAGGCATGAAAACCTTGTGGAAATGGTTTCGTTTTATTACTCGAAAGAGGAGATGTTGGTCATTCATGAATTTATACAACATGGAAGCTTGTTTGAGTTATTGCATGGTTAGTGTTTGATATTCTTTATGTTCATCAGTCTGCAGTAGGGCCCTAAACGAGCCGAACTAAGCTGAGCCAGGATGGGCTCGGGCTCGGCTTGTTTATTTTAACTAGCTAAAATGTTGAACTAGAATTCGGCTCATAAAAAGCTTGAGCCGGCTCATGGCTAACTAAGCCAGTTAGTTCGATTTTTTATATAAATATTATAATATATTTTTACACATATCCACATAGGGTGGGGTTCTAGAGTGAACACTAGTGTATTTGCGAACTGAGTGAAAAAATCCTGGCCATTGATCTACACACGTATATGGCCAGGATTAGTTCACTAAGTTCGCAAGCTACACTAGTGTTCACTCTTGAACCTAATCCTATCCACATAAATATAAAAACAAAAGATTTTATTTTTAACTTACAAACAATGCAGAATTTCTAGTTCACATGTATTAAAAATTGTGTTATGCTTTTGGTTTATAATTTATATGTATTAAAACTTAGGCTTTAATTTAAACGAGACAATGGGCCAGCTAAACGAGCCGAGCTTACCTTGGCTCGTTTACAAACCGAGTTGGCTCATTTACAAATGAGCCAAGCTTTATGTTCATCAGTCTGCAGTAGGGCTTTAAACGAGCCGAGCCAGGTTGGGCTCAGGCTCGGCTTGTTTATCTTAATGAGTTGGAATGTTAAACTCGAGTTCAGCTAGTAAAAAGCTCGAGCCAGTTCGCACGAATCTTTTTTTATAAAAGTATAATATATTTTTAAACATATCAATACATATAAAAACAAAAAATAATTATTTTAACATACAAATAATGCAGAATTCATAATTTATATATATTAAAAATTATGTTATACTTTTGGGTTATAATTTATATGTATTAAAACTTAGGCTTTAATTTAAATGAGACAAACGAGCAAATTTTGAGCGAACCACAAGCAGCGAGCTTTTTGAATACCCTAGAACTCTGCAGTAGAGGTGGGCAAAAAAACCGGACCGGTTTAAAAAAAAAAAAAAACGGTTTCTAAAAAACCGGTTTCAACCCGATTCGAACCGGCGGTTTGTAGACTGGTTCATGTTCCAATACTTTAAAACCGGTTTATAAACCGAACCGAATCGGTTTAACCTGTTTGGGGTTTTAAAAAAAACCGGTTTGTTTACAACATAAAAAACCGGTTCGGTTTGTAAGAAAACTGGTTTGTGCACCTCTACTCTGCAGGATATAACTGTATTGTGTGTGTATTCATGTTGTTTTTAAAATGTGCAGAAAGTAGAGGAATTGGAAGAATACCACTCAACTGGACAACAAGATTAAAAATCATGAAAGATGTAGCAAAGGGTCTAACATTCCTACACCAATCATTATCATCTCAAAAAGCGCCACACGGAAATCTCAAATCATCAAACATTCTCATCGACTTCACCAACGAAACCATGCACGCCAAACTAACAGACTTCGGCTACTTGCCACTTTTACCATCACATAACTCAAAACTAGCAATCGAAAAATGCCCCGAGTACAAAGAGGGGAAAAAACTAACACACAAATCAGATGTTTATTGTTTAGGAGTTGTGCTACTAGAAGTGATTACCGGAAAACCGCCTGGAGATAATAATAATAATAACAATAATGAAGATGTTTCGGATTGGGTTAGAAGCGTTGTGAATAGCGATTGGTCAATGGATATATTTGACTTGGAAATAGTTGTAGAGAAAGATGGGCATGAAGATATGTTGAAGATTGCTCAACTGGCACTTGAGTGTACTGATGTGTTGCCTGAAAGAAGACCTGAGTTGACTCAGATTTTGACCAGATTGGAAGAAGTGCAGCATCCTCAACTGAACATAGAGGTTAACTAATTACTAATATTCTTCGATATGTTATTTGTTTGATTCGTTCGATTTAATGAAATCACACGTTTTAACTTGCGTTAGGGTGATACAAGGCATGTGATTACTCTTGTCTATCCTTGAAATCTTGACGGATGAATATTGATTTAGAGGAAATATAAACTACTTATAGAGTTATAGTAACGGGTCAAAACAGGTTTGATCAAGCACGTCGTTTTTATATTGGATGAACAGGGTCAATCAACCGAGTTGACCCATAAATTTAGTTTTTTTCTTACAACTAGTGTGTCAAACCTGATTAAGAACATATTATTTCCATAACAATCTAGTTTTTAGATTACGATGAAGATGGTTTAGGAGGTTTTATGCTTGAAAGATGCATACACGACTTTCAAATGGCTCAACTCATTCCTTTTTAGCTATTTTGTTATTTTACAAATGTGACCCGTTAGAGATAGAATGCAAGCAGAACCGATTCACAAGTGGGTCAAAATGGGCACCTCCAGATTGTAACAATAATGTATACAAAATGTTGCTACAAAAAGAACCCTGATAGATACCGGAAAATAAAGGGCTGATTTATTGAAATGATAAGATAGTTGGCCTGATTCGAGATGGCTAATCTCCAATACAAAAACACTTAGATAATCAAACTAACAAGACATAGAAAACTAGGGCAGAAATGAAATACTTAAATAAGAAATAGAGAAGTTACTAATCCTAAAGTTTAGCCCTTAAATTCAGCCCTTTGACTCGTTCTTGACTTTCACTCCAATAGCAGTCAACCCCCCATTAATTCAGCCCTAAATCTTTGCTCTTCATTGATTGGGTCAAGGTTATTGAACCGGGACCCGTTGGATCCAGATGGGTTAACCCGCTGACAAGGTAGAGTCCTATCAATACTTCCCTCCCAGAGAAACGACTTGTCCTCAAGTCGATTTGGTGAAAATTGATATGCTCCTATCATTAATTGTTCCTTGAACAGTTCAATGGAGAGATGGTGGCATGTAGTAGAGTTTTGAGCTTCTTGTTGGTCGGTGTCGAAAACCCACCTTTGTGCCATTCCATACTGATTTGGCAGGTCATTTTGACACCTGGTTAAAGTTGGCAGTGATGCGATCGGTGGTACAAGAGCTGCTGGAAAGTTTGTCCCTTGTGTGGGCGTGGTTGTAAACAACACGGGGGAGGGTACTTGTAGAACAGGTGTGGGTGTTGGTGATGGTGGAGGTTTGTTTGAGGACGTAGTTAGGCAAGGAGAAGTGAAGGTAGCGATGTGCTTTGGTGGCAATTCAACGATAATATGTGGTGGGGTGGCAGAGGTAGGTGGTGGATATGCTACTGTTGGGGGTTGTGCTAGAGGAGATGGTGGTGTAGAGGCGGGAAATGATGGTGAGGATGGTATGGTCCCCTTGACCAGATTCGTCAATAGGCCTTGAGGTTCATCCTCAGGTTCTAAATTATGTTTAGGATGAGCAATGTGAGTAGGGATGATAGGATCAATCGCTGGACTAGAATGTACCATGATAGCGGATGTTCCATACATCTGGGCCTTGATTGTTTCAACATCATCCTTCATGGCTGCAATATCATCCTTCAAGGTTGCTAAGATGGCGTCTAATCGTGCCGCAATGGCTGATAATTGGGAAGAGATAACCAAATTCCGGGTTGTAAGCGCCATTCGACTTCCCGGCAATGGAACCAAATAATAGATACCGGAAAATAAAGGGCTGATTTATTGAAATGATAAGATAGTTGGCCTGATTCGAGATGGCTAATCTCCAATACAAAAACACTTAGATAATCAAACTAACAAGACATAGAAAACTAGGGCAGAAATGAAATACTTAAATAAGAAATAGAGAAGTTACTAATCCTAAAGTTTAGCCCTTAAATTCAGCCCTTTGACTCGTTCTTGACTTTCACTCCAATAGCAGTCAACCCCCCATTAATTCAGCCCTAAATCTTTGCTCTTCATTGATTGGGTCAAGGTTATTGAACCGGGACCCGTTGGATCCAGATGGGTTAACCCGCTGACAAGGTAGAGTCCTATCAAACCCTCACAACATGGTTGGCTATCATATGTCCGAAAAGGCATTTTACGTGAGTTTGTCTCATTGAACTCATATTTACGGCGATATTCACAGCACTAGCCCAGCCCACCTCGCATCCATGATCCACCTCTCCATGAGGTCAAATTACAGTTCAGTTTGGGTCCAAGAAATGAGCTTGTGAAATCTTTTTGTAGAATCATCTACTTTTTGTATAAAACTTGTGAAATACGAACAAAATTTTATTAGTTATTAGTTAAATGAATAAAAGAACATTATTCATGTTCGTTCATTTATTAAATAGATGTGATAAACGAACTTCTTCCTAAACAATTCATTTACGGACCTACCTAGACTTTTTGCCACCTGACGACGAGGGTCCCCGCTTGGGCTCCTCGTCTGGGCTTGCTCCTATGAAATGGTGACTGGGCATGAGCCCATTTAGATTTTCCCCACATGCTCAGTGGGTCCATGTGGGCCTGATTCTAGTAAAACCACTCTTGGGCCAACCCATTAGGGTTAAGGCCCAAGAATACTATTATAAAAGGAAAACACATCTTCTTAGACAAGGGGACATCTCCCCACAACTAGAGGTTACCTCCTCCCTCCATCTCCTATAGCTTTGGCTCCCTCTCTAAATTATATCATTTTCTTGCACTTATAATTATCTTTGCCATACAAGATACTGACTTGAGCGTTGGAGTGCCCTCGGGTTAAACCCCCTCGGGCCCTCTAACTAGATTTTCATGTGGCTGCAGTCCAAGATTCGATGCCCCGCAAGAGAAACCGTCACGATGACAACAAGATGTGGAATCTGAACCGGATCTTGACGAATCTAAGGTTAGTGACGCCAAGCCGTTTTAATCATGGATTTGACACCACCTTTAATCGTATTGCCTTATCAACGTCAATATTTGGTTACATTACAACATCAAACTAGATAAACAAAGTGTGCACATATGTTTGTCACCATTTTTATTGTTTCAAAGAAGGTTTCCTTCCAATTGCAAAAAGACAAATACATACGTACAAATTATAGAGAATTACATTGAAATATACAATAACGTTTTCTATGAGATAACCTTTCCAAGACCTCAAAAATTTTAAAATATAAGGAAAAAACTAATGAAAATTATTAAAAATACGTCACATCTTTTGGTCTAAATAAATAAAATACTTACATCAAATGAAAACAAATGACATTCATTGGTTTTTCAATCCTCCCATAAAGAAAGATCGAGATCGTTACTTACGTCAATCTGTAGGTCGTAGTTTCCAAAATCATGTTGCTCTTCTTGAATTGTTCTAACAGATTCACAAACGGAGTGCCTACAGTTATTGATTATAGGGTTAATGGATTTAAACACCCCCAACTATGGCCATTTGGCCGATGGCACTCTCAACTTTCACTTTGGCTCAGACCACTCCCAACTTAACACATTGATTGTCATGGCACCCCTTCGTTAAATATTCACTAACCAGGTTAGTTTTGTTGTCCTACGTGGCTAATTTTAGATGATGTGGCGTTTTTTTTGATGATGTGGTGTTTTTAGATGACGTGGCACTCAAAATGAAGTATATATTCACCCCTCTCTCTCACTTAACACCAGCACCATCCACCCTACCACCGTAACCCTAAGCAGCCATTCACCCACTGCGACCACCTACCCTACGCAGCCATTCACCCACTGCGACCACCTACCCCACACCACCAAACACCGCTTAATCTGGATCTAGAAGCCTGTCTGTGCGAGATGATATTGAAAACAAACAACGATGGGTTTTGATTTTGGGGGAAAACGGGGTTATGATGATAATCAGGTGATGTTGTGGAGGGGAACAGTGGTGCCGTCGCAGGGGGTGGTGTGATGTTGAGGATGGGAACAGTGGTGCCGTTGAAATCGCTGGTGAAATCCGCCATTGATAAGCATTTTCTCACTCGATCGGTTGCGGTTAGGAAACAGAGCACTTGCAGTGTGAAATCACTGTTGAAGATGACGTGTTGTTATGTGCTGATCTGATGATGTTGAGCCCACGATTCAATCAATCCCCCACTTGCAGTGTGAAATCGTTGTTGATTCAATCAGGATCCAAACCATAAAGGTGTGTAGCAAAGTTTATAGAGCGTTCGATATACAATATAGTATAGATATATCATATATGTGTGTATACAGCTATTTTGATGGTGAAAGATGAAAATGAGAAGGCGATGATGATAATGATTTGTGTACGGATTCATATCCGAGCATCGTAATCAGTCATGGGGTCAACATCGACCCGTATCTTGGCGGGGCAACCCGGATGGTATGTGAGAGCAACAACAAGGGTTTTTCGTTTGCTCTTACGGTGCAACCGTTGTTGCAGCCATGGCGGTGATCGTCCCTCTTGTCTGATCTTCATGTTACAGATCTGAGCCACCATCTCTTTGCTTAAATCATCGATAATTTCTCTTTGCTTAAATCATCTAGGGTTTCATATGGTTTTTTGTTTGGGGGTATTAGGTGTTTTAAAGATGATGAATCAGGTTTGCATTACACGTCAGCTAATGTATGACACGTATGAATGCCACATCAGATTAAATTGCCACATAGGCTAATTTTAATAACCTGGTTAGTGAATATTTAACGAAGGGGTGCCATGACAATCGATGTGTTAAGTTGGGAGTGGTCTGAGCCAAAGTGAAAGTTGAGAGTGCCATCGGCCAAATGGCCATAGTTGGGGGTGTTTAAATCCATTAACCCTTGATTATAATAAGCTCAAGCGTTGGTATGTCCCCAATGTCAAGGGGGATCTCTTGAAGATGGTAGTAGTCGAAAATTTGTAATTGTTTGAGACACGGAAAGCTTCTACTATAGGCTTCCCATATCTTGATATTTAACCTCTAAAGTCTCAAGAATTTTAGCTGTCGAAACTCTTGTTCATCTGTGTTCCACAAGCTTCCCTCAAATGCGTCGTCTTTTAGTTTTAGAACTTGGAGATTAGGAAGGGACTGAAGGATAGACATATCAGTCCATGGTAAATGACACTCAAACAATGTAAGTGATTTCAATGTTGCTGGGAATGTAATGCGATTATTTGCACAACCTTTTGGATAATGATGCACAGTTGATTTCAATCTACTGCAAAAGCCAGTTATGTTGAGCTTTTCAAGGTAGGTGAGAGATTTGAAGTCATTTTCCTCATTTACATAAATAGGACTTGTAAGTTTCCTAATGCATGGAAAATACCTTTGAACATTAATCCCATCTCCTAACATCACATGTGAAATAGTTTGCAAATTCATTGGTTCTTCAATGAAAGGAAGAGAAGAAGGTCTCTTCTCTTTGGAAAACCAAAAAAGAAGGTAACTTTCCAGATGCCTCAGATTTGTCAAATCTGATATGTTACTCGGTAAAATAATGCTCGTAAAATTTCCCATACAGCTTCTAATATAAATGAGGGTTTGAAGGTTCCATAAATTGCATATTTCAGATGGGAAATAATCTAATGGACTACAAATTGCAAGATATCTCAAATGAACTAGCAATTCCATGCCTTTGGGAAAGTCAAAAACTTCACGGTGTTGTAGATCTAACACCCTTAGTAGCAGAAAGGAACGAAAATACTTTGAAATGTCATCGGTCAAGAATCTAAAAACACTAAACCACAAGATCGATCGAACGCTTTGGGATGGTGGATGAGCAAAGTTTGAATCGCATGTACCTTTATTTATGAACAAACGACATGGCATATACGGTGGTGTAATAACATTAGAAAATTGAGAGGACAACATTAGACTTTCCGTTTGAAGGATGAATTGTTCTTCCTTGGCTATTCTTTGGCAGAGCTCCCTGAAAAGATCATGGAGTTTACAAGCTTTGATACGTCCATTAGACTTCTTCCTTTCTGATACAGTTACAAGATTTCTATCAATTAGATCCATCAGGTAACCCTCTGCAATATCCTCCAAGCTTTGATTTCCAGCTTGTTGAATAAACCCCTCAGCCACCCACAACCAGAGCAGCCTTGGTACTTGAAAGTTGTAGTTTTCTGGGAAGCCACCAAGATAAAGAAAGCACGCTCTCAAGTGAAGAGGAAGATGATTGTAACTTAAAGTTAACGTTTCTATGCATCCATTCATGTCACCAACAATGTACGAACCGATCCCCTTAGCAATTTCCACCCAAAATTTTTCACTCTGTGCGTCTTTTGCTAGAACTCCTGCAATGGCAACCACTGCAAGTGGTAATCCTTGGCAGTTCTCTACTATTTGCATTCCAGGTTCAATAGACCATTTTGGGAACTCATTACCATGGAACACCTTATGACACAATAGCTCCCAACTTCTTTCTTTGTTCAAATATCCTAAGTGATGAATGAGTCCATCTGAATTTGCATGCTTTGCAACTTCATTGAGGCGACTCGTGAGCAGAATTCGACTTCTAGTTTTGTCATGGGGAAAAAATAATTTCAGATTATCCCATGTTTCTTTATTCCAAATATCATCGATCACTATCAAATATCTCTTACCAATTAGGTTTTTGTGCACCATTTCACGAAGTTTCGAGTCTTTAACCTCTTTTTCAAGGTCTAGGTCGACACCGATGGATGCAAGAATTTGAATTAACACATCCCTTTTATCATATGTTTGAGAAATAGTGACCCATACACGGACGTGGAAATGATGCTTAACATAACTATCGTTGAATACTTTGGTCGCCAGGGTAGTCTTGCCGATTCCGCCCATACCTACAATAGAGACAACATCTAGCTTTGTGTTATCTTCCACAAGTTTGTCCCTGATCAGCTCAGCATCACGATCAATTCCTATGACGATTTCATCCAACAATTTCTTCGATCCTTGTGAATTTCTGGCAGAGGAAATTCGAGGATTTATGGTTTCTTCACGTCTTTGGGATGAATTCAACTTCATATTATCCATGAATTCCACCTCAAAAGACTTGAATGATCTCATAACATCATCAATATTTAGGGGGCACTTTAAGTCCTCAGAAGTAGGGAAATTTCCACTATCTCTAATGTGAACACTGGATAGAAACAGATCGACGATATATTGTGCCTCTTCTACTAAACATGTGAATCTTTTCTTCAGATCATCAAACTTCCGGTGCTCATATCGGTCTTGGTGTTCATCAATGTAAAGATTTTGAATCAAGGTGCCAAGCTCATTGTAGAGAACCTGGAATTTAGGTGTTTCACATACAACTGAGGGGTTGTTGAACAATGGATTGTCGCTGCAGTTAATGAGCTGGTTCAACTTTTCCATGAACATCTGGACACCTGCGTATGTCATCTTGTCTCAACCGTACGTACAAGAAGAGAATTAGGCTTTAAAAGAGGTTTTTAAGTGACACCAAAGAGAGTTTGAGTAGAGTATAATGTGATAAATTGCTGATCAAAGTATGTAAACTTGAGAATTGATATATCAAGTGAAATACCCACACATTACAACAATCAAATACTATAAGAAATAATGCAACCAATTTTTTTTTAAATAATGACAAGAAATTATTATTATGTGTAGTATATATCAAGGATGCATATAATATAACCGAATGGAATATCAGCCGTCGAATTGTTGTCTTGTTACTTATCTGCAATTGTTTAATTTGCTCTAAAAGAAGTTTGAGGTTTTTCCAAAGAAGTTTTAATATTCATAAAATCCATTTAAGTTACCATCACAAATATTAAATTGCAAAACGACCTAATTATATATATATATGGATCCCATTAAGTGTAACCAACTTGTAAATGATTGATGACCGTTGGATCCTTTCAGGATTAAATCCTAGCCGTGTTAACTCAAAAAAGTAACCGAAAAAGTGGCAGTTCACGGCGGTTTCAGTCTCTTTCCTATTCTGATGCAGTTAGGAGGTTTCCAGTGGTTTTACCCCACTCCTCTTTTTTCTGATCCACGTTCGCACGCTATTTACCCCACTCCTCTTTTTTCTCCAGTTTACATGGTATTAAAGAAGGCAACCATTCCTCCTTTCTTTCTTTAATCACAGCAACAACACTTCATTTGTTTTATCACTTCCAATCGTTCATCACCGAAATCAGTGATCGCTTCACGATTGAAGCATACAATCACCACCATTTAGCCTCCGGTCACAGGAAACCATCGCAGGTTGCCGTTTGTTAATAAGGTATCATAGCTACTATTTTGCTCTTTCTTTTGTTTTTCTCGGATTGGATTTGTATTTTATCAAAGGCATCATCGAATTTTGGTGTTGTTTGATCTAGGGTGTGAACCAAGAATCTTTACTTCTTCCTCAGATCTTATCAAGGTGAGTTTAAGTTTCTTAATTTTGGTTCGTCGGCTCAACAGAAACCAACGTAGGTGCGGATGAAGCTGATACATACGGGAAATTGGCCGATTGCCTTAATAATGTACAGCCTGGTAACCCTAGGGTTGCTTGTCTTTGAAAGTTTTCTCATTTCTGACCATATGCTAAATTAAAGGGAAAAACTGCTTACAAATGCCCCACCCCCAATATCTGCACTGCTAATGTTCTTTTTGAGGTTTTTAAGGCTGTTAAGCAAACACAGGCAATGATGGTGGAGAGATAATTGTTTTGGTTTTATTGTAAAATCATGTAGCTATATTGTTGTAAGTGTTATCTATGCATTATTCCTTGCTCATATTGATTTGAATTTGAGTCCGTTATTTTATTTTATAGTATGTGATTATATATTTCCTCATTTTTCTTTCTATCTAGCAATATCCAACTCTTATTAAATTATTTCGCAGGTGAATAATGATTCGAATGATAGTGTTTTGAAGTTAATGTTACATAGAGACCAAGTATTCGATGAAATGTCTTAATGACAAAATCGAAATGATCAGTTTGGAATGATCATGAATTTTGAGCATGAGATCCCATCTTCTTCAGAGCTTGATTGTAATTTGTAAGTAAAATCCTATATAGTTTGTGAGTATGATTGTGTTTATAGATGAATCTCACTTGATTTTAATGTACTTACTAATTTAGCAGAATTTTGGTTTTGGTAGAAAACATATGGAGTCTCTTTTTCTAAGAATGGTAATTATATTTTTTTAAGGATGATGTTTTTTTTTCTAATGTAAGTTTGCAACAAACTAATAGAGGTGGCAACAAAAGCAGTTTGCATAACAGTTGAGGGTTGAAACAGGATCGTTTTAGTACTGTTCAAAGCGTGTTGGGTTAGCCTGACTCGCGAACATTTATCTATGTTTTTTATACCTAATCGATGAGTTTATTCTGACTACAAAAACAAGTGTTGTAAACCTTCGAGTATAACTTTCATTGTGTTTAACCCATTTCTCTTTAGCCAAACTTTCTGAGTGGATCCATTTGAGATAAACACAATGGGGTCCAGCCCATTCATAAGTAAATTAGCCGAAATTGTCATCTCTCCTTTTCTTTTTGTTTTTTAGCTAATAAAAAATAGTATAGTATCTATATAACAATTATTCTGGCAAGTGATTATATACTTTCACATATTCAGCATAATGTATAAAAGGGTTTTGGGTTGCATAATTGCATATATAGAATTATAGATTGCTTGCACATGCCCTTATTTAGAATTTTTGTTTGCTAAATCAAGTGTTATGGTTTTTTTTTGGGTTGCGGTGATGGACAACAATTGCATTGTTAAGCTTTATTGATCTTTTCAAGATAACGTATAATATGTCGTAACGGAATATCTACATGTTGGAGGCATGATGACATTACTTATGAGAAAAGATACTTGATTGATGATGAAGCCAGATTTTATGATGATGAAACAGTTTAGCATTCGAATCCATCCACAAACATGATTATGTGAATATGCATGCTATAATTAATGTACTTCATTGAAGTTTAATCATGTAGTACTTATTTTGTTATGTTGGATTGTAACAGAGGTATCGAGCCTAATAATTTGCTACTCGATAGATATGGGCATCTGAGATTATTAGATATCGGATTGTGTAAACCGTTGGATTGTAGTGCATTGGAAGAGAAATATTTCACTACAATGGATAATGTTTGGGGTTCTTTGTAGGTGATTATATTTACACTAATATATTAGGCATGTGACAGTTGGTAGCTTGGATGATGCTATCAATTATTCAATATCATTTTGTCAATTCACTGTTGAATGGGGCTGAAAAGTTTAAGGTCAGTATATGATAATTTTATAATGGGTTGTAAATGGTGAAGGTTGGAGATGGTTGGTGGGTAGTAGAGCAGTTTTGTTTTCATTTTTATTTTATGTGTGTGTGTATATATATATATATATATAAGTGAAGGGGTTAACCACTGCACACTCATGTTATATAACCCTCCTTTCTTATGCATTTGCCACGTGTTGTATAACCCCACATCGCAAGGGGTTATGAGAGGTTACCACTACGCATGGCCTTAGTACAACCAACATTATATGTCAGAAAAAAATAAGCTTCCTTTCACCATTCAAGTTTTTTTTTCAAAGGGGCTGCACCAGCTTCTGGAATTGTTGGAGTGGAACATCAAATATGGTTGTTATACACTACACATTTTGTCTTACAAGTGAATTTCTGTGTACTTTGACTTTTAAGAGTCAAAAGATTAGTACTAGAAGCACAATTTATGACTTTGATTTCTAAAAAACCAGAATTAGATGGTAGTGAGAAATAGGGTTAGGGTGCAATTCTGTTGTTTGGATTGGTAATAATCGCATTATAAAATATTCAATCGTTAATGACCCAATGCTATATTGTTTAGTCTTTAAGTTACAAATATCACTTTGAATTAAATAATGTTCTTATTTGAATTTGTTGTTGTGCAGGTCAGTTTGAAGAATGGTTGATAAGAAGGTTAGTTTTAGCTCTTTTTTCTATTCATTAATTTGCTAATATAGCTATTGCTGCTACTCTCTAAATATTGTATGAAAAACATATTAAGTTTACATGATGATGTATGAAATTTAAACATATGATTCTCATAACTTTGTATCTTTTAAATTTGTGTAAGGGGTTTACCCTGTATCTACTAAATTCATGATGTTGTTTGTTTGCAGGTTTATTTTTAACCACTAGAATTAGTCCTGTTTATCAAATGCTTTACGCTGGTGGATCTTTTCATTTGCCACAAAGCGCAAGTCATTAAAAAGTTAGATGGTTGTGACTTTTTACAAAAGGAGAAAGCAATCCCAAACACCCTCAATATGGATTCTCTTTGTTTGTTACGTTGTTAGTGTAACCCGTCCACCGGACGGGTATTAAACTAGTTGAAATTTGAAAAGGAGCAAAGGTAAGGACAAGTGTCAAGAAACCGTGTGATTAGTACTTTAAAAAAAAAACTTGTAAGAATATTTAAACTTTAAAATAAGAGAAAAATGCCCGGATAAGTCCATTTTTTCATCTTTAGTCCCTAACTTTCTAAAATTACAGCAATAGTCTTCAACTTTTATAATTTCATTCCCGGATAGTCCCTGGCGCAGATAAGGGTTAGTTTTTTGTGTTAAGTAGATGCATAATTACTAAAATGCCCTTACTACAAAATAAAATAATAAAAACAATAAAATATTTATAAATTTAATGGGCCCCACCCAATCAAACACCTCCAATCTTTCTTTGCGGGACCCACCATCTCCATCTTCAACCTATTCCACCCACCTTTGGAGCCTCACCCTTCCGCCACCAGAACCACCATCGCCACCACATCACCCTCTCACCACCACGACACCACCCCCTCCACCTGCTTGAGTAAGATAGTTTGGAGGAAAAAGAAAGAATATTAATGCGGAGTTATCGTTTCAGCTTGAAGCAATGGGATTTGACAGAGCACTAGTATTAGAGGTGATCTTCGCGTGCAACAAGAACAAGGAGCTGGCAGCCAATTATCTATTAGATCACATACATGAGTTTGAAGACTAGTTACTGTTAGACCATGCGTAATGGGGCGTTTTTTGTAAATTTTTTTGCCCGAAAACGCCCTATAACGCCCACCCCCCATTACAGGGGGCGTTATGGGGCGTTATTTTTGGAAAAAATGGTTTTGGGCGTTTGAATTAAAACGCCGAAGAGGAACATGCATGTGGGCCACTTTTGAATGGAGCACCAATCCCTTTTGAGGATATCTGACAATGCATTGACTTTTGAGGATATAAGAGGAAAGTGTTTTTTTTTTTTTTTTTTTTAATAATTGAATGGGGCATTATGGGGCATTATACCCACTACACCACTTTTGCTATAATGCCCCATCGCTGACTAGGACGCCACGTGTCGGATAATGCCCCATGGTGGGGGCATTATAACCCACTACCACTACACATGGTCTTATAGTGTTGTTGATAAAATGGTAATGGTGGACAAATCAACCCCCCCCCCCTCTGCCTGCCTTTGCTTCTGTGGTTATTTCTTCTCTTTTTTTTCGTTCTTATTTAATTTCCGAGTGTTTATACTTGTGGAATGGGGAAAGACGAAAATTGGACTGTAACCAGAATATGTGGTCTCTTATTTAATTTTCACCTGCTCTGTATTTTGGACCATAGTCTTTCTATGGTACCGGTGTTATTGGAATCATCATCATTAGATCCGTGTTCTGGCAGACTCATGAATTTTTTTTTTCATGGAGGTCATGAAATCTTTGGGGATGGTAGGTTATCGTTGTATATTTTTTTTTATTCGGTGCAATTTTGACCGGGTCGGTATATTCTGGAGTTTTAGAAGAAGATTCTTTTACTTTTCTATTTAAAAATTGTTCCATTGTGTGATTTTCTTAAACTCGAAGATCTCTTTCCCTGGGTGGAGAGGGTGGTGTCGTGGTGGTGAGAGGGTGATGTGGTGGCGATGGTGGTTATGGTGGAGTGTGGTGGCGGAAGGGTGAGGCTACAAAGGTGGGTGGAATAGGTTGAGATAGAGATGGTGGGTCCCACAAGGAAATATTGGAGTTGTTTGATTGGGTGAGTGGTTGGATGGGGCCCATTAAATTTATAAATATTTTATTGTTTTTATTATTTTGTTTTGTAGTAAGGGCATTTTAGTAATTTCACATCCACTTATAAAAAAAACTAACCCTCATCCGTGCCAAAGTTTGGGACTATAGCTGTAATTTTAGAAAGTTAGGGACTAAAGGTGAAAAATGGACAAACCACAGGAATTATCCGGGCATTTTTCTCTTAAAATAACATGGGTTGAAATATAAACTAAATCAAACAAAAACAGTTAAATATAAACAATCAATTTTTTTGTCACTTTTTAATATATTAATGGTAGAAAAATTACATAAAAATGACAGGTAAACGGGCAACAAGTTGTGTCGCAACCTCCTTTTGAATAGCAAATCCAATTCTACCGAAAATAAAACTTTGGTACATTGGCGTTGAGAAATTGTTGTGCATGACCCTCCGCACTTTGTCCAAAATTCACAAGGACCTCTTTTTTAATAGAGATTCCAGCCCTGTAATAGTTAAAATGTATTTACATTGTATTATTTCCCCTTACTTAGTATGACACTTCTCATACGAGTTATTAAACAAACGTTAGATCAAAAGGAAAAGATTCACTGTCGATGTTGGTATAGTTAGTTAGCGTATATGGTCACATGTAACTAACTAATTACAAATATTTCATATGCATCAAATACCTTTTAGTTATGTTACTTCAAATTGCAATATAAAATTTTAACCCCTTAAAGTCTTCAATTGCTGACATATGAAAACATTCAAAGATTAACCCATCAAAACTTTAGTGTTATTACAAGTAATATACAACATTTACTTAAAAAACTAGAACATGTTTGATTTCTTGTAATTCTTTTTAATATGTTTTAACATCACACTGTAATTAAATCCATAGTGTGAATTTATTATTTACCCAACTAAAACAAAAAGGATATTTGTGAAAAAAATCATCTTTGCCTTTGAAATTAAAAGCCCCATCTATATCTTTTTCCCTAAAACATAGAGAAAATTATTAAAACATACAAAAGGCAAATGAGTATAATATAAAAGATTGTAAGTGGTGCATATTACTCTATACGCACACATATTCATTGCAATAGTGTATGGTTCTTTGTATTAAAGACTTGTATTTCCTAATTAATTTGTTGAATCTTTGTGAAAGAAACTTTGTAAACAATGATAGAATTTTCTGTCTTTGGGATAATGATGAACAGTTTGATCAGAATTTGGATGATTTTGAGTTGAACCGATAAAAGGGAAGAATGTTGGTCAATGGATGGCGTCACTTTAGGGCGTCAATTTATACGTGTTGGTTCACTTTAACTTTTTACCGTTTTATAGTATGGATGTTGTTCGGATTTTTTAATCGGGTCATTAAGTTTTTGTTTTGTTTTCCATTTTTTAGTCTATGACAAAGGCCATTTGCTAAAATGAGTAAGAGAGATCAAATATTACAATAGCAAAATTATATTAAAAAGCCACAACAACAATAAATCTAATAGTTTAAGAGCATTCACAATCTGTCCCCTAAATTCTGTGAGGGAGCTTTTATACTATGAAAAATGATTGTGGGTGGTTGAAAGCGGTTGTGAATAAAGGTCTGAGAAAATGTTACTGTTCACTTTAGGGACTACCCGAGTAGAGGTGTACAAAAAACCGGTTTTAGAACCGAAACCGGGAAAAAAACTGAAACTTTTTTTTAACCGGTTTTAGAACCAAACCGAACCGCCGGTTGTAGACCAGTTAGGGATATTCATCTTCGAAACCGGTTTTAAAACCGAAACCGGTTATAAAAAACCGGTTTAAACCGGTAAAAAACCGGTGTTTTTTGGAATAAACCGGTTATCGTAACCGGTTGGACCGATTATTGTTTTAAGTAAAAAAACCGGTTAGTAACCGAAACCGGTTATGAAAAAAACCGGTTTTTGTTTTTTATGAAAAAAACCGGTTCGGTTAATAACCGGAACCGGGTTTTTGAAAAAAACCGATTTGTACACCTCTATACCCGAGTAACAAGTGAACAAACCACATGGAACAAACATATTATTTTAAAAATGTGAGAACTAGACATGAAAAAATGGCAAACCAAAGGGACTATTCGGGCAATTAACTCTAATAATAAGAGGGGGGACCAAAGAAAGAGAGAAAGAAGGAAGACAGGTGTGTTGATCGAGCGGTCGCTAATTCGTCTAAAAAAACAGGATGGTGGTGGTCACTATCCGTTTGATTCCCACACGCGTCGCCACAACCGGATTCCAAACCCATATTCCATTCTGATTTCCTACAAAACATTTCGATTCCGTCCAATAATACTCCTCTTTCTTCCTTTCCTACTCTACTCTCACTCATCATCATTTATCCACACCCAATTCGCTCATTACCAGCTGCTTCATCGTACCCATGAATCAGGTCACCTTTTGTCTTGTTTTACTAGCATTTTCAGATTATTTCTGGTCTGGGTGTTTTTTAAAGTTTGAATTTTGGTGGTTTTAATGGATGATTTTGTTGCTTTAATGCACAATTTGATGTTCAATTGTGAATCTTGAAATCTT
This sequence comes from Helianthus tuberosus, assembly GCA_030545235.1. Classification (NCBI taxonomy): domain Eukaryota; kingdom Viridiplantae; phylum Streptophyta; class Magnoliopsida; order Asterales; family Asteraceae; genus Helianthus; species Helianthus tuberosus. Next base: position 171,241,610 of record CM060414.1, on the reverse strand, counting down.
TTGACACTTTGATTATACAATTTTATCAATTTATGTTGGAAATTATGATATCATGCAACTCTTGGAATGGAATCTTTGTGTTGTCTTTAGGATTAATGTGATTTAGTTCAAGGGGTTTGTTTGATGATTTTACAATTTAATGTTGAATTTTAGTGGGAATTATTTGATATCATAAGATTCTTGGAATCTTTGTGTTGTCTTTAGGATTAATGTGATTTAGTTTGAGGAGTTTGATGATTTAGATACTTTGATTTTACAATCTTGTGTTCAATTTTAGTGGGAATTATGATATCATGTGATTCTTGGAATCTTCTGTGCTGTCTTTAGGATTAATGTGATTTAGTTCAAGGGGTTTGTTTGATGATTTTACCACTTTAAATCTTTAATGCACTTTTTTTTTTAACGGCAAATTTGGATCACTGACGGATGACGGACCACTGGAGTGTTATCGTGCCACCAGCGGAACCACCCGATCATATCCATCTCCACTAGGCAATAATGCCTAAACACCAATTCAGGAGGAAACCCAATAAATATGAGAAAAAACCCCCTTTGTGGGAATCGAACACAGGACCTAAAGGCCACTATGCTGTAAAGCCATGGACTAATATTGACTATCATGCGATTCTTGAAATCTATGTTCCCTTACTAATATGATCTAGTTCAACGAATTTGATGATTTTGTTACTTCAATGCACAATTTTATGTCAAAATTTGTGGGAAATTTAATATCATGCGATTCTTGAAATTGTCGAGTTGTGTCTAGTACTCGTTAGTGTTTTATAGTGGGAATTATTGGGCCATTTTTTTGCTACTTTTTTTTATTTATTGTATAGTTTTTTTTTTAATCATTTTGACACTTAGGTGTGCATTTTTCTTGTGGGAATTTTAGTATCATGCAATTCTTGAAATCATTGTGCTGTGTTTAGTACCTGATGTAGTACAAGAAACACATATCTATAGTTCCTTCTACAAACGCTTTTTAAAGTAGACCATGAATGCCGATCATTCCAATTTCACAAGTCAAACAAGTATACGTTTTATAAACATAAGATACTCGTAAGTTTGATGATACACATATCTGGATGCTTTAGGACATTGAGATATTAACGGTGAAACCTTTTGTTTTGTTTATGCACTATTTTTTTATATTGTGTTAAATTTTTTTATAGGCTGAAGAAGAATCTTTATATCATTCTTTAGAGGAAGAAGCAATTGACGTTGACTGCCTCCTTGTAGAACCACGGTCTGACCAAGTTTCCGTAAGTGGTGTATGGTGTTATGAAGAAGATAACCTCGGAAAATGCAACAAAACTGAAAATGATTCCTTCAATTTAGGTACATTTTTGTGATTCTAGTTATGTTGGAATAAATAATAAAATAATTAGTGTTTCACTTATTTGCAGGTAAATTATGTTTGTTAACAGAATTAACTTCCTTAGTCGTATGAAATTGCAACAAATTCAACAGTTTCCATTATTATTTATGCAGCATCAATTGCAACATCTGCATTAGCAAAGTGAAGCTAAATTTACCTTGTTATCTATTGTTATCAGTATTTTGGTGCACAAGGTTAGGGATGTTTACGGTCCGGTTCGGCTCGTTTTGACTAAAATTTTGGGCCGAATTACTAACTACGGTTTTGGAAAAAGACAAAACGAACTGGCCGGTTTTCGCAGTTTTGTTTTGGCGGTTTAGTTCTTTTTAGACGATTTTCTTTTTCGAACGCATAATTTTGTACTAGATTTTAAAAAGTGACAGGGATTGTTTATGAGTATAATATACACACATTACTTTCGATTCCTAAAATGAATAAAAGAAAGTAATAGTAAATGTTGAGGGTGGGTTCCAAGTTCCTAACCGTAAATCGTCACCCCGTTAAAAACTGGACTGTATATATTCCAAACAGGTCACATTCTTGGTTTGGATGGTTCGGTCAGTTTCAGTGGTATAAACACCCATTGTCTTTAGTGAAGAGTATAATCGGCATTTTGGACAATGTTTTGGAAGCACTAAGCTAAGTGTTTACTCTTTTTATAACTTAATGCTTTCTAAATGAGATATTGACTTCGAGTAATTATGTACCATTTCCATACTCAAGAACAAGCTCCATAGGTGGAGCATTAGTGATGTCAATCTTGTAACAAATTGTAGATAAATTATGCATTATATTAGTACTATGTATGTTTACAATTCACAATAGTTTAATTGCAACTTATACTGAAAGTTACTTTTTACCTCCTATAAAGATGGCCGAGCTTCAAATATAAACATGGAAGGTGTAGATACAACAAATCTAAATGTACGTCTTCTTATCCATCTAAAGTCACTATTAATATTCTTCTTTTTGGGCTAACCATTAGGGAAAACTCACGGAGCCCCACCAATAACCAGTGGAAGCTGGATTTGAACTTGAGACCTCTTAATTCTTGTTTCATTATTTAACAGGACTTGGTATTTATATTTATGAAATAACATATTTATAGGCACTTGATGTTTTGCCACATGAAGTTGGCGTGGAAAATTTTCTAACAACAAGCAACGTCTCGCCTTGTGATGATTATCTTTTAGGTGCTTTTTGAAAACCGTTAGCTATTTCCTCGTTATATTCACAATAATCATATTGTACTTTTATATTTACGACCATTTTTTATATATTTGCTACAGATTTTGGATTTGATCACGGTGCTTGTATAGGCTATGCTTCCAATGACAGGTTACATGTCGGAAATTCTCAGTTTCCGATAAAGGGTAGTTTCGAGACAAAGAATTCATTGAGCGAAAACATTTCGGGAACCGAATGCCAGAATTACTTCCTTAGCAACTGCATTTCCGGAATATCAACTAACTCATCCGAGCCAAAAAGTTTAGATAGATTCGACGATTTTTCAAAATCTTTCATAAACCAAGATATTTTGCCGCCTCATTTTTCACATAACGGGTTGGATATAACCCCGTTTTGTAAAGACGAGCCCACAAGCACGGGCTCTGCTCAAGATCATGGTGAAGTTGGTGCAGTCGCACACAAAAGATCGCGTAAGCCTACACAACGATACATTGATGAGTCATCCATTCTCAGTATGATAAACTCTAAGAAAAGAAGAGAAGCTTCTTCCGGGTGCAAAGGCAAACCGCCAGGTGTTCGACGTGTCAAAAGTAAAAATGAGGTCAAAGTCAAACCCAAAAATAAAATGGCATCTTCGGATGTCTCTTTTGATAAAGCTATTCAAGTACCGTTTATTTCTCAAGCACCAACCGAATGCCAGAAAAGTGTTCCACCGGCTAAAGTAAGCAAATCTGCAATTTATTAAAACGTTTTTATTTTTATTAATATGGTACTGTTTTGCTATTAACATGCAATACAAATGCTGTAGGCGTGTTTCTTTTCGACTTGAAATTCATCTTACTTCCATTTTTAAAGATGGTTACCAAATGTCGTTTTTCTGATGTATATTTCTTTAATTATTTTCTCCTTTGCGTGCAAATCGCAACACTTCCTTTTGTGGATGTCCCATGAAATAAGTAACATTTTTCAAAATAAGTAACTATTGAGGATGTCCCTGTGGTTTTTCAAAATTTTGGATTTGGTCCCTAGCTTTCCAAAAGTACACGGATTGTCCTTGTGGTACTTTGCACTTTGTAACGCATTTAGTCCCCAACGTTTGTCAAAAGTACACGGATGGTCCCTGTGTAACACATTTAGTTCATACCTTTGACCTCTTGAAACCTTAAGATTTCTTTGCTAGGGACTCAATGCGTTACAAAGTGAAAACCACAAGGACCATCCATGTAATTTTGGAAAGCTAGGGACCAAATCCAAAATTTTGAAAAACCACAGGAACTATCCGTATACTTTACTCTTAATTATTATACGGGGTGTTTTGATCATTGACAAATGGTCAACCAACCTTCTTGAAGTCAAAAGTTACATTTTTTATGATCTAGTAATAAATAAAATGTTACACGTATACAAAAGTACATGCTCAATGACTCGAATATTTTCTTTATGAAGATAATTTTCCGCATACTTGAAATGCTATAGTAATTCGAGTAGCTAAGTTTTTAAAACATACACGCTTTCAACTTATAAGCAAGGATATAAAGTTTGAAATTTTAATTTCTTTTTTCACAGATTGAAAGCCGCATTGAGATATATTCGAGTGGATCTGAAGACGATTCTGAGGAATTAATGAGAAATATGACAAGTGGCAGTCAGAGGAAGCTTCATAGACTTTGGACTGTTTCAGAAGTAAAGAAGTTGATTGACGGTGTTGCTCATTTCGGGGTCGGGAAATGGACTCATATTAAGAAACTACTCTTTTCATCATCCATTCATCGAACGCCTGTAGATTTGAAGGTACTTTTCATCTTTTCATCATGGACTTGTATCAACGAGTTGCTTTTTATGTAATTATAATTTAGTTTTTTTTTCCTGCCAAAAGCATGTTTTCTATTCGTGTTTTTGTGACGTATTTTTTTCAGGACAAATGGCGAAATCTTTTGAAAGCAAGCCGTGCACTGAAGGGGAGTAGGATAGAGGTTAGTTATCCTCCTTTTAAAGAATTGAATGAGAAAACACAGAGAAGGAATTGATCAACCAAATCGTAACTGTTATTAGTTGATTAACTACCTTTATACAGCTCAACAACCGACTTAACAACTATGTTACAACCAACTACCCTCACTTTCTCTAATTGACACACAAGTCCCTGTCATTAACAACTATAGAACAATTACAATTCAGCCCCTCAACATATCATTTAGCCGGCTTAAGATCCAAACGGTTTGGTTTTGGCTGTTTGGTTTGGAACTTGGAATTGGTTGTGTAAATTGAACCAAACGTGTAACTTTTATTATATACGTATTTTTCCAAATTTAGAATTTGTAGTTATGTAATGTATTATAATCGAGAAATATCTAATCATCATTTTTAATTATAATTAGGGTAAATTGCATTTTACTTCCTTTAACCTTCAGCGAATTTTAGGCGTTGTCCTTTAATTAACGAAATTACAACGGATGTCCTGAATGTTCTAATTGTTTTACAGGCGGTGTCCTTTCTCCCTACAAAGATTACTAATGTAAAGAAATTAAAACATAAAGGACAGCGCTAGTAAAGAAATTAGAACATAAAGGACATCCGCTGTAATTTTGTTAGTTAAAGGACAGCGCCTGAAATTTTGCTAAAACTTAAAGGAAGTAAAATGCAATTTACTCTTATGATGATAATACAAACTAATGATTTTGAAATTAAATAAAAAATGTCGGTTCAAACCGATAAAATGTCTAACCCACCTAACCTAGCCGGTTTGGTTTGTCAAGCCCATAATTTTTGTAAAAACCTGTCGAAGTGGTTGTGAACACCCCTCTAATCCATTTTTCCTGTTTACTTGATAACTATTTTATGAAATAGTTTTGACTTGTTATCTGAATGCAACTTGAATCGATATGTTTTTTTTTAACTGGGATCTATTATTGCAGGAGGATCACAAAAGAAGCCAGCCATGGCGACCTTTACCAAAGTCGATCTTGTGTCGAGTGAGAGAATTGGCGTCCGTTTATCCATATCCGCGTGAGAACAACAACTCAAAGATTTCCAAATCGAAAGTTGCGCTTGCACATCATGTTTCATCTCCTGCCAGGATCAAAAGTAATAAGGTTCCTGTTTCTTAATAAATAAAGTTTGTGTATATAAAACATATATCCATTGGAGGTGACCTTTATTTGAACATCTTGGTGAAGAAGTTCTAACTGAATGAAAATATATGATGCACACAAATAACTGTTTTCATTCTAAAGTGCACATGAAATAAATGTGCGATACGCGAGCATGTTTCTGAAACCGATAACGTAGGACTGTGTTTTGCATTGCGTTTTAAAAGTGATTATATTACGTTATGTCTTGATACGTCTTCTAATGACGTGAGACCAGTATCTATCTAGGGGACAAAACGGCGTGAGATTTGCTTAGTATGAATAAAACACATTTCACACCCCTACATGTATACCGTATAGAGTTGTACGGGCTGTATAACTGATTGTTGTACAAAAAAAAAATGTCAGAGAATGTTTTTTTGTCCATGTATACGAGCCGTATAACATTATACGACCTGTATAGAAGGTTTTCCGACCCATATAATTTTATACGACCCAAACCTCATATAATGCTATACGACCCGTATAATATTATACAACCCACATAAAATTTTATACAGCCTAATATTTTATCTATGTATACGAGTCGTATAACATTATATGAGCCGTATAACATTATACGACCCAATACTGGCCATGTCAAATTATTTTATACGGGTCGTATAATGTTATACGGCTCATATACAACGTGTAAAATTAAGATTTTGGGGTGTGTAATTATTACTACCCTTAAATTATAGCAATTAAAGTAAACAGGGTACGGAACGACAAGTAGGAGAGATATATATATGTAGACGTGGCACATATCTAAGCGTTGATTGGTTGTTGATTAGTCAAATCGAAGAGGAAGTGAAAAATAAAAAATGATTTCCACCGTAGTAGCATGGGGTCGTCTGCAGCAGAACGGGGCATGGCGAGTATTAAAAGTCGTTAATATCTAGATCCATCACCTGCCAGCTAATCATAAATGTCTCAAAAATTATTGCATCCGTTGTTTCTTTCTATATTTTTTATTATTTTCACAAGTAACAAACACTTTTAATTTGGTGTGGGTTTTAGTAGACACTGGTAGAAAATTTACAATCTTATAATTGGAGTTTTGTTTGTGACGAAATGTTATGTATAAGCCAACAGTTTTACCACGTGTGCAGTGACGGATCTTGTCCGTTGAACGTGCCAGGGCTGGAAGACACGTCCACTAAAAAAAGTCTGGGCAAGCCCGGGCCAAACATAGTATATATAAAAAATTTCGATCGAAATGCGGAAAATTAGCACTACGGCCGAAAAACTTGCCCGGGTCGTGGCCCTGTCAGAGCCCCATTAAGAACCGCCCATGCACGTGTGTCTTTGGGTGGTTGATTTCTTCTGGAATTGCCGAATTGGTGACAAGTCAGGTTACCAACGTTGTTTGCAATTGCGGGCATGAGTGGCATTTTGCCAATGGGTGTACCGGGTGGCCAGGCTTTGTTGGACATTAAAAAAAATTGTAGTAGATGTGTGAGTTTTCCGTTTCAAAAATATACAATAAAATATTTACTGAAATAGTATATTTTTTACGGTTTTAATCTTTTCAATATGCATTTGTTGTTATATAAAAAATAAGCAAACTTGGTGTCACGTGGCCTAAATTTTAGACACCCAAACTAGTTTTTCCTGCTTTTTTATTGACCTACCATGATCTACAATCTGTGACCTGTTTCTTTTGAAATTTCTCAATCCGTTTCCTTATTTTCCTTAATAATCAAATCATTGTTTCTTGATTTCCCCTGTGTAATGAAATCAGCGAAGAATCGTTAATATTTTTATAATATTATACGGGTTTCTCATCTAGTAATATTAAGTATTCTAAATGTTTTCAACATTAAGTAAAATTTCTCATATTAGTACACAAGAAATGAAGATGTAATTTGCTCAAATTTGATAAAGAGATTGTAACACCCTAGTTAAATTCTAAAAGAGAGGTCAATTCATAAGAGTACCAACCTCAGATTTCACCAACTTGTTTTATGCACATCAGCTATGGTTGAGCTGAAAACTTCACACTTGAGTGTAGGGGCGTAAACGTACCAGAATAGTTTAAGTTCGTCTAAGCCTGACCTCAGATTGTTTAGAGCACTATTTCTAAAGCTTGAGCTTGGCTTAACTTGTTTATATTTATGTAAAAAATTTAAATATTATATATAACATAATATATAATATTAAAATATTTTTATCATAATTATGTACATAATAATGAGTATCATGTAATAAATGATATAAAAGTTACACAGATAACAAACAGGCCTGATCAAACTCATATAGAGAAACTCAGGCTCAAGCTTGTTTATTAAATAACCACAATGTAAGATGAAGCTCGTTAAAACTCGAATCAACTCAGGCTTTTAACAAACTAATAACAAACGTCGTTCGTATACACCTCGCTAAGTAAGGTTGGGTGGGAGGAGTCCTTGTCACACCTCAAGTAAATAAAAACACATTCCTTTATAGGTAAATCACACAATATTAATTGAGATAATGATGTAATAGTAATAACAAAGAGTCAAATACTGAAAGCATGTTTTTTTTTTTGAATGGTGACTTTCTATGTACAGGACCTATCGGTCACCGGGTTCTTGTCAAAGACAATCCCCCGTCAGGCCGTTGCGGACGCGATGTTCTATCGGGCCCCGGCCGCGAACGGGAACTGACCTTCGCCCGGAAACCATACTACCCCCACACGGGTAAAGCCGCTGGGGTAACAGCTGGGTGAAAACCGGGTTGCCCTCCGGATCGAACCATGCCTCGGTAGGAGCGATCCATCACAGGGACGTCCCCCAAATGCAGTGGGTGGGGATCGAACCCGGGTCTCCAAGGAAACCCAAAGTTCTTTCCACCACTCCACGAAAGCATGTTACTTTTTTTTTATTGGGATGAAACAATTATTTACATGAAAAAAAAAATCAGCAAAAAAATATCCAAATCAACATAAAATTGTGAAAAGTCTCAATCAACATGATTGGAAGTACACTTGTATATGACCTGTTGATGTTTGATTTCAACCGACCAACTGCTGAACAGATTAATCAGTTGGTTGGATTTCATTTATGCAACTCATGAACCCAAGGGCTCTTCTCACCTCACCTTTATCTCAAGATGGCGATTTGACGTAACGTAACACATGAGTCGAACCACATCGTCTCCGTGTAACCAGAATAGTTTTAACGGTTTAACAGTTTTGACTGATCGAATTTCTTAAATTTACTTTTTTTTTAAATATAAAATACATGTAAAACTTACAAGCCATAATGTAAGCATATAGGAATTTCCCGGCCTTAATGACCGATTTTTACCTTCAAACTACCGAACAACATATGATAATTTGGTGGCTTTAGGAATCCCTAAAACGTATCATTCTAGGTTTTTACACAGAGAAATACGATATCAAATATCATCATTATGTATCAGATATTAGATCAAACGAAACCCACACAAAGACTTGCATAAAACAAGTGTTATGACCGTAAGGTATCATCATCATCATCATACTCAGTAAATCCTACCAATAGCAAAACTAATGTAGAGTCTGAGGAGGGTAAGATGTAGACAACATTACCTCTACCCCATAGGAACAGAGAGGTTGCTTCCAGTGAGACCCCCCGACTCGATAGTAGGTTTGCATCAAGCATTTGACATAAAGCACATAACACTCACAATTAAGATAAAGACCGATTAGTGCATGTACTCTCTTGTCTTTCAGCTATTAACGCCACCACATGATGCATGATTGGCAATCCCTCTCTTTTAACATTATTTTCATGAAATTAGTAAAATAACGTTAAAATTAGTGAACTTTCATTTTAGCCCGCTGAGGGTCCACACATATACGAACGCACATATTACCCTAATATATACGAACGGAATTTTTAAAAGACTTAGTTTTGCTATTCAAAAAGTGCTAGCGACACAACTTATTAATAAATGAGTATTGGTGTTGTTTGATTTAACACTATTTTTTTATAACCTTAAAAGTGAAAGTTGGGTACGGGTATGTACAAATGTACAATTTTCTATTTTAGTATTTGTGGGACAAAACATGGACAAGTGGATAATAAATTGATCAATACCCCTCTTGATGACACTTGGGGCATCCTATTTTAAGTGGTACGGTACAACCCAAAAGTGCATGTGTGACAATCATTCCTGCTTTTAAGTGGTACGGTACAACCTAAAAGTGCATGTGTGACAATCATTGACAAGATAAAACTAGGTTTATACCCCGCGCGCGTTGCGGCGCGCTACGTAGCGTTGGTTCAAGATCGCATTCTTGGCTTTCTTCATCTAAAGTGGATCGAGCGAAACCAAAATAAAAAATTTGCAGCCTGTTCCGGTGAAGATTCACAGTTCACCTCTTCATGACCGAACTCTTCTTTTGCGGCATATGTGTCACGACTCCACACGCATTCAAGACTAAAACACAATTAAGGAATTTATTATAAAATATAAATACAAAGTAAATGTTCACTGATACTTGACTATGTATATTATATAGAGAAAAATATGTACCTTGACCGTTGTCAATATGTCATACACACTTACAGATTGCATTTATAAACAAATTAACTTTCTCAAATAACTTTGACCCTGTCAAGACAAACACACACAATTACATATTGCATTTAATGAACAAATTTCCCTTTGTCAAACATGTTTGATCCAAATCAAGACAAACATTATACAAACAAAAAGAACACACAAAATTAACAAAATCTGAAAAAGTGCAAAGCATCTATAAAAAAAGTTACCTTTTCTCTATACATATTTTTGAGCCTACCCGCTTCTTCATCCATAGGCTGATCAATCTTCTGCTCCAAAGCCCACATGCCTCCTTTTAACTCATCTTCTCCACTCATATCCATTTCCATACCACTCACCATACCCAAATACCCTTTCCAAAACCTCTTTGTCTACTATATATTAGTCAAAAAATCATATGGCCGAATGATTTATTTATTTCACAAATGCAAACCCCCTCTTACAGACTTGACTAAAACGACTTGAAATCAAAGTCGACAATTAACAGACGGAACCAACAATAGCAAACCTTAATAACCTAATTACACAAAAAGGTTGATTCAAACAACAATCAACCAAAAAAAAAAGATCGAAACTTACCTCAATCGCCGAACTGGGGCACCGGAGCCACCACTGAATCGTGACAAAGATGATGAAAGATGACGATTGATGAACACCTTCATCATCGGTCACCAGATCCTAATCCTTCATGCGCTCTCTCTCCGCGGTGGTTTTCTGAAGTGTGTGTATATAATGAAGGGTGAGGCGGTGTAAAAGGTGAGGAAAAGACAAAGGTCCACCAACCTTTGGTTTTCAACATTAATGTTTTTGTAATTATGTTAAATACGCCATTGATTACATAATATTATACTTGTTTTATGACCGTGCGTTGCCACGAGGATGTGAAGGGAATTAAGTCAAGTTAACTTCGTCACGATTTCAACAAATAGCAAACACCTCTGACCTCCCTACATGCATCATAAAGCTTCTGAACAACAACTTTTTTATGTCCTTTTCTTTCTTTCACCTGCGGCTACGGGTATTGAACACTAATTCAACACACAAATTTGTTTATGAAGGGTGTTTGGATGTATGTGTTGAGAGTGACAATGTGATATTCAATTAGTAAAAGCATATAATCAGTTACAATAAAACGAATTGTTGGAAGCTTATGCTATTAAATACTTGTTATAATAACTTCGAATCACATGATGGATTTTAAAGCACAATATCTAACTATTACAAAATGGTACAACAAAGAACTTTCTTACCTCGGGTGTAACGTTTAGTCTACGCTGATCCAGTAACCGGCTTAAACTTTTGGCGAGCATATTGCAACCGATATCAGGTTGAAATCTGGCTGCTATGTTCTATTGTGCTGCTTTATGGCTTCCAGGTAGTTATATTCATTTTCTTTTTTAGTCGGCTATGTTCACCTACCAAGTTAGTAACCTGTGAAACACATTTTTATGGCAAAAAATGTGCTCTGTGAATAATTTTTAAAAGCTATAGAAATGAAATCTATTGAAGTTCTTTTCGTTTTGATGGGATGTATTGTATAAGGACATAGATTTCCAAGGTTACCATGACTACATCCAATACTTATATTTATATGTTTGAAGAGTTAGGTCTTATGAAACAGGTGAAACTTCAACAATTTCTTAAGCATAATTATCGATGAATATACAAATTACATGTCTTAAAAATAAATTCTTATTTCATGTATTTCCATTAGAGATGCACAAAAAAAAACCCGATTTTGGACTGACGCGGAACCGGTTGCTACCATCTGGAATGAATGAAGAAGGAGAAGAGATAAAGCTTACCGGGAAAACCTTCGAACCGTGGCTGTCGGACTCCGCCGTTCGCCGCCGCCGCTCACCGGTCAACCACCTCCACTGCCTTGTTGCTCTCTCTTCCTTTCTCAGCCGATCTTTCTCTCCCTCTCTCTTCCTTTCTCAGCCGATCTTTCTATCCCTCTCTCTCTCTGCTGATCAGGTATGTGTGTGGTATTGGTACAGGGGAAGGAGGTTAAGGGTGGGTGTGTGGTCGGAAAGAAGGAGAAAAGAACAGACCGGAGCCACCACTGAATCGTGACAAAGATGATGAAAGATGACGATCGATGAACACCTTCATCATCGGTCACCAGATCCTCTGATCCTTCATGCCCTCTCTCTCCGTGGTGGTTTTCAAGGGTTTAAATAAGACAAATGAGGGGCAGGTATGTCATTTGGTCTACCCACCGACCTTTATGTTTAAGATTATATAAATTAGGGATCTAAAAAAACTTGCACAATGCGAATATTTGAAATACATGAGACGAGTATTTGAATATGTGATTGATAAAAGAATTTAGAGGGTTAGGATACGGGTATGAGAGCACTCACATTCAATCCATCAAATAATGAGAGGAGAGGTTTTTATATTATAAAGGGTATAAAAAGTGGTTGTGAGTGGAGGAGAGAGAAAATGTTACTGTTCATCTGTATATTTGGGGGGACACTGTTCATCCAGTATAATTTTTTTAATATATATTGAAAGTGGTTGTGAGTGAAGGAGAGAGAAAAATGTAATAATAATATTATTTAATTGAAAGGAGAGAGAAAAAGTATTTGTTTTTAGTGGAAATATATTGATATAGGAGTTGTTTTTTAGTGGAATGTATGTATAATTTGATGGATTGAATGTGAATACTCTGATAGCAGGTGATATCTGACCTGATTACATGAATTTATATACTTGTTCATTCGAATCATATTTCTGAAAAATTCTAACTTTTATTTTTGTTAATCCTTATGTGCTCTTTTTCTTCTTAATTTCCGAGTGACAAATCCTTATCTAGTATCGCTTCGTTCTAGCAACATTATTAGACCATGTGTAGTGGTAACAACTTATAATGCCCCCACCATGGGGCATTATCTGACACGTGTCATCCCAGTCAGCATGGGGCATTATAGCATAAAGTGGTGTAGTGGGGCATTATTCCAATAACGCCCATGCAATCATTTCCCAATTATTATTTTTTTTAACTTTAAATACTTCATTAAATAAAAAAATACAATACTAAAATAAAAAAATTAAAATCCGATTAAATAAAAAAAATACAATACTAGAAAAAAAAAATTAAAATCCGATGAAATTAAAAAAAAAAACACTAGTTTTCATCTTCGCTTTCTTCACCCTCGCCAACTTCGTCTTCGTCGTCCTCCGTTTCTTCCTCTCCCTCAGGTGGTACATACCGAACCGACCATGCGTGGTGTAGCAAATCAACCATTAACTGGGAATGGTACGGTTCGTAACGCAACTCTCGCGCATTATTCACTCTTTCTTCCATTGACGCCTGTGGATGCTCCTCTTGAACGGCTTCTGGCACATAATTCTGGCATATCGCCTTTCCTTCGTCTTCCAATATCATGTTGTGCATGATTATACACGCGTACATAGCATCTCTCATTTTTTGCTTGCTCCATGCACGACAAGGATTTCTCAAATATTGCCAGCGTTGTTTAAGAACCCCAAAGCATCTCTCAATGTCTTTTCGTGAAGACTCTTGAACCTTTTTAAAGTATGCTCTTTTTTCATCAAAAGGATCACTATACGTCTTCACGAAAATCGAATACCTAGGATAAATTCCGTCGCTCAAATAATATCCATGAGGGTAGTAGTTTCCATTTGCGTAAAACGATGCTTTTGGAGCTTTGCCAGAAATCCACTCCTCTAACAGCGGAGATTGTTCAAAAACATTGATATCATTGCATGACCCGACCACGCCAAAGTAAGCCGACCAAACCCAAAGGTCCTGTGAAGCAACCGCCTGAAGAATAATAGTGGGTCCTTTTTGGTCACCCCGTGTGTGTTGGCCTCGCCATGCAGTCGGGCAGTTATTCCAACGCCAATGCATGCAATCTATGCTCCCGATCATACCAGGCAAACCATGCTCATCATTATGTACCTCGTAGATCTTTTGAAGGTCGTCCCATGTAGGCGTTCTAAGATAACGCGCACCGTACACATCAATTATACCATTATAAAAAAACATAGACAAACATAAGCTTAAAAAAAAATTGTAAACATACTCGAGGTTTAAAAAAAAAAGTAAAGTATAGGAATTGTACCGCGACAAAAATGCTCCAAGCTGTCTCTCGTTGTTTTCTCCGCCATTTTTAGATACTCGTCGTTGATGTCGGTAGTGTTTCCATAAGCAAGGATTCGTAACGCCGACGTACACTTTTGGATACCGGTAAATTCAAGTTCCCCTCTCGCATCCGGTTTTTGTTTAAAATAATCGTAGTTGGCTTCCAAGTCGTCGACTATGCGTAGAAACAACCGCTTACTCATTCGGAAACGACGCCTAAACATTTCGTTCGAATATGTCGGCGCCTCATCAAAATAATCTTTCATCAAACGATCGTGTGCCCCGCGTCGGTCTCGTTCAATATAACTTTTTTTATTTTTTTCTGCTTGGGGGCGACGACAATGCTCGACATATTTCACCGCTAGTTGACAAGCACTTGTAACCGCCTCTTGCTCAACCTCCTCATCGGTTGAACCATCGCCATCCGCAAAAAAACTCGTTGTAGTAAAAATTTACCATGGATGAAGAACTAGGAGAATCCATCAAGTTTTTTATAAAATGGTTGTGTTTTTTAGAGAGTTTTTGTGATGATTTTGTTGAAAATGAATGAGTTTATATATATAGGGGTAAAATGTTAAAAAAAAAAAAAAACTAGCCGTTTGAATGTAGCCGTTGAGACTTGTGATTGGTTGGTAAAAGCATGTTCAAGCGTTTTAAAAAACACGCCGGACTCATTTTTTTTCAAAAAAAACGCCCGGTGTAGTGGAGGAGTGGGCGTTTTCCGGCGTTTTTTTTTAATTAAAAAAAGAAAAACGCTCCACTACGGGCAGACTTAAGTAAAAAATGGAATTTTCTTTTGATCTGTGTCAGATGATATGATTTATATTTTGCAGGCTATAAAGTAGGGGTATTGGATTTTAATAATCCCAACTTTCAGCAATTGGCCGATAATAATCCCAACTTCAAAAATAGCCTACAACACTCCCAACTTGTAACATTTTGGCCACCAATGATCCTTTGCTAACTGGGTTATAACCCAGTTAGTTTTTTGCTGACTAGGCTGCTGACGTGGCACCATCACCGCCTCCGGTGACCTGCAACTTATTCCGACGACCCGTTTTACCCCTGAAACCACCAAACGAGACCACCACCAATCATCTCCGACCTCCTGTAATCTTCTCCGCTGCTCAGAAGTTCAAAAAACCCAACTCTGGTGACCTGCAACTTATTCCGACGACCCGTTTTACCCCTGAAACCACCAAACGAGACCACCACCAATCATCTCCGACCTCCTGTAATCTTCTCCGCTTCTCAAAACTAACTGGGTTATAACCCAGTTAGACAAGGATCATTGCTGGCCAAAATGTTACAAGTTGGGAGTGTTGTAGGCTATTTTTGAAGTTGGGATTATTATCGGCCAATTGCTGAAAGTTGGGATTATTAAAATCCAATACCCCTATAAAGTAAGAACTTATCTTTTGAGATTTATGTTAGTATGAAATTTATATGTTTTACATATTTCAAACATTTTGTGGTGATGTTAAATGCATGTATTTTTAATATTTATTTTGTTGTAGTTGGTAGTAACATCTAATCTAAACTTTAATAAAGCATTTTAATAAATGACACATGACAATTTCATATGCTATCTAATTATAATATTATATTTATATTTTAATTTTAATTTTGTGAATAAGATAACGATTAAACATAATAATATATAGTTATGCCTTTTATATTAATTAATGCAACAAAAGCACAAAGAAATGTCTTATTTGTAAAACGCAATGGCTAGAAAACACTTACAAATGTCTTTTTTCTAAAACACAATGGACTGAAAACACATAAAAAATGTGTTTACCTAAAACCCAATGCACAAAAAACACAAAGAAATGTCTAATTTCTAAAACGCAATGGCCAGAAAACACTTAAAAATGTTTTTTTCTAAAACGCAATGGACTGAAAACACATAAAAATGTGTTTTACCTAAAACCCAATGCACCAAAAACACAAAGAAATGTCTTATTTCTAAGACGCAATGGCCAGAAATCACTTAAAAATGTCTTTTTTCTAAAACGCAATGGACTGAAAACACATAAAAATGTGTTTTACCTAAAACGCAATGCACAAAAAACACAAAGAAATGTCTTATTTCTAAAACGCAACGGCCAGAAAACACTTAAAAGTGTCTTTTTTCTAAAACACAATGGACTGAAAACACATAAAAATGTGTTTTACCTAAAACGCAATGGACTAAAAACGCTTCAAAAATGTGTTTTTCTAAAACGCAATGGCTAGAAAACACTTAAAAATGTCTTATTTCTAAAACGCATTGGCCTAAAAACCGAAAAGAAAGTGTTATCTCTAAAACGCAATGGACTGAAAACACATAAAATGTGTTTTACATAAAACACAATGCACCAAAAACACTTCAAAAAATGTCTGAACCAGGAAGTAGAGATCAAAAATTGTCTACGAAAATGAGGCAATTTCCAGAAAATTAAATTTTCTGATCCAGTTTTATTAAAGCAATTTGATAAAAAATAAAATAAAAAATTCTCTGCCCCTTGGACCCTGCACCCAGGAGCGTTGCCCCCGAAACCCCTGCCAAGATCGTAAAACGCAATGACTCAATTCAAAAACCCAGATCGTAAAAATGCAATTCAAGAATTTCTTACATGGATCGAAGCCGATTTCTTCAACGATTGACGAAATTTGAATGATAGAAACACTTATCAGCGATCGAATCGAACGGATCGAGTGATTCGCTTCAAAATCACGGGAAACAAATGAGATATCGTATGAAGTTAAACTGGGTTTCTTCAAAAAAGTTGAAAAACACGTTGATTGGGTGTTTGAATCATTGATTGGTGACGAAAATCGCACTATAATGTAGTGATTATTGAGATAGAAAGTGAAGAAAAGGTTGAAGATGGTGGGTGGAAGAAGAAGAAATGATACGATTGACTAAAATACCCTTCCTCTTTATTTTAAATTTTGGCATATGTCATAATCCTATTGTTTCTTATCCTTCCTAGCAAAAATAAACTTTCTGTTTGATATCACCCAGATAAAATAATCGGAATTTTAAGATGTAGAATGCATTCTCCATTTTCCTTGTGAACAGAAGCGACACCATGATTTTCTCCTAACTTGTTAGTGAGTATTTTTTTTTTCATAAATGTTGATTACACTAAACTTTGGTCTTCCAAAATATCAAGATTTTTCAAAATTAAAGCATATTATGAAAGTGAGTGGGCTAGATGAATGGATCTTCTATTTTTTTTAAAATAAAATCCCATTTTTTTAACCCATTTGTGATAGAATAGATTAACCATTAATTATGAAAATACTTTATCTATACTATATTATAATGCATGAGGGAGAGATATTTTAAGATACCTAAAAAATAAGAACTTTTCCCTCCTTTATTTGTAAAAAGACCTCTAAAATGAGGGTAGTTTGGTCTTTTAAACACTATTTACTTTTTAGTCCCTAAACTTATTACACTTAAATTCTTGAGTTATATCAAAATTATAGATATTTAGTTACACTTTTAACCCTCAACAACAAACTTATACTTTTTTTACGTATTTTTGACATATCTTATAAACTATAATATTTAAAAAAAAATACAAAGATAGCATCATGACCTACACATTTTTGTCGACGTTTCGATAGTTGTCTTGTTCAATATCGACGCATTGATTAAAAGGTACAAGTGGATGATGCATCAGTGTATAACTGAATAAAACCCGACATGCTTTTAGTCATCATCACAAATAAAATACAGACTGCAAGCTAAAAGCCTTGTCACTTTTAAATCTAAAACTACTATTAAATAATTGATTAAAAACATTATTTTACACTTAAGTTAAATATCAACAAACCTTCCTACTTTAAAGAAGTAACAAAATCTTATGATAATTTGAGTTTTTGTATAACTCAATTTTTATCATACGTATATGTATATTGTCAAATCATGAATTATACACGTATGTGTATAGTTAATTTTAAACTATACATATGTGTATATTACGAAAAGCTTAGGGTGCTTCTCAAGTTTCTTAATTAGGCTAGTGTTTCTCACACGATCCTAACCCTATATATATATATATATAGAGGAAGGTTAACGTACATTACAGCTTAATGTACATCACGTACGACAGGTAATTACGCACGCTCATTTTAAAACCACGCACGTTATAACTCAAAAATCCAAAATCACGCATATTGAAAACATTAATGATCGGATTATCGCGCTCCGGTCAAAGATAAGATTTATAAGCCCTAATTACCCTTAACAAATAGCTAGTGGTAGCAAGGGGTCGAACCACGAAGAGTATGTGGTTTGTGTATGGATTCGACTGAATTATAGAGAATTGTCACAATTATGAAGCTTGCCAGATATTTTTGTATTTTTGTTTAGTAGAAAGATGTGAATTTGAACTACTGGAAGTGGATTAATTAATTAACAACTACTAATTAACGATTGCAAGAAAATTTGATTAATAAACGATAATGAGAAAAAGGGTTCACACCCGGTTTCGGTAATCGTCAACCTAGGGTTTCTACAAGTTTTTAGATTCAACTCAAGTGTGTATGATTAGCGGATTTAGTGTACCGTGACGTAGGTGCTAATAACTATCAACGTTTCGAGAAACGGACAAGAATACACTTTATGATCAACACAAGTAAAACCTAACCAAGACAATGCATACTACACATAACCATTTCGTAAAGTCATAACTTTTAACATCGTTCGACAATTTACGAATACGAAACAAATGCAAACTATTGTCAAAGGTTTCAAAAATCAAACACAAATTGTCACTAAGTTGAAACAAGAACAATTCGAAACCCTAAAATTAACAACTACCTACACCGGGGTGAAACCGAGATGATTAGCCGCTCATGGTTGAAGAAGCTTGATCACCGGATGTTGAGAACTCGAAATTGAACATCTTGAAGCACTATATACAATAAAAATTCCTAAAAATTATTAAAATTGATTTTGTAAATTTTTATAAGTTAAATTTTCAAAATGCGAAAACCGTTAACGGCCCTACCACCCCCCAAAAAGTCGTGTATTGTCCTCAATGCACATAACAAAGTCTAAAAACATACCTTACGTCTTCAAGACTCGTTCTAGATATCCGAATTTCACACAATCAAATGGGGTTAGTACGAAACGGAAACGATTATATCCAAAACACACAAACAATTAAATAATTATACATAACTTTACACAAAATGTTACCGGTCCTTGTTAGTCGACCTCGTAAATCGGTGTGCTTACCACAAAGCTCACCAATTCCTTGTTTTCATCCACCTTTTCGTTACCATCGAGAAACGGTTTTAGCCGATGACCATTTACTGTTTGTCGCGACCCATCCTTCGGGTCCTCGATTGTAACATCACCCAATTGTCCAACCCGGGTGATCACATAGGGTCCCATCCATTTGCTCCGGAGCTTTCTGGGAAAGAACTTGAGCTTCGAATTGTAAAGCCACACCTTTTGCCCAACCTCGAACTCTTTCTTTCTCAACTTGGCATCAAGCGCCTTCTTCATTCCGTCCTTGTACTTGGACGCGCATTCATATGCCATTTCCCTTAGCTCCTCCAACTCGCATAGCTTGAGTTTTCGTTCTCTACCTGCATCATCATATTGAACATTAACTTCCTTAATAGCCCATAATGATTTGTGCACAAGTTCAACCGGTAAATGACAATTTTTACCGTAAACCAACCGGTAAGGTGTAGTGCCTATGGGTGTCTTATGTGCCGTACGGTAGGCCCATAAAGCATCGTTCAACTTAATTGACCAATCCTTACGGTCCGCCCGCACGGTCCTTTGCAAAATCTCTTTGATTTGCCTGTTTGACACCTCGACTTGCCTGCTTGTTTGCGGGTGATAGGGGGTAGCAATTCTATGGTCAACACCAAACCGTTTTAAAAGTTTTCCAAACCGAAAGTTTTTGAAATGAGATCCTCCATCACTTATGATGACACGAGGAATCCCAAACCTTGAAAAAATATTGGTTTGAACAAAATTACAAACCACAGAATGGTCGTTTGTCTTGGTGGCTATTGCTTCGACCCACTTTGACACATAGTCAACGGCCACCAAGATATACAAATTGCCATAAGAATTGGGGAATGGGCCCATGAAATCAATACCCCACACATCGAAAATATCTACAACGAGGATTGGTTGCATGGGCATCTCATCCCTTTTTGAAATACCCCCTAATTTTTGACACTCTATACAATTCTTGGAAAACTCATTTGCATCTTTAAAAATAGTTGGCCAATAAAGACCACTATTCAACACTTTATGACCCGTTTTGTGGCCACTAAAATGACCACCACACGCAAACGAATGTAGATGATGCAACACGCTTGGAATTTCCTCGTCATCTATGCATCTTCTAATCACTTGATCCGCACACTCTTTCCATAAATGCGGTTCCTCCAACCGGTAATACTTGATTTGAGACATGAAGTGTTGCCTCTTCCGTCTATCCCAATGTGCCGGTAAGTCACCTGTAACAAGATAATTCACAATGTTAGCATACCAAGGCAACTTATCCAATTTCATAATATGCTCATCGGGAAACGACTCATTGATCTCTAACGATTTAGGATCCTCATCAACCATCAACCGGGACAAATGGTCCGCTACCACATTCTCGGTACCCTTTTTGTCCCGTATCTCCAAATCAAACTCTTGGAGCAACAACACCCATCGGATCAACCTCGGTTTTGCATCTTTCTTCTCCATGAGGTACTTAACTGAAGTGTGATCAGAATAAATAATTACTTTACTACCCCATATATATGCCCGAAATTTATCCAATGCATATACCACCGCAAGTAGCTCTTTTTCGGTGGTGGTGTAATTCAACTGTGCCTCCGAAAGAGTCTTACTCGCGTAGTATATGGCAACGGGTTTCTTGTCAACCCGTTGTCCCAACACGGCCCCCACCGCATAATCACTCGCATCGCACATAATTTCAAAAGGGAAAGACCAATTTGGCGATTGCAAGATTGGGGCCTCAACTAACTTTTCTTTTAATTTGTTAAAAGCGTTTTGACAATTTTCATTAAAATCAAACGGTTGGTCTTTTAACAACAAGTTACACAAAGGCTTGGTTATATCACTAAAACCCTTAATAAACCGTCGATAAAAACCCGCATGACCTAGAAGTGACCTAACACCTTTAACACTCGTGGGATATGGCAAAGTAGATATAACTTGCACCTTTGCACGATCAACCTCTATCCCACGACTCGACACCACGTGTCCCAACACGATTCCCTCTTGAACCATAAAATGCCTCTTTTCCCAACTTAGGACCAAACTAGTTTCAACACACCTTTTTAGTACTTTATCCAATTGGTCCAAACAAGCCTCAAATGATGATCCAAAAATTGAGAAATCATCCATGAAGATTTCCAAAGACTTCCCCACCATATCTGAAAAGATACTCATCATACACCTTTGGAAGGTGGCAGGGGCGTTACATAATCCAAACGGCATTTGCCTAAATGCGAAGGTGCCGTAAGGACAAGTAAATGTAGTCTTTAATTGATCTTCTGGATGGATGGCAATTTGGTTATAACCAGAATAGCCATCTAAGAAGCAATAAAATTGTTGCCCCGACAATTTCTTAACTATTTGATCAATGAACGGTAAAGGAAAATGATCTTTGGAAGTTGCGGTATTCAACTTCCTATAATCAATACAAATTCGCCACCCGGTTACCGGCCGAGTGGCTACCTCTTCACCTGCGTCATTTTTGACGACTTGTATACCCGCTTTCTTGGGAACCGTCTGTGTTGGGCTCACCCATTGGCTATCCGAGATCGGGTAAATGATACCCGCATCGAGCCATTTCAGCACTTACTTCTTCACTACCACCCGCATATTCGGATTTAATCTCCGTTGTGCATCTCGAACGGGAGTCACATTCTCTTCCGTGATGATTTTGTGCATCACCACCGAGGGACTAATACCCTTTAAATCAGCAATGGTCCATCCAATCGCCATCCGATTAGTGACCAAAACACCCATCAATTTATCCTCTTGCTCCTCGGTTAAGTTTGATGCAATGATAACCGGGAGTGTCTTGCCTTCACCAACATAAGCATATTTGAGATGCTTAGGCAATGCCTTCAATTCAACCTCCGGAGGCTCTACTAACGACGGCTTCAACTTGGTATCAATGCTCTCCGGTAAACTCTCAACTTGGTGCGTCCATGTCGGTTTTCCCTCTCTAACCGCAAGCACCTCTAAACTTTTCACCTCCTCGTCTATGCTCTTATCCATTTCCACCTGTGACCTGTCAAACATATAACAATCCTCCATTGTGTTTTCCCCATCTACGACTGTGTCGCAAAGAGGTATACACGTGTCAACGATGTCCGCCATATAGCATTCATCATCAACTGGAGGGTTCGTAAGTCCGGGAAAAAACATGCAACCTCAACCTTCGGTTTCCAAATGTCATGTCAACCGTTCCTGTTTTGCAACCAATTTGAGAATTTGCGGTTGCTAAGAACGGTCGACCCAAAATCACCGTAGGTTGCTTGGTTGGGTCCTTGGCCACATAATCCAGTACTAAAAAGTCCACCGGATAGTAAAAATCCTCGAATTTCACTATCACATCCGAAACAATTCCACGGGGTAGTTTAGGTGTCAAATCGGCTAACACCACGGTGGTGTTTGACGATTGAAGTGGACCAAACTCGTATTGGTCATACAAACTACCACGGTGGTGTTTGACGATTGAAGTGCACCAAGATCTAGAAGTGCCCGGTTGATTTTAAAATCGCCTACTTGAATTGAAATGATAGGCGCACCCGGATCTTGGAGCTTAGGTGGAAGTGCACCCGAAATAATCGAACTCACATTTTCGGTTAAGTCTAATTTTTTTGGAAATTTATGAGTTCGTTTTTTAGTACACAATTCTTTCAAGTATTTAGCATAAGACGGTACTTGTTTGATTGCATCCAAAAGAGGTAAATTAATTTTTACTTGTTTGAAAATTTCCAACAACCCTTCTTGTTGTGGACCTCTTTTGTTTACAACCTTCTTCAAAGGTCCCTTCAATGCTTCGGGATACGGGGCGGTATTAGCCTCCACACCCTTTTCCTTAGCCTTAGGGACGGGTATGGTCACAACGGGAGTGTTATTATTCTTTTTCAAATCACTTTTATTTTGACCCGTTTGACCATCCTCATTTTCATCCTCACTAGCATCTTCCACCACCCCTTCAACAAACTGGGGTGGCGGTGTTTTGACACCATTATCAACAACTCGACCACTACGTAAAGTAAGTTTATTAATTGGTACCTCACGTGTGTTCCTTGAGCTTGACCCTTGATGCTTAGGGTTCACCGCTGTGTCACTTGGAAGCTTTCCCGTGCTTCCTCTCATTTGAGCCATCTCCCCCGCGAGTTGGCCCACTTGCTTCTCTAATGCCTTTTGAGATTTATCCCTCACTTCAAACTCTTTCCTCACTTCGGCTTTGAACTCGTGGTGTGAATTGGTTAGAGTACTTACAGCATTCATGATAGCATCAAATTTCGAATTAATCGAATCATCACCTTGGGAGTTAGAAGCATTACCCCCATTTCCGCCTTGGTTGTAACCACGTTGATAATTACCTTCACGGTTTTGATACACTTGGTTACCCCCTTGATTGTAATTCCTTTGGTAACCCCCTTGGTTACCACCTTGACGATTGTTGTACGAGGACCCACCTTGACCCCCTTGATTACCCGATTGAAAATTCGGGTTCATTTGATTCGAGGCATTACCATACCGGAAATTAGGGTGATTTCTCAAGCCCGGATGGTAAGTGTTGGAGTTCATGTCGTATTGCTTTCGATCCCCATACACTTGGTTTACCTCCTCGGTGTAGTCACTCGATCCCGTTGGACATTGTTCGGTTTTATGCCCAATATCTCCACACTCTTCACATACCGCGAATTGTACCGCGTTCACTTCCTTCTTCTAAATACGAGCCATTTCCCGTTCTAAGGTAGAAATTCGATCCTTAGAATCAAGATCGGGAAGTGACCGGGAAACTGGATGTTTCTTAGCTCTATCGGCCGATTCCTTCTCTTTTGACCGTTTGCTCATCCGCTCCAAAAACTCCCAATCATCGTCTTCATGATTGCTCAAAAGAGTCCCGTTACTCGTTGACTCGAGACGATTCCATGTTGTGTCATCCAACCCTCGCACAAAACACTTCACCAATTCCCACTTTTCTATTTGGTGATGTGGGCATCTCCGCATCAATTCTTTAAATCGAGTGAACGCTTCATGTAACGGTTCACTCGATAGTTGCCGAAACGACCTTATTTCATCCCTAGCATCGTCGGTCTTCGCCATCGAATAATACTCGTCTAAAAAGGCTTGCTGCATTTCACCCCATGTCCGGATGCTATTCGCCGGAAGTGTGAGAAACCATTGTTTTGCCTTGTCTTTCAACGAAAATTGGAACAAGCGAAATTTGACCTCCTCTAGTGCAAAATTGTGCCCCTCAATCGTGTTGCATATCGATGAAAATTTTGCCAAGTGTGTATACGGTTCATCATTAGACCTCCCATTGAAATGGGGAAGTATATTGATGTAATGCGGTTTACAATCGAACATTCTTCTTTCGCACACAATCGGTGAATCATTCTCGGTGACCACCGGTCGGAAACGGTCATTCACTCCCCGTGGAGGTTGTTGACGACGTTGTGGACCGTTAACCTCTTGATCGACCGGTCTTCGATTGTCTCTTCGGTCACCTCTTCTATCCCCACCTTGATTTCTACCTTGGTTGCCTCTTTGGTTACCACCTCCCACGAAACGAGGAATCCGATTAGGGTTACCATTGTTGTTATTGTTGTTGTTGTAAAACCCATCACCTTGGTTCCGTTGGTTGTTGTTTCGTGGTTGACGGCTGTTTCCGTAGCCATCATTTCTCGCGTTCTCGTACCCATAATCATCATCCCCCACAAAGTTGGCATTTTGATAGCCGAACTCGTCATCTTCAAAGCCTCTCGCATTGTACACATTCCCCCTATTCACGTATCCCCAATCTTCCTTGTCATTAACCCGATCATCATAATATCCCCCATCGTCCGAATTTTCCGTATGTATGCTCACATGTTCCGGTGATTGATAACCGGGAACACTATATGGTTCGTCATCGGGGATGGCGTTCCTCAAAGCGTCTATGTTGAAGAAGGGGTCTTCGTTCGCGGGATTGCCACTATCTCGATTACCTCGACGATCGGAATTGACATCCGGTCATCAAGATTGATGGGTAGGGAATTGTGTCGATGAAGGTTTTGTTGTTGGGGTGTTCGTTGGGTGTTATTGGGATTTTGATTTTGAAACGGTGGTGTGGGTGGTCCATTGTTGTTGTTACCACCCGGTCGCTCTTGAGGCATGGGTTGAACATTTTGAGCGGGGTAAAAGGTTCCTCGGGATTGGAATTGGTTTTGGTTGAGGTTTGGGTGATTGGAGTTTTGGTTTGCCATTGAATCGATTTCAATGGTCGGTGTGAGTTGTGGTGTTTGGTTGGTTTGATTAGAAGCAAGTGTTGCTTCTAACCGGCTTGCTAGATTTCTCCTTGCAACTCTTTCGATTTCCGGTTCGTAGACTAAAGGTGAAGTCCTCTCGGAGTTTCGCGTACGCATACACTACCTGTAACTTGCACAAGTAACACACCCGCGTAAAAAGGAAAAAGACAAAGTGCAAAAAGAAACCAAACAATTTAAACAGATAATCACGAAATTCAAACAATAATCCAAACACAAAGCGCACGCACTCCCCGGCAACGGCGCCAAAATTTGATCGGATTATCGCGCTCCGGTCAAAGATAAGATTTATAAGCCCTAATTACCCTTAACAAATAGCTAGTGGTAGCAAGGGGTTGAACCACGAAGAGTATGTGGTTTGTGTATGGATTCGACTGAATTATAGAGAATTGTCACAATTATGAAGCTTGCCAGATATTTTTGTATTTTTGTTTAGTAGAAAGATGTGAATTTGAACTACTGGAATTGGATTAATTAATTAACAACTACTAATTAACGATTGCAAGAAAATTTGATTAATAAACGATAATGAGAAAATGGGTTCACACCCGGTTTCGGTAATCGTCAACCTAGGGTTTCTACAAGTTTTTAGATTCAACTCAAGTGTGTATGATTAGCGGATTTAGTGTACCGTGACGTAGGTGCTAATAACTATCAATGTTTCGAGAAACGGACAAGAATACACTTTATGATCAACACAAGTAAAACCTAACCAAGACAATGCATACTACACATAACCATTTCGTAAAGTCATAACTTTTAACATCGTTCGACAATTTCACGAATACGAAACAAATGCAAACTATTGTCAAAGGTTTCAAAAATCAAACACAAATTGTCACTAAGTTGAAACAAGAACAATTCGAAACCCTAAAATTAACAACTACCTACACCGGGGTGAAACCGAGATGATTAGCCGCTCATGGTTGAAGAAGCTTGATCACCGGATGTTGAGAACTCGAAATTGAACATCTTGAAGCCTTGAGAATGGTGAATGATGAGGTTTGGTGAAAGATGATGATGGTAGAAGGATTAGGGTTTGTGGAATGATTGATTGTGAAGATTGTGATTGTGATTCTTGATGATCTTCAATGATGGTGATGATAGATGTGTAATAGAGATGGAATGGTAGGTGAATGATGGCTCCCAGATGAATTCAAACCCTTAGCAATAGTGTAACTCCCGAGTTAATGCAAAAAGGACCAATGGAAATCGAGTTTAACCCAAAAATCACAAAAGTTCACGTTCTGAAAAACTACAACCCGTCGGCGACGGGTGTGGGGCCGTCGGCGACGGGTTCCCCTTGTGTGCTTTTCTGCCGACGCCCT
The DNA here is from genome assembly GCA_030545235.1 of Helianthus tuberosus. Taxonomy (NCBI): domain Eukaryota; kingdom Viridiplantae; phylum Streptophyta; class Magnoliopsida; order Asterales; family Asteraceae; genus Helianthus; species Helianthus tuberosus. The sequence goes on along the minus strand of CM060414.1, from coordinate 171,214,397 downwards.
ATATTGCTGGATACGAAGTTTTTGGCCGACGAGGTTATCTAGAGCCCGTCCGGGACGGGTTATACCACGTCGGCGACGGCCTCTTGAACACCACTTTCCATTTTTTCACTTCTCGCACTCTCGGTTGATCCGTAACGTGTCCCGTACTCCGGTTTTCAACCCGATGACTCGTAAAGCTCCCGAAAAGCCCTTAAACTCCATCAAACCTGCATAAACACAAATCTAATTAAAAGTAGGCCATTCAAGATTAAAACTCATATAAAAACATAAAGTTATACGATTACGAGCACCGGTTTTCAACCACGTATCACATCCCCACACTTGTCTTTTGCTTGTCCTCAAGCAAATCTGTTTTTCACTTTCACGTGGGTCGAACAACAAATACACTTCCCATTCCCGAGACAAAGTTAAGGTCTATTGTCATACAAAAGTTCACATTCTTTACAATTTCCACATATTTACCGGTCAAGTGAATAATCACATATAATAATGGTTATCCAAGATTAACCCGCCCGTAAAACTAACAAGTCATGCATATCCCTCACAATGTTCTCTCCACTCGGCTTATAATTTGGCTAATGTGTAATGTATTAGCACTTCAATCAATTAATCGCTCAAAACCGATTAGAACACGTACCCGCATAGGCTTGCAACTCAATCATTCTCCACCACCGATCACGAATACTAAGCACAAGTCATAAGGTTAAGGGTAGGAATTTGGATATTTTAAAGTGGCTAAGGTGATGAAAATTCGATTTTTATTACAACGCAACTATTCTAAACTCAAGTAAACTATAAACATCAACTACAAGGCAATGATTTTCGCCTTTTATTCAACAACTAGAAACACATATTTTTGTTCTTTTCTCGATAATTTTCTATTCTTTTTCGTACATTTTCTTATTTTTCTCTTATATATATATATGCAAATAAACAAAAACAACTATACAAACTTTACTTCTATAATCGAATTTCCATCACACGGGTTTAAAAAAAAAGGTTTTATGGCTATTGGGTAAAGGGTAGTCAAACGAAGGGTTTAGGCTCAAGATTGGCTACCAGGGGATAATTTTGGGTATGGGTATAAAAATGGTGTAACAGGAAAAGGTTTACCTAATGCCTTAATCATTCCCGTGCTTGTATTCGGTCTATGGTCTCAAACGTATCAAAAGTTGCAAGTTCTACAATACGCGACTAATGGTCCACTCAAACAAAGAAACATGTAAATGTAAATCTATGATATAAAAGTGGCTCAAAACTTCATGTATAAGGGTATGATATGTGATATGCATAAAATGCTAGTTCCTTAGGCGAATTATTCCCAAATAACCACCCGCTAAATACCCGTTATGCTTATTAATTTGAACTTGACCATGACAAAAGACCAAATGGGTTGTGACATCCCTCGTTGACTTGGTTAGTTGTGCTTTTAAGATCGCTTTTGAAACAAGAAATTTTGAAAAATTTTTGAAATTTTCCCCCATCCCCACACTTGAGGTAAACATTGTCCTCAATGTGTAAAATTTACATAAACGGGTCAAAATCGAAAACTTTTACTACTCCCCCATCCCCACACTTGAGGTAAACATTGTCCTCAATGTGTAAGAACTAGAGTTTTTAAAATGCACAAGAGATGTGACACGACTACCCTTCCCAAAATTTCACCCCGGAAAATAAAATACAAACTACAATCCACTTATTACTAAACTAATAATCAAAGTAAAAAGGAAACGCATGCACCAGATTTTTGTCGCTTGATGCCCATATCTTCTTCTTCTCTTCATAGAAACGGTTGTCCCGCAAACATGTTGTACCTATAAATTCTAACCCTTGTGTAGAAGCATGCTTCTCACAACCATGAAAATTTGTTAGTTACCTAGTTCTACCATTTTTATGAAAATATTACCAAGCCATGCGTTATTTCACTTTGATTTATGTGGAAATTAATTTACAACAACAACAAGCCTAACTCACTTTCGTAGGAATCACGGTTGCATTTAGCTTATGCAACAAGCCTTTTTAAACCCCCCAATAGCTTGAGAGGACGAGAGGTCTCGTGAGGGTTATATAGGGAACACACCCACAACGTTCATTTAACTAGGCGAAAATAAATAACATGAAATAAAAATAACGGAAACAAAATAATATACAACAACAACAACAACAAAAACATACCTCGCCTCTACCGCTGATATCTCTCATTAGGGTTCACTAGCGGGTTCGGCTGGTACGGATAACCAGTGAGGGCCTCAAACATATCCCTGTAGTTATCTAGTGGGCTTGACTCTCCTTGTGGCGGTGGTTGGTAAGGAATCGGAATGAAACTAGAGCCGACTGCCTCGGGCCAATGAGGAGATGGGCCTTGTGGAACGGAGAGATTGGAGTAGTCGGTCCACCCCGAATGCTCGACATAGGGACAGCCAGCCTCAAGGTCTCTTTGGTGTATCTCCTGATCGTGAAGGATCTTGGCATTATTAATAGCCATTTCTTGCGAGACAAATAAGGCACTAAAACGGTTGTCCTCCAACGTGTTACGCTCGTGCCGCTCTTTTTCCTCCCTTTCTTCCCATGCCCGTCTGCGGGCCATGTCTTCTTCCTGCAACTGTATCAAGCGTTCCATGTGTGATTGTTGAAGCGCTTGGTGCAGTTGTTGCTCTTCCACAAATTTCTCCATTCTCTCGCGATAGGCTGCTTGGGAGGCCCACTGTTCTTGCGAGAAGGTCCCATGTGTCCCTTCCCAGTTCTCTCTCCTCCTGTTATATTCCCGGCCCTCGGCCATACACGCCGAGACATTATCATAAGTTGCTTGTTGCCCGCGGGTGAAATTTTTGTACGACGGCACCTGTCTTTGTTTCACAAAACCTGCCACCTCTGCATTGATCTCCCTATGGCGCCTCATGTACCTCTGTTGTGGTCCCCGTGGACCAGAAGGCTCAACCTCTTCTTCTTCCTCAATCATTTCCTCATCTCCCCCAGCTCCTTGCTGTGCATCTGGATTAGCAAAGTCATACATGTGACCCAATTGGTCGGTCACCACGTATTTTTTCCAGATAGCTCCACATCTACTCTCCAATTTTTTCTCATTGAAGCTATGTTGAACTCTTCCAGAGGTTTGGATACCCAAAGTGCTTCCGGAGGCAAAGAATTCTGTTGGACAATCATAGCACTGATGAGGCGTGCATATGGAATAAAACGCCTTTGAGGCGCCTCCCGGGTGATCCATGTGTTCATCATGACAATGTGTCTCCAAGACAAAGTAGGAGTTCCGTACAACAGAGAGTGGACAACCCTGCAATCGCTCGCTCTCACTCCCCCTCGATCACCGAATCTCACCATCACATTTTCTAGGGAAATTCCTTGAAGAATTTTCCCTTCGATCGTCATTTGAGTTCTTTTAGTCTCTCTCCCATCACTGTATGGTAAAATGACCGCGGTCATCTGCTCTGGATCGCCATCATTCATATGATTATCCAAAAATTGTTGCATGGTTGGATAGTCATATGCTTGCACCCCCAGAGAATCAAAGCGAGCGATGCAGTTAATTGTTTCGAAAGACATCGTCATTGACCCTCGTCTTGTTTTACCAACCAATTTCCATTGTTCGGGAGGACCATCCTTATTCATAAACCTCAACGTTGACAACCATTCACACACCTCCGCCAGATACACCCGCGAGGTGTTATCTTCACACCAATCAAGCACCCTTTCCCATCCTTGGCGTTCAAACATTTGCACGATTCCGATTTGTTTGAACTCTTCAACATTCACAACTCTTTCACATATAATCCTTGCCGGAACTGAGGTATTAACGTTGTTGACCATTTTCCATTGCTTGGCCTCTAACTTCCTATCTTGATAACCCGATAAGGGTTTGTTTTTCTCCTCATCCCAGACTTTGGCGTTTTTGCTATCCCTAAACTTTGCCCACTCCCAATCCTGCCTATACAATCTCGCATCATTCTCTTCGATGGAGCTCAGTTGCTCCCACTTCTTCGGTATTAAACCAGAAGAAGAACCCACTCCAGCTGATGATGAAGCTTGCCCTGTAGTCTTTTGTCTTTTACCACCGGCCATAACTACAATCACAAACAAACAAACATCAATATAAACCCAACCTTCACTAGACTTCTAAACTTTGAACATGATTTGTGATGTTGAAATTTTAATTAACAAGTGAATGTAAAATCGCCTTTTTAAACTTCCAAAGTCGCTCATTTTATCATATACTTATCAATTTCCTTGTTAAATTGCAATTTCTTATAAGTTCAACAAAATTCAACATCATCTTCATGTTCAATTGTCACACCCCCGATATTTCCACGTTTGACCAGTGGGCCCGGTGGGGGAGTATCGTGACGTGGTTGGCAACATTACAGTCAAACAACACAATATTTAATATGCACAGCGGAAGCAAATGAAATATATAATTCAACTTTAATAATTTGTAATATTAAGTCTCACAATAGTCAAAAGTTTATCCACAGAAGGATTAAAAATAAATAGGAAACAGTAGTTCAACAGACTTTAGGCATCTTAAGCTTGCGAGACTCTTTTGATGCTAAGGAGAAATCCAACCTATTACGATTAGTACCTGCATTTAATCTTTTTGGGAAAATACGTCAGTTTACACTGGTAAATACATTCAACCGACTCATTTTGAAAAGTTTAATAAAATTGATTTGAATGCACTTGGCACAAACTTGGGATAATTATTTAAATATATAATCTCGTAAAAGAATTACATGTTCCTTATTCGTTCAGTAGCCCGGGTCGTGCCGGGTTAAAGATCAATAGACACACCACATTATTTATTTGGCACTGACGGGTGTACGCCTACACCCCGTGCTTAGGTCGTGGCCATTTCGTAAAATGATGCCAAGGATATCCGGGACATGGTCATTAACCTCCCAAAGGCTTTAAGCAAACAAAACAATTTAAACGGGCCGATCAAATATCAATTTAACCATCATACGTGGAAAGATTTAATGCCCGACCAAGCGGTATTTTATATACCGTACCCCAAGCCCGTATAGGGAAAATAAGTTAAAAGTATTTACCTTTGCAAGTATAATTCACAATTATCAAATGCGGGTAGCTTTTACCGGTTCTCCTATTCTGGAACAAAGGTTTATAATAACCTATTAGAATCCTAACGGTCTTTAGTTAAGCTTAAGCTTAGACCGATTAGTTTTTAAAGATACGGTTCGAACGCGTGATTAAGCGAATACCGGAATAGAATGTGATTTAGACCCGACAATTTTAAAGACTTGTCTTATTTGGGTAATCTAAACACATTCTATATTTTGAGATAAAACCGATAAGGTTTGACCCGTTTCGGCTAGTTTATGTAAACTAGTTACATAAGCCGAACCGTACGCGCAAGAGGCATAACGGGTAATCATAAGGGTCCTAACCAGGTTTCCTAAGTTAATATGCCTCAAATATGTTGTGATATCAGTAGGATACCTTCCATTATGCCCAAAACGAATTTAAACACAAACTATGCCCCAAGGGCATTTTGGTCATTTATAAGGTTATAAAAGAGTTCAAGTATTAACCTGAGTTACAGGTCTGATATAATCAGAAAAAATACTTAATTTGATAAGTTATAACAGTAGGGTAATGCATATATGTGAAATTTAACAATTATAACCAAACTATGCACCGTAGGGGCATTTTGGTAATTTCACATAAGCCGAAAAGCTCAAATCTGAAGTCTGAGTTAAACAACTTTTGCTTACTGTTAAAATATTATAATTTACCTAAAATATCAGTAGGTATCAACCCTTGTATGTTTAAAATAGTTTTAGTACATACTATGCGTTAAAAACGCTTAAAAAGGCGATTAGAAGCCGTTTCCGGGTTCTATATAGAAAGCTGATATTTTTATTATTTCAGAAGGTTTAAAATAATTTATTTATCATATAAAATCAGTAGCAAAAGGTTTGGGGTCGAAAAGTTATGTAAAACTCATTTTATAGCCCGAATGGGCAAAACCGACAATTACCGAATCAAGCTTATAACCCTAAGTTATGCTCAGCCTAAAATTAATTAAAAATCTTCAAAAATCCCAAAATAATATATTACATCAGTGGGTAAAAAGTTTGATATCAAAAAGTAGGTTTAAATAGGCTATATGCTAATTATGCCGTTAAATCGTTAAAAAGCTTTCTAATTACGCTAATGAGCATAACTCTCAATCTACACCTCAAACTGATGTCAAATTTTGGGTACAAGTTTATATATCAGTAACTAAGGTTTCTACTCTTTTACATTTTTAAAAATCACGTTTTATGGTGAAAAAGGCATAATGGTCAACATATGAGCAATTAACGGAATCATGCATATTAATTGGTTAACTATTGAACCAAGGTGTATAATCACGGAGGGTTATACTAGCATGTAACCTGGTCCAATCAAAGCTCTAAGTCATTTCTAAAACATGCTTAAACGGGTCAGAACTGAAAGTCAAAGCAAAAGTCAAATTATGCGACTTTCGGTTCCGAACCGGGTCTCTACTGAAAATTGTCGGGTTGAACATGTTTAGACATGTTCTTACACTAATTACCAAGTTATATTAATGATCAAACAGGTTGTAGGGGTCCTACATTTCTAATTATGCATAAATTGGAAATTAAGCATTATGTTGACTTTTTAATAACAAGTTTGACCCGACATTAGACCTAGTTAGAGTGGGAATCAGAGGGTGCCCTTTTAAGGGTTTAATGCCCACATAATTACCAACTTATAACTACTTTCAATTCTACTATTCACTGAACCATCAATGATTAATCGCTAAGTCAACCGTTAATTACGACGGTTTGACTTTTAAGCTAAAACTAAGCAAAAACTTAACTAAGAAAGGTTAAGCATACTTACTGAAGTCCTATGCACGATTAGGAAAGACTTGGGTCTGCTCTTAAGCTCCAAGAAGCTCCAGAAATGCAGAAATGAGGTGTGAAGAAATGGTTGCAACCTTGTGGCCTTTTATAGTGTTCAAATCTTCATAGATTGTTGACAAATCATGCTAGTAATGGCCATGGATCATCAACACATGTCCCTAAGGGCCTAGGGGTTGTTTAGGGGTCGCCCATGGAGTGAAACAACTGATTAAAGTCGCTTAATGCGTGAAACCAGGCTGCTGTCTAAAGTTTCTGCAATTGGGCGTCTGACGCGGCCCGCGTAAGATGTTGTTAAGGGTTACGCGGCCCGCGTGGGCCTTGTATTCAGATTTAAACATTTTCAAGTTGTTGCATATTGTCCCTTGGCCTTTCGAAAGGTCACCCAACTTTCTTGCAATTTGACCCCTTCACATTTACTTACAAGGGCTTCAAGGCTTATACCCACTTTATTTAGTCCTTGATCACTTTGTTATTCCCCGAAAAGTCATAACTTTCAACGTTGACACTTTAACCCCTTGTATACGAATTTGATCTTAACTTTCTCATACGATAACGAAACTTTATGAAATTTATATCGTGCATTCTAGTGAGCATAATTAATCGTTATAAAGCTTCGGGTTTGTTAAAAGGTCACTCAGAGGTATAACTAAAACATGTTGACACATTTAACCCCTGTAGTTTGTAATCTCTCACTTTCTTTCATATTTAGCTTCGTATGATCCATGATCTATTCGTTTGAAGGTATGAGCATCATGTAGGGTTAATGTACAATATATTTATTCACTGTTGACATTTAGAATTCGTATATTCACATACTTTCCATGATTGTCAACTTTAATCCTTCTAGAACATTCTTTCACACGTTCAAACCTATGACACATGTCAACACATTACAGGACTTGAATTTTCGAGCTGTTACATCCTCACCCCCTTAAAAGAAATCTCGACCTCGAGATTTACTGAAATAAATAAGGGTACTTTTCTTTCATGGTGGACTCAACCTCCCACGTGTATTCGGGACCTCTACGGGCATCCCATTTTACCTTTACAATAGGCACATGCTTCCTTCGAAGCTTCTTGACCTGTCGATCCTCGATCGACACAGGTTTTTCAACAAATTTCAAGCTCTCTTCTATGTGCACATCTGTATGTGGTATGACCAGTGATTCATCAGCGAAACACTTCTTCAGATTGCAGATGTGGAATACATTATGAATACCACTGAGATCTTCCGGTAAGTTTAACTTATAGGCAACTGATCCGACGCGTTCGATAACCTCGAAAGGTCCTATGTATCTCGGGCTCAACTTGCCTTTCTTACCAAATCGCATCACTCCTTTCCAGGGTGATACTTTAAGCAACACCTTTTCACCTACCTCAAAGTGAAAAGATTTACGCTTTAAATATGCGTAGCTTTTCTTCCTATCTCTGGCAGCTTTCAGTCGGTCACGAATCTGGACAATCTTGTCCTTCGTTTCAAAAACTATTTCCGGTCTTGACAGTTGGACATCTCCAACTTCTGCCCAACAAATGGGCGTTCTACACTTTCTACCGTATAAGGCCTCGAAAGGCGCAGCCTTGATGCTGGTATGGTAGCTATTGTTATATGAGAACTCAATCAATGGCAGGTGGTTATCCCAGCTACCACCTAAATCAATCACACATGCACGTAGCATGTCTTCCAATGTTTGGATGGTACGCTCACTCTGTCCGTCAGTCTGAGGGTGGTAAGCCGTACTGAAATTTAAGCGCGTGCCCAAAGCTTGTTGGAAACTCTTCCAAAAATGCGACGTGTATCTAGTATCTCTGTCAGAGATAATAGCCACAGGTACGCTATGTAGAGCTACAATCTTGTCTACGTATAATTATGCTAACATGTCGGAGCTATAGGTCTCCTTTATGGGTAGAAAATGTGCTGACTTGGTCAGTCTATCCACGATCACCCATATTGTATCATTTCCTTTCCTTGTTTTAGGTAACTTGGTGATAAAATCCATAGTTACCATTTCCCACTTCCATGTGGGAAGTTCAGGTTGTTGTAGCAAACCTGACGGCTTTTGATGTTCTGCCTTGACTTGCGCACATGTCAAGCATTTAGCTACATAGGCGGCTACAGACTTTTTCAAGCCTATCCACCAATAGTTTGCCTTCAGATCCTGGTACATCTTATCAGCTCCAGGATGAACGGAATATTTAGAACTATGGGCTTCCTGAAGGATAACATCTCGAAGTCCCCCATAAATTGGAACCCATATTCATCCATTCAATCTCAGAATTCCGTCCTTGCCCTGAGATAATTGCTCTTCAGTGACTCCCAGCTTTTCATTAGGATAGTTAGCTTCCAACACAGCTTCCTTCTGTGTAGCTAACAACCTTTCATTTAAACTGTTCTTTATCTCAATGCTCTTGCCATTGATTCGGATGGGTTTCACTCTTTCCTTTCGACTTAAGGCATCAGCAACAACATTTGCCTTGCCTGGATGGTATCGGATTTCACAATCATAATCATTCAACGTCTCCATCCATCGCCATTGCCTCATGTTCAAATCCTTTTGGTTGAACAGGTGCTGGAGGCTCTTGTGATCAGAATAGATCACAAACTTGATCCCATACAAATAGTGCCTCCATAGCTTCAGTGCAAATACAACGGCACCCAACTCCAAGTCATGGGTGGTGTAATTCTTTTCGTGCACCTTTAACTGACGTGAGGCGTAGGCAATAACTTTGCTTTTCTGCATAAGCACACACCCCATGCCAGTGTGTGATGCGTCGCAGTAAACCACGAATTCTTCGGTTCCATCCGACAACGTCAATACAGGAGCGTTGCTCAACTTCTGTTTAAGGATATCAAAGGATTCTTGCTGCTTAGGGCCCCAAACGAATTTTACTTTCTTCCTAGTCAAGGAAGTTAGGGGTGCAGCAATCCTTGAAAAATTTTCAATGAAACGCCTGTAATATCCTGCCAATCCCAGGAAGCTGCGAATTTCTGTGGGCGTCTTCGGCTCTTGCCAGTTCATGACAGCTTCAACCTTAGCGGGATCCACTTGGATTCCACGTTCACTAACCACATGTCCAAGAAATTGGACTTCACGAAGCCAGAATTCGCATTTAGAGAATTTGGCATAGAGCTTCTCCTGCTGAAGTGTCACACCCCAACCGATGGCGGAATCATCGGGGCGCGGCACTGAGCGAAACAGATTGTCCAGAAGTTTCCATAACAACTATCATTACCATTCAATTTAAGTTAACATGTCCCATACCATGTCTCAAATAGCAAAACAAGTTATTACAGACAAAATCTAAACAAGTATTCTGTTCCGACAATTCAGATTTAAACATAACTAAATTATTCGTTGGTTTCTAGGACTCCAGTTCCTAGCTTCGATTTCACCACAGCCCGAGAAGCATATAAGCAACCTAGGCACCTGTCACATACGTTAAAGTAATGTCAATACATAAAATGTAAAGGTGAGCATACAAGTTTGATAATAGCATATAGAGTTCGAATTCGTTTACGCATAACCAGCACGTACACATAGTGAAATGAAGCACGTTAGTTATCGACATAGATCCATCGATACCAATGACTGCGGGTTGACTGCCCGAGGCAGTTCGCAATACACGATTACCACCGTAATCCATGCAAGTAAAAGATCCTTAACAACCCCCGTGGTAACGGGTGCTGAGTCCAAACTATAGTACTATCGTTGCTAAGGCAGGTAGACAGCATTCCATGTGTAAACATAACAAACAAGCATTCATAAGCCACGTATAACATGCGATAATGGTTAAGCGTTAAAATAGCTTGAGTAGTGTGATAGTTGTAGTTTGAATAGTTGTAACGTATGTAACACCCAAAAGTGCTAAAGCAAAAAGGGTTCGAGTATACTCACAGCGATATGGATTGAAGGGAGCGCTTTACAGCGAGTACGTTTAGCCTGAATAGATTTGATAACATAACGATAAGTGACGCGAAAAACAGTACAGGTGAGGGTGGGTAGGAGGACTGATCGTGCGGATCAGTCATCCGTGCGTAGAAGTCATCCGTGCGCATGCCCTATCCGTACGGATGGTGATGCGTGCGGATGGTGTTCCATCCGGATTGGTCATCCGTGCGTGTGACTGTCCGTGCGGGTGGCAACCCGTGCGGACGAGTTATTCGTGCGGACGACTTACCCGTACGGTTAGATTGCTTGGGTGGATAAACGTTCTAGTGGATTGTTTCTTCCTAAGATGTGTTTGTGTATGATGGCTTGTGCTTTGGAGTTTTCGTTGTAGCATTTAGAAATCACCAAAGTGTTTCTACCTTTCAAGCCGGCCGCGCGGACGGTGGTCCGTGCGTATGGTAGTCCGTGCGGACAGCCTGTGCGCGCGGGCAGGGTCAATCCGTCCGGATAGCCCGTCCGTGCGCACGGCTTGTCCGTGCGGGTGGGGTTTGCTCGATTTTCATTTTAAGGCCTTAGTATCTCATGATCCGATGAGTAATCCATTCAGAGGTCGTCCGTCCGGATTGCTCGTTCGTCGATACTCAAACCTCGCGTGGAAAGTGGGTCCCAAGGGTAGTCCGTGCGGGTGGCAACCCGTGCGTATGACCTGTGCGTGCGGATGGTAACCCGTGCGCACAGCTTGTCCGTGCGGGTGGCTAGTCCGTGCGGGTAGCCTGTCCGTGCGGACGACTGCTCTGGTTGTTCCGTTCGTCTACACTTGGTTTCTGTTGTCGTTTATCGAGACGTTCTGATTACGTGGCAACCACTTGGAGTTGTGTTCTCACCCGCGTGACTAGACCGGTTAGGAATCACCCTAACTTGGCCTGCCGGCGACTCAGAACGGTCGTTCCGGTTAACCCCGAAATCAGTTGTCTTGGGTACAACTCCAGATCTGGAACTAGGGTATCACTATTGACGAGCAAAACACTAGGACTGATCGGATTTGTACCGGTTTTAAGGGTAAAAGGAGAGAACTTAGGTTTATTTCTTTCAACTCTTTTATCCTTAGGAAAGTTTAGATCTAGGTGAAATTATTGTAAAAACTTGTAGAAATCGTTTGGATCTGAGATATTCTTGGTGGAATGAGGCCAAGCATGAAGTTCTTACGAACTTCATGGTGACGTCACCCATGATTACCTCAAATCCGGATGATTTCATGGTTAAATTTGAAGATTCGAAAGATGGAAGTGTGTAGAATCGTGTAGTGAACAAAGATGTACAAGAATCAGTGCAAGATCTTACCTGGATTGAGAGAAATCTGAGAAAAGGTGGAGAATGCGTGTGGTTCGGACGTCACTTGCCAAAAGTGGAAAAAGTGGATAGTGACCCGTGTATTTATAGGATGCCAAAAAGGGAAAGGGGGTGAGCCGTGCGCACAGCACGCACCCGAGCAGGTCATCCGCGCGGGCTGGCCACCCGTGCGGACTGGCAATCCGTGCGGGTTGGCCATGCGTGCGGATGGGCCATCCGTACGGATGCCACCACCTTGGGCGAGCTCGATGCGATGTTGATTCGGCTCGGATTTACGATCGGTTTGATAGGGTTTCCTAATTCAAATTACTTTCAGTCCCAACTACTTCTTATACGGTTCGACTCGGGATTCGAGTTCGGGTTCGATCATATTCGAGTTAGACTTCGAGTTCGATTGAGTTCGCTTGATTATCACCACACAACATAAAATAAACATGCACAAGTAACACGTAGGGCACACACACACGTATAGCTGACAAATAAAATACGAAATTCGAGTTTCGATCTGGGGTCGATTTGATTAGCTTGCTTGATTATCTTTATCGCATTGTTACTTCCTATCGTTCACAGTCGTAGATCGATCGAAATATGATTGGTGAGGCTTGATTATTGTAATGTACGACATTTACTCCACATAATCTAAATATAATAGAAACAATTCTACGAGTCACGTCGCGCGAATTCGGTCGTTGACTTTGACCTTGACTTTGACTTTCACTCGTGAAAACACGGGGTGTTACAGCCTCCCCTTGTTTAGGAAATTTCGTCCCGAAATTAAGCCGGAAGCTGTAACTAATTCGTGAATCACGTGTGGAGAATCGCCAAATTAGCCAGGATTTCATTGTATACAGATCTCAATTCGCATCAGATTCGATAAAGTTCTTCAAAATCTTTTTCTTTTTCTTTCAAAACCTTGATCATTGTGGGTTCTAGTTTTGAATTTGCTTCAGTTGCGATCCGTCTCGTACGACGTGCGGAATCCGTGAACGTTCGTGACCAAATACACAAGCAGCCATATAAATTGTGATTCTATTGATTAGGTTCCGGTTTGATCCGTTTCGATTGCGATTCCGACTCGTACGACTTGCGGAATCCGTGCACGAGTGAGATCGAACAGATAAGAACGCACAATTTTAACGTGATTCAATTTATAATCTGACGATTACAAGCTTTGAAAAATCACGTGAGAGACTTACTCTAGCTAGACTTTCTCTATCTACAATATTCGACCTTCAGCAGCTTCGGCGGTTTCTGTTGGCTTCCATACATATTATCATATTTCAAATTCTCTGAAATCTCTCTCGAATACTCTCCCTTTAGCTGGACGTTGCTCCTTCGTTAAACAGCTGTGGATATTTTTCCTTCATGTCGCTTTCGAGTTCCCAAGTGAACTCCGCGCCTTGTTTGCCTTCCCACCGGACTTTCACAATGGGAATGCGTGAGCGCCTGAGTTCTTTGGTTTGGCGATCCATGATTTCGACAGGCTTTTCCACGAAGTGCAATGTTTCGTTCACTCGTAAATCGTCTAGAGGAACATGTTTGGCTGGTTCGTAGATGGTCTTTCGGAGGTTTGACACGTGGAAGGTCGGATGGACATTGTTAAGTTCTTCCGGTAATTCGAGTCTGTAGGCGACTTTTCCGATCCTTTCCAGAATCTTAAAAGGTCCCACATACCGAGGCGCGAGTTTCCCCTTTTTGCCAAATCGGACTACACCCCTCCAAGGTGATACCTTTAGGAGTACGTAGTCGCCAATGCCATACTCACGGTGCTTGCGCTTTTTATCGGCGAGAAGCTTCTGTCTATCTCGAGCCTTCGCTAGGTTGTCCCGAATTTGGAAGATTTTGTCTGTCGTTTCTTGTAGTAGTTCCGGACCGGTTAGTTGCGAGTGACCGATCTCGTGCCACACAATAGGCGATCGACATCTTCTTCCGTATAAGGCTTCGAAAGGAGCCATCTGGATACTAGCCTGGTAGCTGTTGTTGTACGAGAATTCGACTAACGGAAGGTGTCTATCCCAATTACCACCAAAATCTAGAACACATGAGCGGAGCATGTCTTCAAGCGTACGAATCGTTCTCTCACTCTGACCGTCAGTTTGTGGGTGGAACGCGGTACTTAGATTAAGTGTCGTACCTAGTGCCGTTTGAAACGTTCCCCACAGCCGCGAAGTTAATCGAGCATCACGGTCAGAGATGATGTCACGAGGCGTCCCATGTCGACAAATGATCTCGTCTGTGTAGATTCGGGCTAATCGTTCCACCTTGTAGTCCTCTCGTATTGGCAGAAAGTGGGCTGATTTGGTCAAACGGTCAATGATAACCCAGATGCTGTCGTGACCTGATGACGTGGTTGGAAGCTTGGTTACGAAATCCATAGCTATGCTCTCCCACTTCCACATGGGGATTGGAGGTTGTTCGAGTAAGCCAGAGGGTCGTTGATGTTCGGCCTTGACTCTAGCACAGGTTAGGCATCTTCCGACGTAGAGAGCGATATCCCGCTTCATACCCGGCCACCAGTACCTATATCGAAGGTCATGGTACATTTTGTCAGCACCGGGATGAATAGAGTATCGGGATTTGTGGGCTTCGTCCATGATGATTTGTCGCAGGTTGGTTCGCTTGGGAATCCAGATTTTGTCTAAGAAATGGAATATCCCGTTTGATTTGCTCACAAGTTGGGCTCCATCGTGGTAGATTCTCTCTTTCTTCAGGGTGCGCTCGTTGAAACATGCATGTTGGGCGTCGCGAATAAGAGCTTCGAGATTATGCTGGGCTTGAACATTTCGAGTGCTAAGCAGATAACTCCGTCTGCTGAGTGCGTCGGCAACAACATTTGCTTTGCCTGGGTGATAACGAATCTCGCAGTCGTAATCGTTGAGAAGTTCTACCCATCGGCGTTGACGCATATTTAGTTCCCTCTGATTAAAAATGTGTTGTAGGCTCTTATGATCGGTGAAGATCGTACACTTGGTACCATACAGGTAGTGTCGCCAAATCTTTAATGCAAAGACAACTGCGCCTAGTTCAAGGTCGTGGGTTGTATAGTTCTTCTCGTGGATTTTGAGCTGACGGGATGCGTAGGCAATAACCTTGTCTCGTTGCATTAAGACACAACCGAGACCAAGGTTAGAAGCATCACAGTAGACAATGAAATTATCGCTTCCGTCGGGTAGCGTGAGAACAGGGGCATTGCAAAGCATGTATTTGAGGGTTCGAAAGGCAGACTCTTGTTTGGTTCCCCAGAAAAAGGGCTGGTCTTTATGAGTGAGAGAAGTAAGTGGTACCGCAATCTTCGAGAATCCTTCGATGAATCGTCGATAATAGCCCGCCAGTCCGAGAAAGGAACGGACTTCAGTCGGGTTCTTAGGCGTAACCCAGCTCTTAACAGCTTCAATTTTCGCAGGATCGACGTGAATGCCCTGACTATTTACGATGTGACCCAGAAATTGAACCTCCCCCAGCCAAAATTCGCACTTGGAGAATTTGGCGTAGAGTTGGTTTCCCTGAAGTAACTCGAGAACCAAACGTAGGTGCTGCGCGTGTTCGGATCTCGTTTTGGAATAGATCAAGACATCGTCGATAAACACGATGACGAAACGGTCAAGATACGGTTTACACACTCGATTCATCAGATCCATGAAAACAGCTGGTGCATTGGTTAGGCCAAAAGGCATGACAACGAATTCATAATGGCCGTAACAAGTGCGAAACGCTGTTTTGGGAATATCCTCCTCCTGTATACGTAGCTGATGATACCCGGAACGCAGGTCGATCTTCGAGAAACACGTAGCGCCCTGTAGTTGATCAAACAAATCGTCGATTCGAGGCAGAGGATAGCGATTCTTGATAGTCAACTTATTCAATTCCCGGTAATCGATGCACATCCGGAACGTCCCATCCTTCTTTTTGACGAAAAGGACTGGTGCGCCCCACGGAGAGGTGCTCGGGCGAATAAAGCCTTTCTCAAGCAATTCTTGGAGTTGGGTTGAGAGTTCACGCATTTCGGACGGCGCAAGTCGGTAGGGGGCTCTGGCAATAGGATTCGCTCCAGGAATAAGGTCAATGCGAAAATCGATATCACGTTTCGGAGGTAGTCCGGGAAGATCCTCGGGAAAGACTCGAGGAAATTCTCGAACCACTGGAACGTCCTTCACTTTCTTCTTCTCTTTCTTTTCCTTCTCCGCTGCTACGACATGAGCCAAGAAGGCCCTGTACTCCTTACGGAGATACTTGCTGGCTTGTAGGCATGATATAAGTTTGAGACCCTTCGAAGTAGTATCTCCATAGACGCACAATGAATCACCGTTGGCGAGGGAAAAACGAATCATTTTATCGAAGCACACAACTTCGGCATGGTTTTCGCGGAGAAAGTCCATGCCTACTATGACATCAAAGCTTCCTAGTTGCATCGGGATGAGGTCGATTGAGAAGATGTGATTGTTGAGCTCGAGTGTGCAATCACGAATAACAGAGTTTACAGCGACAGTTCTTCCGGTAGCGACTTCAACTTCGAATGCAGAGGAGAGTCGAGAGCGCTTACGACTAAGGAGTTTCTCAAATTCGAGTGACACAAAGCAATTATCGGCTCCAGTATCAAACAAACATGAAGCATAAATACCATTCACAAGGAACGTACCATTGACCACGTTGTTGTCGGCCTGGGCTTGACGCACGTTGAGATTGAAAGTTCTGGCACGTGCGGCCTGTTGCTGCTGCTGTTGCTGTTGCTGTGGTTGCTGCTGTTGCTGCTGGGGTTCTTGTTTCACCACCCTGTTCGGGCACATGTTGGCGAAATGGTTCGGGTCGCCACATGTGAAGCATGCTCTGGCTTTGACTGCGGGTGCCGGAGGCGCTTGTTGACCCTGTGGGGCAGCGAGTAGAGCTTGATTGGCAGGAGCTTGACGAATACGGCAGTTGGCAGTAAAGTGGCCGTAGACGTTGCAATGAGCACAGAAGCGGCATTGAATAGCAGTTGGATGATGATAGGTGCAAGTAGGGCAGAGTGGGTGTGGTCCAGTATATGCACGCTTTGCAGGGGGTGCATTGGCCCCAGGCGCCACTACTTGACGCTGTTGAGCAGGTACCGCTTGGATCGGTGCAGCAGAAATCGCACAGTTCTTGTTGGTGGAGTTGTTCTTTCTCTTGTTCTTTCTCTTGTTGCCTGAGGACGTGGGTTCAGTAGTTGGTGTAGTAGCAGTGGCTTGGTGCAGATGCTTGGAGGTCTTATCCCACATCCCAGCTTTGACCCTTTTGTCATTGATCTCAGCGGCCAGTAGATAGGTTTCTTCGATCGTGGTAGTCTTAGCCGCTTGCACGAAATCAGCGACGCAGTCGGGCAAGGCTCGGATGTATTTCTTGATGGTTATCTCAGGGGTCTTGACCTGGTCAGGACAGATAATGCTGAGCTGTTTGAAGCGAGCAGTGAGACCAGCATTATCTCCATCTTTCTGATGTATGTGCCAAAATTCATCTTCAAGCTTTTGACGCTCGTGAGGAGGGCAGAATTCCTCCAGCATGACTTCCTTGAGCTCATCCCACGACAACCCGTAGGCTGCATCATTCCCTCTCTTGTTCCTCTCGGCCGTCCACCAGTCCAGAGCACGGGACTGAAAGACGCCGGTAGCATTCAGAGTTCGAAGGTCATCAGGGCAACCACTTTGTCGCAGAGTGACCTCGATAGAGTCAAACCAGTGGAATAGAGCAGTAGGACCTCCTTCGCCTGTGAATTCTTTCGGCCCACATGACTTGAATTGTTTGAAGCTGAAAGGTCTCGCAGTAGCTTTGGGACCTTCAGTCCTTGATTCCTCGGATGACTTGCTGGCATTCTCGCAGACACCGCTCACAGCCTTTGCTACCGCTTTTGCGACGATGGACGCAAGGCGTCTGTCCCTCTTTTCCTGACGAGAGAGCCGATGATGGGATCCAGACGACATTGTCTGCATTAGACACCGCCATGGAATACTCAACATATGTATTCGAATCTCACCTCACACGTCTAGGACTACTAAAGCTCAGTAACACGCACCATGTAAACGCATATAGTCACAAAATCACAGAATTTCACAAAATCACAATAACACATAGAGCACATAATCACAATATTCCTAAACGTGTAAGCGCAATAGCAAGAAACACATATATTCCTAGTCACTAAGGCAGTCAGAAAACAGAAACCTAGTGTTCAGATTTTGCGAGTATTCGAAAGCAGTGCGACGCGAGTGAGCTGCAAATGGTGTGTCGAGTGAGTTTTGTGTTTTAGCAGAAGTACTAGTGTTGGGTCGAAACCAATAGTATCTCAAAATATTAACAAATAACAGAAAATGCATAAAACTTTAAAGATCGATAAATCGAAGGTAGATTGTCTATGGCTAATAGACTTCGACTAACCAAAGTAGCTCGACTATTCACAAGGACCTTGCACAACGACCTCCAGGACTATGCCTTGCCTCGATTCTTGGGCGTCGGCGCAATTCCCTTTGATTAGGTTGTGTCTTTAGCCCGTTGGAGTCCATCGAACTTTGGTGGAGTTTTGTATAAAAGCGGGACGAGTCGTCAAGGTTAGGGTTTCACCCCTATCTTACAACTCCCGTCCTTGTTTTTGATAAAAGTTGAGGAGATTATTCATCAAAATATGGATTTCACTCCTGGTTTGGTATAATTCCCCTCGTTTGTAGCTAAAAACGTAAGCTGATTAGGCAACTTTAGTCGAGAGTTTGCGGTTTTCACACCTATTCTCGGCCTTATTGCTTGTTCAAAGCTTGAAAATTCGAGTGTGGTGCTAGAAAAAGAGTGAGTGATAGCGACGAAATTACGCATACGCGTGAGTTGGTCTGTTGGTTCTCAACTATAGTCTAGGTCTCTAAGACTTCGACCCGGACTGGGTCGAGTCTTGCCTAATTCCCTATAGTTATGGCTCTGATACCAATCTGTCACACCCCAACCGATGGCGGAATCATCGGGGCGCGGCACTGAGCGAAACAGATTATCCAGAAGTTTCCATAACAACTATCATTACCATTCAATTTAAGTTAACATGTCCCATACCATGTCTCAAATAGCAAAACAAGTTATTACAGACAAAATCTAAACAAGTATTCTGTTCCGACAATTCAGATTTAAACATAACTAAATTATTCGTTGGTTTCTAGGACTCCAGTTCCTAGCTTCGATTTCACCACAGCCCGAGAAGCATATAAGCAACCTAGGCACCTGTCACATACGTTAAAGTAATGTCAATACATAAAATGTAAAGGTGAGCATACAAGTTTGATAATAGCATATAGAGTTCGAATTCGTTTACGCATAACCAGCACGTACACATAGTGAAATGAAGCACGTTAGTTATCGACATAGATCCATCGATACCAATGACTGCGGGTTGACTGCCCGAGGCAGTTCGCAATACACGATTACCACCGTAATCCATGCAAGTAAAAGATCCTTAACAACCCCCGTGGTAACGGGTGCTGAGTCCAAACTATAGTACTATCGTTGCTAAGGCAGGTAGACAGCATTCCATGTGTAAACATAACAAACAAGCATTCATAAGCCACGTATAACATGCGATAATGGTTAAGCATTAAAATAGCTTGAGTAGTGTGATAGTTGTAGTTTGAATAGTTGTAACGTATGTAACACCCAAAAGTGCTAAAGCAAAAAGGGTTCGAGTATACTCACAGCGATATGGATTGAAGGGAGCGCTTTACAGCGAGTACGTTTAGCCTGAATAGATTTGATAACATAACGATAAGTGACGCGAAAAACAGTACAGGTGAGGGTGGGTAGGAGGACTGATCGTGCGGATCAGTCATCCGTGCGTAGAAGTCATCCGTGCGCATGCCCTATCCGTACGGATGGTGATGCGTGCGGATGGTGTTCCATCCGGATTGGTCATCCGTGCGTGTGACTGTCCGTGCGGGTGGCAACCCGTGCGGACGAGTTATTCGTGCGGACGACTTACCCGTACGGTTAGATTGCTTGGGTGGATAAACGTTCTAGTGGATTGTTTCTTCCTAAGATGTGTTTGTGTATGATGGCTTGTGCTTTGGAGTTTTCGTTGTAGCATTTAGAAATCACCAAAGTGTTTCTACCTTTCAAGCCGGCCGCGCGGACGGTGGTCCGTGCGTATGGTAGTCCGTGCGGACAGCCTGTGCGCGCGGGCAGGGTCAATCCGTCCGGATAGCCCGTCCGTGCGCACGGCTTGTCCGTGCGGGTGGGGTTTGCTCGATTTTCATTTTAAGGCCTTAGTATCTCATGATCCGATGAGTAATCCATTCAGAGGTCGTCCGTCCGGATTGCTCGTTCGTCGATACTCAAACCTCGCGTGGAAAGTGGGTCCCAAGGGTAGTCCGTGCGGGTGGCAACCCGTGCGTATGACCTGTGCGTGCGGATGGTAACCCGTGCGCACAGCTTGTCCGTGCGGGTGGCTAGTCCGTGCGGGTAGCCTGTCCGTGCGGACGACTGCTCTGGTTGTTCCGTTCGTCTACACTTGGTTTCTGTTGTCGTTTATCGAGACGTTCTGATTACGTGGCAACCACTTGGAGTTGTGTTCTCACCCGCGTGACTAGACCGGTTAGGAATCACCCTAACTTGGCCTGCCGGCGACTCAGAACGGTCGTTCCGGTTAACCCCGAAATCAGTTGTCTAGGGTACAACTCCAGATCTGGAACTAGGGTATCACTATTGACGAGCAAAACACTAGGACTGATCGGATTTGTACCGGTTTTAAGGGTAAAAGGAGAGAACTTAGGTTTATTTCTTTCAACTCTTTTATCCTTAGGAAAGTTTAGATCTAGGTGAAATTATTGTAAAAACTTGTAGAAATCGTTTGGATCTGAGATATTCTTGGTGGAATGAGGCCAAGCATGAAGTTCTTACGAACTTCATGGTGACGTCACCCATGATTACCTCAAATCCGGATGATTTCATGGTTAAATTTGAAGATTCGAAAGATGGAAGTGTGTAGAATCGTGTAGTGAACAAAGATGTACAAGAATCAGTGCAAGATCTTACCTGGATTGAGAGAAATCTGAGAAAAGGTGGAGAATGCGTGTGGTTCGGACGTCACTTGCCAAAAGTGGAAAAAGTGGATAGTGACCCGTGTATTTATAGGATGCCAAAAAGGGAAAGGGGGTGAGCCGTGCGCACAGCACGCACCCGAGCAGGTCATCCGCGCGGGCTGGCCACCCGTGCGGACTGGCAATCCGTGCGGGTTGGCCATGCGTGCGGATGGGCCATCCGTACGGATGCCACCACCTTGGGCGAGCTCGATGCGATGTTGATTCGGCTCGGATTTACGATCGGTTTGATAGGGTTTCCTAATTCAAATTACTTTCAGTCCCAACTACTTCTTATACGGTTCGACTCGGGATTCGAGTTCGGGTTCGATCATATTCGAGTTAGACTTCGAGTTCGATTGAGTTCGCTTGATTATCACCACACAACATAAAATAAACATGCACAAGTAACACGTAGGGCACACACACACGTATAGCTGACAAATAAAATACGAAATTCGAGTTTCGATCTGGGGTCGATTTGATTAGCTTGCTTGATTATCTTTATCGCATTGTTACTTCCTATCGTTCACAGTCGTAGATCGATCGAAATATGATTGGTGAGGCTTGATTATTGTAATGTACGACATTTACTCCACATAATCTAAATATAATAGAAACAATTCTACGAGTCACGTCGCGCGAATTCGGTCGTTGACTTTGACCTTGACTTTGACTTTCACTCGTGAAAACACGGGGTGTTACATGAAGTAATGAAAGAATACATCGAAGATGCTTCTCATGATCAGTCTTGTTCTTCGAGTAGATGAGAATGTCGTCTATGAAGACGATGACAAATTTGTCCAAGTAGGGCTTGCAGACGCGGTTCATGAGATCCATGAATGCGGCAGGTGCATTAGTGAGCCCAAAAGGCATCACTAGGAACTCGTAATGACCATAACGAGTCCTAAATGCAGTTTTGTGTATGTCTTCATCTTTAACCTTCAATTGATGATAGCCTGACCATAATTCAATCTTAGAGAAGTAACTTGCCCCTTGAAGCTGATCGAACAGATCGTCGATTCTGGGCAAAGGGTACCTATTCTTGATCATGACCTTATTAAGCTCACGGTAATCGATGCACAGACGCATCGATCCATCCTTCTTCTTGACAAATAAGATTGGTGCTCCCCAAGGAGACGAACTAGGTCTAATGAAACCTTTGGCTAGTAGTTCATCTAGTTGCGTTCTTAATTCCTTCATCTCCGTTGGTGCCAACCTATAAGGTGCCCTAGCAACAGGTGCTGCCCCAGGGATGATGTCAATTCTGAATTCGACTTGCCTATCTGGTGGTAAACCAGGTAGTTCTTCAGGAAAAACTTCAGGGTATTCAGAAATGACGGGGATATCTTCTATCTTCGGTTTAGGCTCATCAATAATCACTTGTGCCATGTAGATGACACAACCCTTCTTTAAGCACTTAGAGGCCTTGAGCATAGTCACTTGCTCAGGCAGTCCATACTGGGTATCTCCCCGAATGGTAAGTGATTCACCAGACGGAGTCTTAATCACCACTTGTTTCTTGTTGCAGACAATTTGGGCCTGGTTATGAGATAACCAGTCCATACCCAAAACTATGTCAAAACCGGCTAACTTAAAGGGGAGTAGGGACAGAGGAAAAGAGTGGTTCTTAATGGATATAACACATCCATCTAACACGGTTGAGACGGTTTCTATGATGCCATCTGCTAACTCCACCTCATAATTCACTCTTAAGGTTTTGATAGGTAAATTCAGCAATTTGCAAAACTTATTACCTACGAAAGACTTATCAGCGCCTGAATCAAAAAGTACTCTTGCATAGACATCATTTACAAGGAAAGTACCTGTAATCACATTGTCGTCTAGAACCGCTTCCTTTGCATCCATTCTGAAGACTCTAGCATTTGTCTTCTTTCCTTCGTCGTCTTTCTTTGCATATTTCGGGCAGTTGGTCTTAATGTGCCCCTTTTCATTGCAACGGTAGCACGTTGCGTCTTTCAGCTTCTTGCAATCCAAGGTCTTGTGATCCTTGGACTTGCATATCCCACATGCAAAAGTTTTCGACTGGGTCTGCGAGTTTGATTCATACCTGCACTTCCCGAAGTGTTGTTTCTTGCAGACTTTGCATTTGGGCTTATCACCAGACTGATGCCCATCTTTCTTCGACTCAGACCCTTTCCTGTGGTCATTGTTTCCTCGATGCTTCTTGTTTGACCTCCGTGAATTATCATCTTCACGTTTTCTTTTCTCAGCATCTTTGTTCCTCAGCGATCTTTGTCTGACCGCGTCCAATGTGAGGGACAAAGATATATCAGCCACAGATCTGAAAGTAGTCGGTCGAGAGGCCTTCAGGCTTGCCTTTATCTCGGGGGCTAAACCCCCAATGAAACGAGCTATTCGTTTGGGTTCCGGGGTCACTAGATACGGAACCAACCTCGACATTGTATTAAAGCTCGTGAGGTAAGCTTGGCAATCTAGATTGGTCATTACCAACGAAAGAAAATCTGACTCAATCTTTTCGACCTCGTGCTGAGGACAGTAGTTCTCCCTGATGAGGGCAACGAATTGTTCCCAAGACATGTTGTACAATGGGATCTTCCCAGACGCCTGATGTGTGCTAAACAGACTATTAAAAACTAACTAAATTAGACTCTCTAAGCTAGACACTAAAAAGCTTTAATTCTAGACTCAACCTAAACCACACAATCGGCAAGTGTACCGATCAATGTAGTATAACCTAGGAAGTCCGGATATCGAACCACGAGACTCTATGTATTACGTAAATTAGACTCTGACTAGACACTGACAGACACGACTCAAACTATGTTTAATTGTTTGTGGGGGGGGGGGGTTATTGAAAACTAAGGAAATCTATATTAACTACTGAAATAACTAGAACTAGACTAAATACGAACGAAGACTAAAGACTTTTCTTATGAGAGAACAAGACCACCTAGACAAGAATCCTGGATTGTTTTTAAGAAATTACCAATTAAGTTAAATGCACGAGTTATGGAACCGGGATCGTTTGATACTAAACCTATTAAGAGCCATCTAGGCCCCTCGACCCTTCTCAAGGAGAAACCTGTGACGCTACCTAGGCCGTTAATCCTACCGGTTATTAGATTTCTTCCCAGTCCTCTAATTATTGTGTAAGTACCCTAATATTGACCTATTTCTTCCCAGTCCTAGATCTAGGGTAGTATGAAATAATAGATTTGACTTGATAGACTAATAGGACCGACAGGTAAGCCAAGACATAACCTTTCCCAAGGCCTATCTAAAGCAATTCGCCGGGTAAGACCTACCAATAGCCCCTCACTTCCCAGGTATTAGGACTAGTAGAACACTAAGACCTAGCAAATTATTATTAGTTACTTCTAGAGGTTATCGCGCGATTCTCCCTAAAGAGTGAAGGTTTTCTTATGTGATATAGACACTCACCGAAACCCTAAACCCTAATATGACCCTATGTTGTGATATAGACCGTCACTAAGAATCATATGAAGCAAATAACAATAATAAACCGAATCAAAGCACGCATACACATCAAATCATTAAATCAAACCTTTTACTAAACACAATCAATCCATAAACATCGTGCAAATAACAAAACCGGTAAAAACTTTATATTAATCCATTCATCAAAGTCTAGGTGGTTTAAAGGTTTAGCCAAGCATGTCTATAAACGAAAACAAATCAAAGATAATCAAACTAGAATTCATGGTAACAAGTTTCAAGAAAGGAAATCGACAAAACAAGGGATTAGAAAACCCGATAAATCTTCGATTCTTCGTCTTGAACTTGATCCAATGATTCCCGTGCCTCACGATCTCCGATTATGCTCCAAGATAGCTCCAAAATCGCCTCTTATGTCCTCTTGTTCGTAACTCCTCTAATGATGATGATTTTCTTGGTTTAAATAGTAAACCCTAATTGACAAACAAATCAGACGTAACATTCATACCAGTCGCGTAGCGCGACTGGTCTTCCCTTCTCGCTCGCGCTACGCCAACACCTCAAAAGTCAACAAAGTCAAGACTACCTCAGTCGCGTAGCGCGACTGAGTACGCCTTCACCTTAGCGCTACGCGAGTGCCTTTTTTTTCACAGAATGTTGCCTTTCAAACTCAGCTCCAACATCTCAAAACTCTTCAAAATAATTCTAACTCTTTTCACTTCATTCCAAGACATACACTTTCAGCATCAAGCTCGTTTCCACTCAATTTTCAGCCAATTATCATATCAAGACCTGGAAAACCGAACTTTGATCAATAGTACGCAATTCTAAATAAAACTATACTAGACATAACGATAAAATATACAAACTATACATGATAAAAGCATGTATTTTGCAATACATCAAATATCCCCACACTTACTCTTTTTTCGTCCCCGAAAAAGAATTGTGCAACGGAATCAGAGATAAATCATCACTTGGATCAAAAATTATTTATATCTTATTAAAACCAAAGCTTGCATTAGCTGCGATTGCGAATATACTGATCCTTTTAAACCCGAATCTAATCCTAAGCCCTTATCATGTGAATTTAATTTAAGTGCGGTCAATCCACCTAGGGTCTCACACTAGAATTTACGGTCCATCTACTCCCAACTCAAGCTTATAGGACTAAAAGAACGATCACTGGACCAATTCCTAACCGTTTTATATCAAAACCAAGAGAGTAAACAATCAACTTTTTTTTTTTTTTTTCATTTCTCATTTTTTTTTTCTTTTTCTTTTTTTTTTTAAATCATTCGTGAGACTAGACGATGCTTTCCCTTAACCCAGCGGTATTCCGACTGTAGAGTCGCTATCCCCAATCACAGATTACATAGGTCTCGGTACTTTTATTCGGCAAATCGATTTCACACATCCCAGAGGCAAACCGGCTGTAGAGTCGCTATCCCCAACTCGGAATACATAGGCCTGTGTTACTTTCATTTAGTTTCTAGCTCACTTTTTATTCTATTTTTTTTTAGCATGATCACAAACTCTAACGGTTTTAACTTATAACGGTGCCCCTTATACTATTATCGGCAGTTTTGATTTCCCATATTTCCCAGGCGAAAACCCACTAGCAGACCGACAATTTAAGGTATATTAGATCAAAGGGACTTAAAACCAAACCCGGGCCTATCCACATATCCCAAACTAGACGCAAGCTCGATTTATTTAATCTCATATTATTATTATTCAACCCAAGCAACAAATCACCATTTCTATCATTTTCCGCTTTAATTTGCAAACTTCTTTTTTATTCGAAAGACATTTTCTATTTTTTCAATTTTTTTTTGGATTTTTCAATTTTTTTAATTTTTTTTTTTGTGTTTTTCATATTATGACTCAAATATTTACAAGTATCTCATCCCCACACTTAGAGATTGCATTGTCCCTAATGCAAGAACGAAAATACGACTCAATACTACCTAAGAAAAGAAACTGCAAACGAAATAAAATTACAACAACAACAAAAAGGGAAACGACTTAGCTGGTTAGGACAAAAGTCAGTGCCAGCCGTACGAATCTTGAATCCCCCGAACGATCGTATAGCATTTCATTCGCGATCGTTGACTAGTCTGCTTGGGATTATCAAAATGGCAAGCTCAGAATCACCCGAATGGCAATTGGGTACGGGTGGTACTATCCAAACCTGCATAATCAAAGCAAAACAAAACCCAACGCAGTACCGACTCTAAAAAAAAACACGACTCAAAACTACTAATTTAGACTCATGGTACAAAATAAAAGACTCAAAAATACAAACTCTACAAATTAGTCCCAACTATTCACATACTCATGGAGGATCATGGATGTGCAACTCACCCTCCAACATCGTCCTCACTTTACGGGCTATAGCACTATCCTTCCTACCACTACCCGAATCACTCCCAACTTTTTCATATTCTCTCAACTCATCATCTGGTGGTTTGAATCTAAAAGTATCATCTCTATACTTATCCCCACACTGATCCTTGCTCAATGTCTCAAACCTAGACTCTAAACTCACCACCCTCTCTTCTAATTCTACCAACTTCCTACCCGGTAGATCCCCACACTTGAATCCTGTCACCTTTTCTAAACTCTCATCCCTCACATCTTTCTCTTCATTCTCACACTCTCCCACTACCGAGATTTCTTCCACTTTACCACTCGAACCTCTCGAATTCATGACGTTAAACACTACCGCTTCCTCGCCCGCTCCAAGTGTGATAGTGCCTAAAGAGACATCTATTAAAGCTTTAGCGGTGTTTAAAAATGGGCGACCTAAAATTAGCGGTATGTTCTCATCGGCTTCCATGTCTAAAATAACGAAATCGGCCGGAAAAACAAACTTATCTACCTTCACAAGCAAATTCTCAACTATTCCCCTTGGGTACTTAACGGACCGATCGGCTAAAGATAACGTCATCCGAGTAGGTGAAAGCTCGCCTAAGTCTAGCTTCTCATAAAGTGAAAAGGGCATCAAATTAATGCTAGCACCTAGGTCGGCTAAGGCTCTAGTGTTTGTGTTACTACCAAATAAACAAGGAATAGTAAACACACCCGGATCGGTAAGCTTTTCAGGAAGCTTATTTGAGACAATAGCTGAACACCCTCCATGCAACGGGACATTCGACAACTCTCCTAATTTCTCCTTATTCCTAAGAAGGTCCCTCAAAAATTTTGCATACTTAGGCATGGACTGGAGTGCCTCTATAAACGGAAGATTAATCTTCAATTGCTTGAAGATGTCTAAAAACTGCCCGTATTCCCTCGAGTATTTCTGATTCTTAAGGCGTGAGGGAAACGGAACATACTCATGATTCACATAAGGTGAAGGTCTAACGTCTATGGGCTTTTTCTCAACTTTCTTCTCACCCTGAGACTCACCGGGCTGTGCGGTACTTGCTGGGCGCAGCCTCGATTGCACTTTGCCGGGAGCCTCCATCTCTATCTCTTCATCTATAATATCACCATCCTCATCAACCTCTCTTTCCTCTACAACTCTCGGGTCTCCTACGGTCTTACCACTACGAGTAGTAATGGCATTTACTTGGGCATTAGGGTTTTGTTGGGTGTTACCCGCAAATTTACCGGGTAATCTCTCCTCTAACTTCTTAGCAATATCACCTACAACCCTAGAAAGGTCCTGGACCGCAGCTTGTTGATTCCTAAGCATGAGATCATGTTCACTAAGTTTCTTTTGGGTGCTTTGATCCCTAGCAACTAGCTGGCTCATCATAGCCTCCATTCTTTCCATGCTACCCCCTACATCGAAACTTGAACTTTGACCTATTTGACCTTGACTACTCGACCCTCCATTCTGAACCTGCCCATTCGAACTCCCATTAAAAAGTGAACCTAAACCCCTATTTGGATTTTGAGCTATTTGAAAATTAGAAGGTCCACTTGAGCGAAAATTGTCATTATTATTAAAGTTATTAGTATTACTTCGCCAACCCGAACCAAGAGTATTATTTCCAAACCCACTAGATTGATTTCTACCAAAACCTCCTCCCACGAAATCAACTTGCTCCTCACCGACTAGCACAGGACACGCACTCGTATCGTGACCTCCTCGACAAAACTCACACTTATCAATCTTAGCTCTAATCTCCTTAAGTTGCCTATCCATATTTTCCAAAACAGAGGCCAAACTAGGATCCATAGTGACATGGTTCACCCCTTGAGAGGGTGTGCTAGTAGTGGTATTTGAATTACCCCTTTGATACCTCTGATCGGATCGTGATTGTGATTGAGACTGTGCAAACGCCTCAAAACGCTCTAGACACTCAGGAACTGTAAGAATACCCATCATATGCCCCCCTGCATTTGTATCAAACCTATCACGAGTCTCTTGGGTGAGTCCATTGTAAAATTTCTCGCATAAGGCCCAATCAGATAGACCGTGCTGGGAGCAACGAGCACAAAGGGTTTGAAACCTTTCCCAAGCAAGGTAGTAAGGCTCGTCGGGCCCCATGCGGAAAGAATGGATCTCGTCTCTAAGCCGTGAAGCTTTAGCGGGCGGGAAATACTTATTCAGAAAGGCTTGACGAAGCCCCGCCCAGGTGGTAAAAGTACCGGTTGGTTGTGAGTCCAACCAAGTAGCCGCACGGCCGGCTAAAGAAAATGGGAAAAGCTGTAGGTATGTAGCATCGTTGGGTGCACCGCTAAGGCTAAAGGTAGCTAGCATCCTAGAGAAACGGTTAATGTGGCCCGGGGCGTCCTCATCGTCTCGGCCATGGAATTGGATACTATTGGTGATGGCCTGCATGGCATAAGATGGAATTTGCCATGAATTCTCATTCACTATGGGTGGAACGGTGATGGGTGAAGCAAGGCCGGTGAAATTCTGAGTGGCCTGCTGATGGACGGTTTGCCTAGGGTTAGCCATGTGTTCTAAGTTTTCTAGATGACTAGAGGTACTAGAAGTAGGGCTATTGGGTGGTGTAACCTTAGGTGAATGGTTTGGCGAAGGTGGTGGTGTAGGCGGTGGGGTGGGTAACGGGGTGAAATCGAAATGGGGAAAACGAGATGAAGATGTAGAAGTAACCTGGGGGCCTTCGCCCGATTGAGATGATGACTGCTTGACTGGTGGCGGTGGTCCGTGCGAGCGCAGATGTGGCATCCACTACAAGCAAAAACCTGAACACAAGAAAAGCAAAGACTAGTTACTACGACTCAAGACAAAAAGAAAAGACACAAAACAAAGTAAACACGTAGCACGTATTTGTCAAGTAAATCAATCAAAGCTAATAAACGCAATTACCAAGAGTCCCCGGCAACGGCGCCAAAAACTTGATGTGTGCTAAACAGACTATTAAAAACTAACTAAATTAGACTCTCTAAGCTAGACACTAAAAAGCTTTAATTCTAGACTCAACCTAAACCACAGAATCAGCAAGTGTACCGATCAATGTAGTATAACCTAGGAAGTCCGGATATCGAACCACGAGACTCTATGTATTACGTAAATTAGACTCTGACTAGACACTGACAGACACGACTCAAACTATGTTTAATTGTTTGTGGGGGGGGGGGGTTACTGAAAACTAAGGAAATCTATATTAACTACTGAAATAACTAGAACTAGACTAAATACGAACGAAGACTAAAGACTTTTCTTATGAGAGAACAAGACCACCTAGACAAGAATCCTGGATTGTTTTTAAGAAATTACCAATTAAGTTAAATGCACGAGTTATGGAACCGGGATCGTTTGATACTAAACCTATTAAGAGCCATCGAGGCCCCTCGACCCTTCTCAAGGAGAAACCTGTGACGCTACCTAGGCCGTTAATCCTACCGGTTATTAGATTTCTTCCCAGTCCTCTAATTATTGTGTAAGTACCCTAATATTGACCTATTTCTTCCCAGTCCTAGATCTAGGGTAGTATGAAATAATAGATTTGACTTGATAGACTAATAGGACCGACAGGTAAACCAAGACATAACCTTTCCCAAGGCCTGTCTAAAGCAATTCGCCGGGTAAGACCTACCAATAGCCCCTCACTTCCCAGGTATTAGGACTAGTAGAACACTAAGACCTAGCAAATTATTATTAGTTACTTCTAGAGGTTATCGCGCGATTCTCCCTAAAGAGTGAAGGTTTTCTTATGTGATATAGACACTCACCGAAACCCTAAACCCTAATATGACCCTATGTTGTGATATAGACCGTCACTAAGAATCATATGAAGCAAATAACAATAATAAACCGAATCAAAGCACGCATACACATCAAATCATTAAATCAAACCTTTTACTAAACACAATCAATCCATAAACATCGTGCAAATAACAAAACCGGTAAAAACTTTATATTAATCCATTCATCAAAGTCTAGGTGGTTTAAAGGTTTAGCCAAGCATGTCTATAAACGAAAACAAATCAAAGATAATCAAACTAGAATTCATGGTAACAAGTTTCAAGAAAGGAAATCGACAAAACAAGGGATTAGAAAACCCGATAAATCTTCGATTCTTCGTCTTGAACTTGATCCAATGATTCCCGTGCCTCACGATCTCCGATTATGCTCCAAGATAGCTCCAAAATCGCCTCTTATGTCCTCTTGTTCGTAACTCCTCTAATGATGATGATTTTCTTGGTTTAAATAGTAAACCCTAATCGACAAACAAATCAGACGTAACATTCATACCAGTCGCGTAGCGCGACTGGTCTTCCCTTCTCGCTCGCGCTACGCCAACACCTCAAAAGTCAACAAAGTCAAGACTACCTCAGTCGCGTAGCGCGACTGAGTACGCCTTCACCTTAGCGCTACGCGAGTGCCTTTTTTTTCACAGAATGTTGCCTTTCAAACTCAGCTCCAACATCTCAAAACTCTTCAAAATAATTCTAACTCTTTTCACTTCATTCCAAGACATACACTTTCAGCATCAAGCTCGTTTCCACTCAATTTTCAGCCAATTATCATATCAAGACCTGGAAAACCGAACTTTGATCAATAGTACGCAATTCTAAATAAAACTATACTAGACATAACGATAAAATATACAAACTATACATGATAAAAGCATGTATTTTGCAATACATCAACGCCTGTATCAACGATCTCCACCAGGCTAAGGCTTCGCCTTTGAATGATTGAGACACAAATTTTACTACATCCCTTTCAGCGCATCCGCTGATATCAACCACCGTGTCCATCTCATCCAGCCACGTCATATAGTCAATAGCTCCTTTCTCCCCAGTGAAATCCCAGGGTTTGCAGGAAACAAAGTATTTATAAGAGCAACCCTTGTCACGAGGTCCTTGATTCAAAACAATCTTTTGAGATGGAGCACTGTTGTGGTTTGAGGAGTGTCGATCATCATCTTTCCTTGGCTCTTCCTTTTTGGAGGGTGGCTTGCTGTGAGCCTCGGAATGAGTTTTAGGCTTTGAATGCGGTGTAGATAGGGTCCTACTCTGAGTCCCACTATATTCTTCGTACTGCCGCTCTAAGGCCTTTGTAACAGCGTCGTCTACTAACGCTTTTAGTTCAGCACCCGTTATATTAATTCGGGCGTCGTCATTATTCTCCTTTGGGTGACTATTAATTCCATCCGAGTCAGCCATTTTAATTTGAACTGTTGCATAAGACAATGACAATAGTTTATTTGGGAGTTTATCATAGAATTGTCTTTTATGGCAATTCATTAACCATGGTATACATAAACCATATTTGGTTAATTTGTTAATCATATTTATTTAGGATTTTTATTACAATTTATCCTAATTATAAAAACAATAACAGTTTTATTAGTGACACAAAAGGCCTAGTCACAAGGACATTTTTAAATCATAAGCTATGATTTCAGAGAATCAAAGCTTTTAAGGCTTGAACATAGTTCATTACCTTTTTCGGACAGGGAGTCATAGCTACCACTGTCTTTTGGCTCATGTAGAAATGAGCAAGGCCCGTAGGCACTATATTACCAATGTATGGTCAAAATATGATCATCTTAATTGATGATTTAAACCCATGATTCAGAGATCATTAAGTTGGGTTAGGAATCTTGTAAAGAATCCTATTTCAAAGATGACGTGTGTGATTTTTAACGAATCAGGTCTGCCAGGAGCGTTAACATGTTTTCAGATGTTATCTGGGATCTGAATCTTTTAAACAGGTCTTACCATCTTGGCCAGGTCTTTACAATGACACTCAGGCTAGGTTTCACTCTTAAGATTCTTATTAATATTTAAAATAGGCAGATTATTATTAAAAGGAATGATTTTGATTTATTTATTTCATGTAATATATTTATGAATATAATAGCAAAAATGAAATTTATAACTTAACATTCCAATAATCATAAAAAGTACACACTGCCCTAAACAGGTCTTTTTAACAGAACACTTACCTACGCAGGGGTCACACTGAAATACTAGTCCACGCAGGGACTTAAATAAACAACATACCCTCATAGGGGTTAACAGAAAGATAGGCCCACGCAGGGGCTCAAAAGACAATCATACCCACGCAGGGGTCAAAACAGTAAGACATGCCCACGCAGGGGATCAACCGGAACAAGGAAAATACAATCAATAATTGAAGGATTCAATGGTCCTTCTTGCTCTTCCCTTTTATTAAACTTGTCAGTCCCTGGAAGAAACTTTGTCGCTCCCTGCGATCTCTGTGAAAGTCTCGCTCGACCTGGTCCAATCTTAAAAGAATTTCTTCCCGCTCGGGTGGGGAAAACCGTGGCGGCTGCGATTGTGTCCGAATTATAGGTCTAGCAGGTATCTGGTACCCATGAGTTGGGTACCCTACTCCCCAAGGAGCTCCATACGGTCCTTCCGGGTTACAGGCGTTGTAATTGGCCGCTACCAAGTATGGGTCGGCTTCAGCGTAATTATAGTTGGTGTGAGTCAGCTGCTCATACGGGTTGTACGCCATAGAACCAGTGTAGGCAGGAATTGGGTTATCATAACCCATCGGTGGTGGCTGCGGTGCAACTGGGTTTGAAGGTCCACCCATATGCGGTTCTTCCTATAGTGGCGGATAATGACTGCCACTTGAGTGTCGAGGAGAGCTGAAGTGAAAATCTCCTCCACGCGCGGACATTCGCGCGCCTGTCCTCCTACGCCTTGGCGGTTCTGGAGGTGCTTGATTCACTGGCGGCGGTGGAGGCGGTGGAGTGACAGCCACAAAACGTGAATCCCTAGAGGGATCCTGCTGCTGCTGGTGAGGCGACGAATGATGCGAGGGTCTAAAATACCACTCGAACTGATTAAATCGTGCCTGGTAACTGTCCGGACCACGGTAGGGTGATCCATGAAAAGACGAACCATCGGAGACCTCGATAGGATGGTTGGGGGTCCCGGTTGCAGGCTCAACGGGATCCGTGTCCTCGTCCATGTCTTCTGCATGATCGCCGGAGAAATGATCCTCTGGCCCCAATGGGTTAAAACCCACTGGTTCTTGTATGTAGTTTGCCGGGTTAAACCGGCCTTGAAAGACGGGTGTGGGGTCTCCAAAGGAATGGTGCGATAGGGATCGCTGTAGAGGTATATAAGAAGGTTGAGGGTTATCGAGCTCATTTTCTGACTGTGGACCATAAGAGTTATGAAAGGGAGGCATCGAACTGTGTGAAACAGACCGTCTAGCAGGCTCAAAAAGGTTCCTCCTGTTCTCTCGAGGATCAGCACTCGCAGTGGCGGAAGGAGCTCGCGTGTGCGAAGGTCCTGCTTCGTGATCATTAGGGGCTGTGATTGGCCCCTTGCCTCGTCCTCTTCGTCTGAAAAATCTTGGCGGCATATTTTTAGACCTGTCAATATAACATAAGATAACAACAAGAATATATATAATAAAATACAAAGTTAAAAATAAATTGAAACAAATTTGGATTGTTCCTATGTTCTTTGTCTAGACTCGAAAATTTTGGAATGTGCAATTGTGTAACAGAGATTAAACACAAAAGACTAGTTTTTAATTCACTCAGCGTTGGCTCTGATACCAACATGTCACACACCGATATTTCCACGTTTGACCGGTGGGCCCGGTGGGGGAGTATCGTGACGTGGTTGGCAACATTACTGTCAAACAACACAATATTTAATATGCACAGCTGAAGCAAATGAAAGATATAATTCAACTTTAATAATTTGTAATATTAAGTATCACAATAGTCAAAAGTTTATCCACAGAAGGATAAAAAAATAAATAGGAAACAGTAGTTCAACAGACTTTAGGCATCTTAAGCTTGCGAGACTCTTTTGATGCTAAGGAGAAATCCAGCCTATTACGATTAGTACCTGCATTTAATCTTTTTGGGAAAATACGTCAGTTTACACTGGTAAATACATTCAACCGACTCATTTTGAAAAGTTTAATAAAATTGATTTGAATGCATTTGGCACAAACTTGGGATAATTATTTAAATATATAATCTCGTAAAAGAATTACATGTTCCTTATTCGTTCAGTAGCCCGGGTCGTGCCGGGTTAAAGATCAATAGACACACCACATTATTTATTTGGCACTGACGGGTGTACGCCTACACCCCGTGCTTAGGTCGTGGCCATTTCGTAAAATGATGCCAAGGATATCCGGGACATGGTCATTAACCTCCCAAAGGCTTTAAGCAAACAAAACAATTTAAACGGGCCTATCAAATATCAATTTAACCATCATACGTGGAAAGATTTAATGCCCGACCAAGCGGTATTTTATATACCGTACCCCAAGCCCGTATAGGGAAAATAAGTTAAAAGTATTTACCTTTGCAAGTATAATTCACAATTAGCAAATGCGGGTAGCTTTTACCGGTTCTCCTATTCTGGAACAAAGGTTTATAATAACCTATTAGAATCCTAACGGTCTTTAGTTAAGCTTAAGCTTAGACCGATTAGTTTTTAAAGATACGGTTCGAACGCGTGATTAAGCGAAGACCGGAATAGAATGTGATTTAGACCCGAAAAGTTTAAAGACTTGTCTTATATGGGTAATCTAAACACATTCTAGATTTTGAGATAAAACCGATAAGGTTTGACCCGTTTCGGCTAGTTTATGTAAACTAGTTACATAAGCCGAACCGTACGCGCAAGAGGCGTAACGGGTAATCATAAGGGTCCTAACCAGGTTTCCTAAGTTAATATGCCTCAAATATGTTGTGATATCAGTAGGATACCTTCCATTATGCCCAAAACGAATTTAAACACAAACTATGCCCCGAAGGGCATTTTGGTTATTTATAAGGTTATAAAAGAGTTCAAGTATTAACCTGAGTTACAGGTCTGATATAATCAGCAAAAATACTTAATTTGATAAGTTATAACAGTAGGGTAATGCATATATGTGAAATTTATCAATTATAACCAAACTATGCACCGTAGGGGCATTTTGGTAATTTCACATAAGCCGAAAAGCTCAAATCTGAAGTCTGAGTTAAACAAATTTTTCTTACTGTTAAAATATTATAATTTACCTAAAATATCAGTAGGTATCAAACCTTGTATGTTTAAAATAGTTTTAGTACATACTATGTGTTAAAAACGCTTAAAAAGGCGATTAGAAGCCGTTTCCGGGTTCTATATAGAAAGCTGATATTTTTATTATTCCAAAAGGTTTAAAATAATTTATTTATCATATAAAATCAGTAGCAAAAGGTTTGGGATCGAAAATATATGTAAAACTCATTTTATAGCCCGAAAGGGCAAAACCGACAATTACCGAATCAAGCTTATAACCCTAAGTTATGCTCAGCCTAAAATTAATTAAAAATCTTCAAAAATCCCAAAATAATATATTACATCAGTGGGTAAAAATTTTGATATCAAAACGTAGGTTTAAATAGGCTATATGCTAATTATGCCGTTAAATCGTTAAAAAGCTTTCTAATTACGCTAATGAGCATAACTCTCAATCTACACCTCAAACTTATGTCAAATTTTGGGTACAAGTTTATATATCAGTAACTAAGGTTTCTACTCTTTTACATTTTTAAAAATCACGTTTTATGGTGAAAAGGGCATAATGGTCAACATATGAGCAATTAACGGAATCATGCATATTAATTGGTTAACTATTGAACCAAGGTGTATAATCACGGAGGGTTATACTAGCATGTAACCTGGTCCAATCAAAGCTCTAAGGCATTTCTAAAACATGCTTAAACGGGTCAGAACTGAAAGTCAAAGAAAAAGTCAAATTATGCGACTTTCGGTTCCGAACCGGGTCTCTACTGAAAATTGTCGGGTTGAACATGTTTAGACATGTTCTTACACTAATTACCAAGTTATATTAATGATCAAACAGGTTGTAGGGGTCCTACATTGCTAATTATGCATAAATTGGAAATTAAGCATTCTGTTGACTTTTTAATAACAAGTTTGACCCGACATTAGACCTAGTTAGAGTGGGAATCAGAGGGTGCCCTTTTAAGGGTTTAATGCCCACATAATTACCAACTTATAACTACTTTCAATTCAACTAATCACTGAACCATCAATGATTAATCGCTAAGTCAACCGTTAATTACGACGGTTTGACTTTTAAGCTAAAACTAAGCAAAAACTTAACTAAGAAAGGTTAAGCATACTTACTGAAGTCCTATGCACGATTAGGAAAGACTTGGGTCTGCTCTTAAGCTCCAAGAAGCTCCAGAAATGCAGAAATGAGGTGTGAAGAAATGGTTGCAACCTTGTGGCCTTTTATAGTGTTCAAATCTTCATAGATTATTGACAAATCATGCTAGTAATGGCCATGGATCATCAACACATGTCCCTAAGGGCCTAGGGGTTGTTTAGGGGTCGCCCATGGAGTGAAATAACTGATTAAAGTCGCTTAATGCGTGAAACCAGGCTGCTGTCTAAAGTTTCTGCAACTGGGCGTCTGACGCGGCCCGCGTAAGATGTTGTTAAGGGTTACGCGGCCCGCGTGGGCCTTGTATTCAGATTTAAACATTTTCAAGTTGTTGCATATTGTCCCTTGGCCTTTCGAAAGGTCACCCAACTTTATTTCTTGCAATTTGACCCCTTCACATTTACTTACAAGGGCTTCAAGGCTTATACCCACTTTATTTAGTCCTTGATCACTTTGTTATTCCCCCGAAAAGTCATAACTTTCAACGTTGACACTTTAACCCCTTGTATACGAATTTGATCATAACTTTCTCATACGATAACGAAACTTTATGAAATTTATATCGTGCATTCTAGTGAGCATAATTAATCGTTACAAAGCTTTGGGTTTGTTAAAAGGTCACTCAGAGGTATAACTTAAACATGTTGACACATTTAACCCCTGTAGTTTGTAATCTCTCACTTTCTTTCATATTTAGCTTCGTATGATCCATGATCTATTCGTTTGAAGGTATGAGCATCATGTAGGGTTAATGTACAATATATTTATTCACTGTTGACATTTAGAATTCGTATATTCACATACTTTCCATGATTGTCAACTTTAATCCTTCTAGAACATTCTTTCACACGTTCAAACCTATGACACGTGTCAACACATTACAGGACGTGAATTTTCGAGGTGTTACATCAATCATGTACATAACAAGTGTAATCACTTCACTATGGTTATAACATGCTCAAATTCCAACCAAAACAACCAATCTTACTCAGAATCATTCTAGAACAATATACATTGTTTAAACAACCTACTCTTAGAACAATATCTCTTTGATTTGCCTGTTTGACACCTCGACTTGCCCGCTTGTTTGCGGGTGATAGGGGGTAGCAATTCTATGGTCAACACCAAACCGTTTTAAAAGTTTTCCAAACCGAAAGTTTTTGAAATGAGATCCTCCATCACTTATGATGACACGAGGAATCCCAAACCTTGAAAAAATATTGGTTTGAACAAAATTACAAACCACATAATGGTCGTTTGTCTTGGTGGCTATTGCTTCGACCCACTTTGACACATAGTCAACGGCCACCAAGATATACAAATTGCCATAAGAATTGGGGAATGGGCCCATGAAATCAATACCCCACACATCGAAAATATCTACAACGAGGATTGGTTGCATGGGCATCTCATCCCTTTTTGAAATACCCCCTAATTTTTGACACTCTATACAATTCTTGGAAAACTCATTTGCATCTTTAAAAATAGTTGGCCAATAAAGACCACTATTCAACACTTTATGACCCGTTTTGTGGCCACTAAAATGACCACCACACGCAAACGAATGTAGATGATGCAACACGCTTGGAATTTCCTCGTCATCTATGCATCTTCTAATCACTTGATCCGCACACTCTTTCCATAAATGCGGTTCCTCCAACCGGTAATACTTGATTTGAGACATGAAGTGTTGCCTCTTCCGTCTATCCCAATGTGCCGGTAAGTCACCTGTAACAAGATAATTCACAATGTTAGCATACCAAGGCAACTTATCCAATTTCATAATATGCTCATCGGGAAACGACTCATTGATCTCTAACGATTTAGGATCCTCATCAACCATCAACCGAGACAAATGGTCCGCTACCACATTCTCGGTACCCTTTTTGTCCCGTATCTCCAAATCAAACTCTTGGAGCAACAACACCCATCGGATCAACCTCGGTTTTGCATCTTTCTTCTCCATGAGGTACCTAACTGCAGTGTGATCAGAATAAATAATTACTTTACTACCCCATATATATGCCCGAAATTTATCCAATGCATATACCACCGCAAGTAGCTCTTTTTCGGTGGTGGTGTAATTCAACTGTGCCTCCGAAAGAGTCTTACTCGCGTAGTATATGGCAACGGGTTTCTTGTCAACCCGTTGTCCCAACACGGCCCCCACCGCATAATCACTCGCATCGCACATAATTTCAAAAGGGAAAGACCAATTTGGCGATTGCAAGATTGGGGCCTCAACTAACTTTTCTTTTAATTTGTTAAAAGCGTTTTGACAATTTTCATTAAAATCAAACGGTTGGTCTTTTAACAACAAGTTACACAAAGGCTTGGTTATATCACTAAAACCCTTAATAAACCGTCGATAAAAACCCGCATGACCTAGAAGTGACCTAACACCTTTAACACTCGTGGGATATGGCAAAGTAGATATAACTTGCACCTTTGCACGATCAACCTCTATCCCACGACTCGACACCACGTGTCCCAACACGATTCCCTCTTGAACCATAAAATGCCTCTTTTCCCAACTTAGGACCAAACTAGTTTCAACACACCTTTTTAGTACTTTATCCAATTGGTCCAAACAAGCCTCAAATGATGATCCAAAAATTGAGAAATCATCCATGAAGATTTCCAAAGACTTCCCCACCATATCTGAAAAGATACTCATCATACACCTTTGGAAGGTGGCAGGGGCGTTACATAATCCAAACGGCATTTGCCTAAATGCGAAGGTGCCGTAAGGACAAGTAAATGTAGTCTTTAATTGATCTTCTGGATGGATGGCAATTTGGTTATAACCAGAATAGCCATCTAAGAAGCAATAAAATTGTTGCCCCGACAATTTCTCAACTATTTGATCAATGAACGGTAAAGGAAAATGATCTTTGGAAGTTGCGGTATTCAACTTCCTATAATCAATACAAATTCGCCACCCGGTTACCGGCCGAGTGGCTACCTCTTCACCTGCGTCATTTTTGACGACTTGTATACCCGCTTTCTTGGGAACCGTCTGTGTTGGGCTCACCCATTGGCTATCCGAGATCGGGTAAATGATACCCGCATCGAGCCATTTCAGCACTTACTTCTTCACTACCACCCGCATATTCGGATTTAATCTCCGTTGTGCATCTCGAACGGGAGTCACATTCTCTTCCGTGATGATTTTGTGCATCACCACCGAGGGACTAATACCCTTTAAATCAGCAATGGTCCATCCAATCGCCATCCGATTAGTGACCAAAACACCCATCAATTTATCCTCTTGCTCCTCGGTTAAGTTTGATGCAATGATAACCGGGAGTGTCTTGCCTTCACCAACATAAGCATATTTGAGATGCTTAGGCAATGCCTTCAATTCAACCTCCGGAGGCTCTACTAACGACGGCTTCAACTTGGTATCAATGCTCTCCGGTAAACTCTCAACTTGGTGCGTCCATGTCGGTTTTCCCTCTCTAACCGCAAGCACCTCTAAACTTTTCACCTCCTCGTCTATGCTCTTATCCATTTCCACCTGTGACCTGTCAAACATATAACAATCCTCCATTGTGTTTTCCCCATCTACGACTGTGTCGCAAAGAGGTATACACGTGTCAACGATGTCCTCCATATAGCATTCATCATCAACTGGAGGGTTCGTAAGTCCGGGAAAAAACATGCAACCTCAACCTTCGGTTTCCAAATGTCATGTCAACCGTTCCTGTTTTGCAACCAATTTGAGAAATTGCGGTTGCTAAGAACGGTCGACCCAAAATCACCGTAGGTTGCTTGGTTGGGTCCTTGGCCACATAA
The DNA here is from genome assembly GCA_030545235.1 of Helianthus tuberosus. NCBI lineage: Eukaryota > Viridiplantae > Streptophyta > Magnoliopsida > Asterales > Asteraceae > Helianthus > Helianthus tuberosus. The sequence continues at coordinate 171,173,356 of CM060414.1, read as the reverse complement.
TCCAGTACTAAAAAGTCCACTGGATAGTAAAAATCCTCGATTTTCACTATCACATCCGAAACAATTCCACGGGGTAGTTTAGGTGTCAAATCGGCTAACACCACGGTGGTGTTTGACGATTGAAGTGGACCAAACTCGTATTGGTCATACAAACTACCACGGTGGTGTTTGACGATTGAAGTGCACCAAGATCTAGAAGTGCCCGGTTGATTTTAAAATCGCCTACTTGAATTGAAATGATAGGCGCACCCGGATCTTGGAGCTTAGGTGGAAGTGCACCCGAAAGAATCGAACTCACATTTTCGGTTAAGTCTAATTTTTTTGGAAATTTATGAGTTCGTTTTTGAGTACACAATTCTTTCAAGTATTTAGCATAAGACGGTACTTGTTTGATTGCATCCAAAAGAGGTAAATTAATTTTTACTTGTTTGAAAATTTCCAACAACTCTTCTTGTTGTGGACCTCTTTTGTTTACAACCTTCTTCAAAGGTCCCCTTAATGCTTCGGGATACGGGGCGGTATTACCCTCCACACCCTTTTCCTTAGCCTTAGGGACGGGTATGGTCACAACGGGAGTGTTATTATTCTTTTTCAAATCACTTTTATTTTGACCCGTTTGACCCGTTTGACCATCCTCATTTTCATCCTCACTAGCATCTTCCACCACCCCTTCAACAAACTGGGGTGGCGGTGTTTTGACACCATTATCAACAACTCGACCACTACGTAAAGTAAGTTTATTAATTGGTACCTCACGTGTGTTCCTTGAGCTTGACCCTTGATGCTTAGTGTTCACCGCTGTGTCACTTGGAAGCTTTCCTGTGCTTCCTCTCATTTGAGCCATCTCCCCCGCGAGTTGGCCCACTTGCTTCTCTAATGCCTTTTGAGATTTATCCCTCACTTCAAACTCTTTCCTCACTTCGGCTTTGAACTCGTGGTGTGAATTAGTTAGAGTACTTACAGCATTCATGATAGCATCAAATTTCGAATTAATCGAATCATCACCTTGGGAGTTAGAAGCATTACCCCCATTTCCGCCTTGGTTGTAACCACGTTGATAATTACCTTCACGGTTTTGATACCCTTGGTTACCCCCTTGATTGTAATTCCTTTGGTAACCCCCTTGGTTACCACCTTGACGATTGTTGTACGAGGACCCACCTTGACCCCCTTGATTACCTGATTGAAAATTCGGGTTCATTTGATTCGAGGCATTACCATACCGGAAATTAGGGTGATTTCTCAAGCCCGGATGGTAAGTGTTGGAGTTCATGTCGTATTGCTTTCGATCCCCATACACTTGGTTTACCTCCTCGGTGTAGTCACTCGATCCCGTTGGACATTGTTCGGTTTTATGCCCAATATCTCCACACACTTCACATACCGCGAATTGTACCGCGTTCACTTCCTTCTTCTTAATACGAGCCATTTCCCATTCTAAGGTAGAAATTCGATCCTTAGAATCAAGATCGGGAAGTGACCGGGAAACTGGATGTTTCTTAGCTCTATCGGCCGATTCCTTCTCTTTTGACCGTTTGCTCATCCGCTCCAAAAACTCCCAATCATCGTCTTCATGATTGCTCAAAAGAGTCCCGTTACTCGTCGACTCGAGACGATTCCATGTTGTGTCATCCAACCCTCGCACAAAACACTTCACCAATTCCCACTTTTCTATTTGGTGATGTGGGCATCTCCGCATCAATTCTTTAAATCGAGTGAACGCTTCATGTAACGGTTCACTCGATAGTTGCCGAAACGACCTTATTTCATCCCTAGCATCGTCGGTCTTCGCCATCGAATAATACTCGTCTAAAAAGGCTTGCTACATTTCACCCCATGTCCGGATGCTATTCGCCGGAAGTGTGAGAAACCATTGTTTTGCCTTGTCTTTCAACGAAAATTGGAACAAGCGAAGTTTGACCTCCTCTAGTGCAAAATTGTGTCCCCCAATCGTGTTGCATATCGATGAAAATTCTGCCAAGTGTGTATACGGTTCATCATTAGACCTCCCATTGAAATGGGGAAGTATATTGATGTAATGCGGTTTACAATCGAACATTCTTCTTTCGCACACAATCGGTGAATCATTCTCGGTGACCACCGGTCGGAAACGGTCATTCACTCCCCGTGGAGGTTGTTGACGACGTTGTGGACCGTTAACCTCTTGATCGACCGGTCTTCGATTGTCTCTTCGGTCACCTCTTCTATCCCCACCTTGATTTCTACCTTGGTTGCCTCTTTGGTTACCACCTCCCACGAAACGAGGAATCCGATTAGGGTTACCATTGTTGTTATTGTTATTGTTGTAAAACCCATCATCTCGGTTCTGTTGGTTGTTGTTTCATGGTTGACGGCTGTTTCCGTAACCATCATTTCTCGCGTTCTCGTACCCATAATCATCATCCCCCACAAAGTTGGCATTTTGATAGCCGAACTCGTCATCTTCAAAGCCTCTCGCATTGTAGACATTCCCCCTATTCACGTATCCCCAATCTTCCTCGTCATTAACCTGATCATCATAATATCCCCCATCGTCCGAATTTTTCGTATGTATGCTCACATGTTCCGGTGATTGATAACCGGGAACACTATATGGTTCGTCATCGGGGATGGCGTTCCTCAAATCGTCTATGTTGAAGAAGGGGTCTTCGTTCGCGGGATTGCCACGATCTCGATTACCTCGACGATCGGAATTGACATTCCGGTCATCAAGATTGATGGGTAGGGAATTGTGTCGATGAAGGTTTTGTTGTTGGGTTGTTCGTTGGGTGTTATTGGGATTTTGATTTTGAAACGGTGGTGTGGGTGGTCCATTGTTGTTGTTACCACCCGGTCGCTCTTGAGGCATGGGTTGAACATTTTGAGCGGGGTAAAAGGTTCCTCGGGATTGGAATTGGTTTTGGTTGAGGTTTGGGTGATTGGAGTTTTGGTTTGCCATTGAATCGATTTCAATGGTCGGTGTGAGTTGTGGTGTTTGGTTGGTTTGATTAGAAGCAAGTGTTGCTTCTAACCGGCTTGCTAGATTTCTCCTTGCAACTATTTCGATTTCCGGTTCGTAGACTAAAGGTGAAGTCCTCCCGGAGTTTCGCGTATGCATACACTACCTGTAACTTGCACAAGTAACACACCCGCGTAACAAGGAAAAAGACAAAGTGCAAAAAGAAACTAAACAATTTAAACAGATAATCACGAAATTCAAACAATAATCCAAACACAAAGCGCACGCACTCCCCGGCAACGGCGCCAAAATTTGATTGGATTATCGCGCTCCGGTCAAAGATAAGATTTATAAGCCCTAATTACCCTTAACAAATAGCTAGTGGTAGCAAGGGGTCGAACCACGAAGAGTATGTGGTTTGTGTATGGATTCGACTGAATTATAGAGAATTGTCACAATTATGAAGCTTGCCAGATATTTTTGTATTTTTGTTTAGTAGAAAGATGTGAATTTGAACTACTGGAATTGGATTAATTAATTAACAACTACTAATTAACGATTGCAAGAAAATTTGATTAATAAACGATAATGAGAAAAAGGGTTCACACCCGGTTTCGGTAATCGTCAACCTAGGGTTTCTACAAGTTTTTAGATTCAACTCAAGTGTGTATGATTAGCGGATTTAGTGTACCGTGACGTAGGTGCTAATAACTATCAACGTTTCGAGAAACGGACAAGAATACACTTTATGATCAACACAAGTAAAACCTAACCAAGACAATGCATACTACACATAACCATTTCGTAAAGTCATAACTTTTAACATCGTTCGACAATTTACGAATACGAAACAAATGCAAACTATTGTCAAAGGTTTCAAAAATCAAACACAAATTGTCACTAAGTTGAAACAAGAACAATTCGAAACCCTAAAATTAACAACTACCTACACCGGGGTGAAACCGAGATGATTAGCCGCTCATGGTTGAAGAAGCTTGATCACCGGATGTTGAGAACTCGAAATTGAACATCTTGAAGCCTTGAGAATGGTGAATGATGAGGTTTGGTGAAAGATGATGATGGTAGAAGGATTAGGGTTTGTGGAATGATTGATTGTGAAGATGGTGATGGTGATTCTTGATGATCTTCAATGATGGTGATGATAGATGTGTAATAGAGATGGAATGGTAGGTGAATGATGGCTCCCAGATGAATTCAAACCCTTAGCAATAGTGTAACTCCCGAGTTAATGCAAAAAGGACCAATGGAAATCGAGTTTAACCCAAAAATCACAAAAGTTCACGTTCTGAAAAACTACAACCCGTCGGCGACGGGTGCGGGGCCGTCGGCGACGGGTTCCCCTTGTGTGCTTTTCTGCCGACGCCCTATATTGCTGGATACGAAGTTTTTGGCCGACGGGGTTATCTAGAGCCCGTCCGGGACGGGTTATACCCCGTCGGGGACGGCCTCTTGAACACCACTTTCCATTTTTTTTCATTTCTCGCACTCCCGGTTGATCCGTAACGTGTCCCGTACTCCGGTTTTCGACTCGATGACTCGTAAAGCTCCCGAAAAGCCCTTAAACTCCATCAAACTTGCATAAACACAAATCTAATTAAAAGTAGGCCATTCAAGATTAAAACTCATATAAAAACATAAAGTTATACGATTACGAGCACCGGTTTTCAACCACGTATCAATTAATCACGCATGTCATATAACAAATCACGCACGTTGTTGTACGTGAAGTACGTAAGCCGTAATGTACGATATACTTTCTATATATATATATATTAGTTTTTAACTCGTGTATTACACGGGCAATTATGATATTTCAATGTTACTAATTAAAATATGTTGGTTTTTGTGATAAATTCAAGTTAGTTGTGCGAACTGTCATATGGTAATAAAAATACGTCAACTATTTGAAGTTTTTTATATATTATATAATTTCTGTTCTACAACTTTGTGTAAGACACGAGTCTATAACCTAATAGCGTTTGTATAAAAAAACTTTTGTTAAAATTTAGATCCTTGAAAGTCTAAGTCTATCCGTAGTGGGGCGCGAAGGAGGAGATTTTGTGCATGATGGCGCCCCATAGCGCCTGCCGCACCATTACAAGCGGCGCTATGGGGTGGATTTTGGTTGCTGGCGTGATGATCTTCGTGGCGTGAAGGAGGAGATGTTGCCATTTTTATTTTCATTCAATAAAAATAAAATAATTAATAGAAAAGGTAATGATAGGTAGGGGCTTTATGACTACGCTCTAGTGATATAACACCCTATAAAGCCCTTGAGTGACGTGGCGTGCCACGTGTCGCATAACACCCCCAAAGAGGCTTTATGACTACACATGGCCTAATAGCCTAGTTTTTCAAACAATGAGCCCAGCCATAATAACAAAAGGTGAAAGTGTGTTAAGATTTTTGTATGAAAAAATCACCATTAAGATATAAAAATTACTAAAGTTGTGAAAAGTCTGTAGGCATGATTGCTTGATTGGTAGTACTTGTATATGACCCATTAATGTAGGATTTCAGCCGACCAACTTCCTGACCTCACCTTTAACCTCAAGCTGGCAATTTGACCCACACATGGTTCGAACCACAACATCCCAATCCAAACTAGTATATTGTTTCCCTTGGGATTGTGACTTCCTAATTGCTTTTTTTAATGACATATTTGGATCATTGACAGACCACTGAAGTATTATCGTGTCACTAGCGAAACCATCCGATCGTATCTATCTCCACTAGACAATAATGTCTATACAATAATTCAGGAGGAAACTCAAAAATAAATGTAGAAACATATTTCTTAAACCATAAACCATAATGTGAGCATAGAGGTTTTTAAAGGACTTAAAGTGATTGTTTTTTTACTTTCAAACTACCGGATAGTATATGACAGTTCGGTTGCTTTGGGAATCTCAAGCATCACAAATCCACACCCACACCGGGTGATCTTAGGCCGCTCATCAACTTACATATTAAATACCATCATTGTTGTTTCGGTAAAAAATTTGAACAAGGATAATGTAACCAAATCTGAAAAGTGAGGTAGAGTGCTTGAGTAATGAACTATGATGAAATGAATGTTAGATGAATAAGACAATCAAACACAGATATTTATACGAGGGAAAACCCTTGATCACTAGTAGTTTGCCGACACAAAAACCTCGGGTAGAAAACTATCACTACCAACTATATTGCACAATCAGAAGAGATTACAACTTCGGATGTTGATCAAGTGTATTACAATTGATTGCTAAGAGTGTTTGTGTTTTCTGGTCGCAGTGTGTGTGTGTGTGTGTGAAATTTGTATTGTGTCTACTAACACTTGATCAACCCCTTTTGAATAACACTAACAACTAAGTTCAAAAATCATGCAAGACCACGTTCACTCCCCCCATGACCATTGTGGAATAAGCACGTGCAACATCTTAAACAAATTATCCTCGAGATTCCAGCTAAGATTCAGTCCACTTCATTGATTTCCTGCACATAAACATAAGAAAATATCAAGAACAATTGTTAGAAACCATAAATAATAATAAGGATCCTTGATCCTCTGAGTCACTACACTACCCGCTAAGGATAATTGATCCAGACAGCACCTCAGAATATTGGATCCATAATCATAAAAATCTATCCCCTAACAATTGTATACCTAATGTTTGACCAATCAAAACCCGCAATAGAATTTGCATAAAACGAGAGTGTTTATAACAAAATGACACGATTCAAAACTAAATTCATATGAATCTTGAAAGTGAAAGTTGGGTACGAGTATGTACAATATTCTTAATAAAATTAAATCATACGCGTGTGTTAATGTGTGTGGTATATTGGTACAATATTTTCTTAACAAAAAACAATCCTCTTGATGACACTTGGGGATTCCTACTTTTGAGTTGTACGGTACAACATCACATTGCATGTGTAACAATCATTGATAAAGATACTCGTGGATGTGATGCCCATCACCCCAATCCTTGATAGCAATGGGTAAGATCTTTTCCACTTAGAATGGATCACACTCATTACAAATACCATTTGGGTTTTCATTATATACTATTTTGAAATTGTTTAAAGTGTGTATCTAGTTTTGTTTATATAAATTTCAGGCACGATAAAAGACGTCTTCTAAAATTTGGTGAAACAATAATACCCATGTATCTATAAAACCAACGATTTGATATGAAGACGGATGCTTTATTTGTCATTTTACCGGTATGACATATCAAATGCTTTCACTATATGCATATCTTTAACGAATTACAATATACTCTACGCAAAGAAGGCCCACAATGCCCCCATATTTTGGGGCGATCTTGAACCCTCGTGGAGGAGATCGCAGCGATGTGAAGGAGGGAGGGAGAGGGGGGGGGGGGGGGGGGGAGGTGCAACCCAAGATGGCGGGGTTTGTGGGTTACCCCATCGGTGATGCTCTAAAACAATGTTGTTTCAAGATTGAAAAAGATAAAAGTTGTTCACGTCTAATTCAAAACCAAACCACAAACCAACTTTGAAAAAGAAAAAAAATCCATAGACGGTTCTTAAACGAGTTTAGAAGAGGTTTTGTCGGTTTTTTCCCAATCTGATTTTCAAAAATTAATAAAAGGAGATTATTATTAAGGTTGAACACATAGCAAACTTTTCTAGAAAAGGAAGGACATAACAAAGCTAAATAGGACAAGCACCAAAAAGTTCCCAATTGAAAGAACCAAAGTGTTTGATAAGAGTGAGGGTATTGATAACTAAAGGGCCAATCCTCAACTCAATTTCAAACCTCTCATAAACCTCATTCGTTGAACCAAATCAACCCATTGACTAAATCATTACATATTAGAAAAGAGAACCAAAATAGCTTATGGCCCACCAACTAGTGTTGACTCAACTTAACATGTCATATGGTTCAACACTTCAACCCTCAATTTTGCACTTAGTTTATTGTATAAGAATCAAGATATATAGAAGAATGACATCTTGCATTTTGCAATTGATATTCAATAAAAAGTTAAGAAAAAGATATGCAAAGTTAGACCCACAAGTTGGGAGGTAGGGCTAGATAAAAAGATAATATATTTTTTTTTGAACGGCAAATTTGGATCACTGACGGACCACTGGAGTATCATCGTGCCACCAGAGGAACCACCCGATCATATCCATCTCCACTAGGCATAACGCCACACCAATTCAGGAGGAAACCCAATAAACATGGGAAAACCCCCTTGTGAGAATCGAACCCAGGACTTATTGGTCCCAAAGTCTTATCCCACCGTCAAGATGCCACTAGGCTATAAAGCCATGGGCAAAAAGATAATATTGAAGGCATGGAGATAGGCTTCTTGGACAAAGTGCAACTCCTCACTTACATGTTCCTTGAAGATATTGTAAAATAATATTACACAAGTGAAAGTGGGTTGGGAAGAAATTATATGTAAAAAAAAGTAAGATATTTGAATCATGCCAAACACTTGTTCGTACAAATTCGTATCACTATATGTTAGTAAAATATAATAAAAAAATTGTAACAATAACACAAACAAAAAACCCCATGAATGGATATATTTAAACTACCACCATTGCAACAAAAGATCATAACCACATATACCTTCCACTCCTATCACATTTTCCCATAACCTCTTCAACATATAATAATAAGGAAAATATATGTACCAAGACATGAAAAAGGAACCAACTTGTAATTTTTATAAATATATTCACTCTTCGCGAAAACCGCAAAGTTGTGAATCAGTTCTCACGCTTCTCGTGAATATTCAAAGAAGCTAACTATATAACGTTGATTCACAACCATAGAACTGCTTAAATATGCACGTTGTGAATCAACGTTACAAAAGGTATACATACACACATATATAAAAATATAATATAATATAATATAATATAATAAACACATGGCATATGCGTGTATCAATTCAAGTATATTCACATAATCATGATTTAATTTAATAGCCATGTAAGAATCTTAAATAAACACACAAATAAATGCAATGGTTTTTTATTGGTTCTCACGGTTTTCGCAATTCTGGCATTATTTTTGTGTTGAACCCTCCCTACCTAAATCTTATTATATATTCTACATTCAATGTTCCAATAAATCATGAGATACTCAACCTCACTACCTTAGCACTATATATGATCACTTCAACCTCCATACCAACAACACAATATCTCTCTTTATTACACACACAAAAGTATATACACCGATATATACGCAGGCGCATAAACGTTTAACGATGCAGAGCGATAAGGTTCTAAAATCATGGATTAAAAAGTGGAAAAAGATGAACAATGGCGGAATTATACAGTCATCCGAAAGCTGTGACAAGTGCTGCCAATGGGTGTTCAGATGGCCGTTATCGATGAATGAAGAAGACGAAACTTCGATTCCACGAGATGTCCCGAAGGGTCATATGGTGGTTTACGTAGGCAAAAACCAGCGGAGGTTTGTGATCAGTGTGAAATTACTAAAACACCCTTTGTTCAGTGCGTTATTAGATCAAGCTCGAGAAGAGTACGACTTCAGTACTGATTCTAGACTCACTATTCCTTGTGACGAGGATACGTTCCTCAGTGTAGTACGCTGTGCCACGTCACCGCATGATCGGAGAATCCCTCTGTGTCTTTGACTTTTTTATCAAGTCAAATGAATTGTTCCTGCAGTATTTTTATATGCGTTCATGTAAAGAGAGAACGTAATATTGTATGCGACTAGCTCGTAAATCTAGTTTGAGAAACGAAACCTGTTTTTTTTACGGGTTTAATTTGTTAAATTGAGATATCAGTGATCAGTAAAGACAGTTGATGTATGATCATCATGTACACCTGTTTCTGCAGCATTTACAATCACATAAAAAAACCTAAAAACAAACTTCCAGAAGTACTAACTTTTATTTCTTTTTTTTTTAAACCGCTAACTCACGCACCCACGAATCCTACTCCTAAATCTACACCTTTGTCCACCATGGGCAACCGTAAGCTGATAATAGTAATAATACGATACTAACGATAACAATAATAACATGTACACACAAAGCATATTAAAGATATACAGAAAACTCATTGTTATTGAAAAAACCAGAAAACTCTATATAACATATCATATGTTGCATATATGTAATATATAATTTTTAACTTTTCTCATTAAAATGAGTTTTCTCATGATCCCTCCCCATGCCATATAACCGCTCATCACTAATGTTGTAACATAAGTCGGGTACCACCAAAAACTACAAAAACTGAGTGTTACTGACAAACAATGCATATTGAGAAACAAATTAAAATAAATACAGATATTTCAAATGCTCACCAACGAAGGCTATCTTCAATCTTCATCATGCGAGACGTTATGGTTCTTCCCTTCACAATTCATCATCCAAAAAATTAGTTATTTTGAACCTGCATTCTCCTTTTGAGTGTACACAAATGCATGAAAATTCATAAGGAAGAAATGACTTTCTTCTTCCTTCATGTACAATTAAGCAAATCACTAATCATCAAAGCGAATAAATAGTGCAATATTTGGTACGCATGTAAAATAGATTTGATATAGCAACCACTAATCATCAAAGCGAATAAATAGTGCAATATTCGGTACACAAGTTATTAATCATCATTACAGAGTAATGTTTGACGATGGTTTCTATTACCTCCGATGTACCAAGGCACACATGATATTAGCTTATCCGAAGAATCTTAAAATTGCATTCAGTCATGGTGGGGTTGATCACCAATTCACTACAATTTTGTACTTCTTTTCGTCTAGTGAATTCGAAAGATTCAAAAACAAAATTGATATCTTATTCATAAATTCCGTAATTTTGACTAAGCGTATGTGAAGTCAATAATATTATCAACAAAAATAACAGCGTACCAAATGATCGACGGAATCTACAGTTACTCAAGAAAGAACTACAATATATTTTTTATATTCAAAATATATTGATGTAAAAGAAGGAATAAAACCTAACATATAAAACAATGCTTTAGCACTACAAGGGGAAAAATATACACATGTTATATCTGCCTCATGATCGAAGTACATATGATACAAAACATCAAAACGGTGTAAAAACAATGGCAGTGCTAAATCACATTCGCTAAAATACAATCAACACGCAAAGCACTGAAGATTACCGCTTCACTTAGGAACTCACATTCCGTGAATTGGAAGCAAATTTCATGATAACTTTAACCACGAATCATCTAACATCTTCAAGCAATTGTTCAAGCTCTCTTTGACTAAATGGAGTTCCACTAGAATTAGCATCTTTTGATTTAACGGAAAAGTAGTACAGAAGCCACGCGACCATGAAATAAACCTCCATAAAAGACTGAAAAGCGGAAGCGAACAACTTCCCAAATAAATGCGACAGAGCCCATTTTGCGAACGACCCGCAAATGATCCCTTCTAAACATTTAAGATTAATAGCGGGATGCAACATTAACGACAACAAATGACACCCTTCTTTCACAACGTCCCTAACGCTTTTCCGGGTATCCACCATCGCGATCCACGCATCAACCGCAAAAACAAACGAGATCAACGTATCCAATAAGAACCACGACAACAAAAACCCGTAAATCTCCTTCTCGAACCCTTTCACCCAAGGCGACCCCACCGAAAAAGGCATCAACTTTAACCTAACAAATATCTTAAAAAACAGATACTGATCCTCAATCTCTCCAAAAAACCACACACCCAAAAGCTGCGTCAACGCGTCCCTAACCGCCCATCGCATAACAATATACCCCGATAACCGTTTCAACCCTAAATTCGACCCGTCCCATAACGTCCGGAAAAACGACTTAAACCCCTTTAACAAATCATTCACCACCACCACAAAAACAATCCCAAGAACCCAAGCATAAGTAACAACAAACCCGAAAATCGCAAACCCGTATGAAGCAGACAAAACACTAAGCAAAAACAACAAAGCAGTCATCTCATGATGTTCAAGCTCAAATCTTTTTAAAAAAAGCTGCAATTCATCAAACTCATCAACACCCTCTTCCTCATTTTTCTCATTTTCATTTAAATTAGCATCACTTGTCTCCATATGATCACCAATCTCAATAAAGTTAACAACTTTAAACATAATCTTGGAACAAGAACGTATAATTTCAAAAACCCTAATCCCATTATCCACCACAAGGTTAGAAAACCCTAATTTGGGGTCAAAGGCGTTGAAAAATAATAAAGTGGAATTGGGTTGAGGGGTGGGGTTGTTACCGAAGAAGCGGTGATCAAGATCTTCATCGCCGGAGAAGAAGGGGTCGTCTAGGGTTCCGACGCGGGTGAGGTGGAGGAAGGGGCGGCGGTGACGGTGGTGGGGGTGGGGTGAGGCGGTTGAGGCGAGGTGGAGGCGAGAGAGGAGGGATTTGATTGATGGGTCGTGGTCGATGAAGGAAGTGAGAGAGTGAGTGGCGGTTTCGACGTTGGAATGGAGAGAGAAGAGGAGGAGAGAGAGGAGGAGGAAGGTGGTGAGGTGGGTGGAGAGGATTGTGGTGGTTTGTTTGAGGATTTGGGTGGTGGTGTGATGGTTGATTGGTGGTGATGGTGGTGGTTGTTGTGGTGGTGGAGGGTGATCCATGATGGTGGTGGTGGTGGATCTTGGATTTGTCTTTCTTAAATGTTATTGTTTGTGTTGTTAGGTTTTTCATAGGATAGAATTCCTAAACTAGCCTTGGATGAGACAGGGTGTTGACCTTGGATGTAGGGGTAAAACTGTAAATTTGGGTATTTGTGTTTTCGGTAGCATCTCTAATCGGGAGGAGGGTTGCAAATGAACTGAACTTTCAATGAACAGTATGTAAATCGTTTTGCGAGAAGGTCGTTTGTGTTTGTTCGTTTAATAAATAGATTAACATGAGCAAATTTTGTTCGAGTAGTTAAATGTACGAACACGAAAAGCGGTCTAGTCTGTTTAATTGTGTTCGTGTTCGTGAACGTTCGTTAATGTGTTTGTGAATTTTCGTTTATTTACATTTATTTATGTTCGTTAGGGATTTTTGTATATTTGATTATTTTATCTAAACTTTTTATATTCTTTAATTCTTATTTGTTTTATTACCCAAACAATTAAAACAGGAAAATTATTCACAACATGTTTGTGCACATTTTCTTCTCTTTCTCATTGTTCACATCAATGAATTCTATTGACCTCCATTCCACGATTAGACAATGTTTTAAAACCCGGTTTAAACCGGCTGGTTGAACCGGTTAAACCGGATGCTTGTTCGGTACAAATCATACCGATAAACTAAGAAAACGACAAAGAAGTTGTACCACCGGTAAATTGGGTTATACTGGTTTTAACCAGTGTACCGGTACCGGTTTATACCGGGTCAAAGGTTAAAAACTTAAACTTTTAATATTTTTTAGCCTAAAAAGGCGACTATTCATTTTTAAGCGATCGTGAACTTAATGCATTCAACACTCCAATGGATTAACTTGACGAGGATGACGTTGATAGTGATTTTTTTGATTATTTTTTAATTACGCATTAACTTCTGTAATATTTTTTTTTATTATGGAATGATGTAGTTTGGATTATTTTTTGAGTTAAAATTATATTTTATGGATTTATAGGGTTAATTAGTCAATACGATTGAGCTGCCTGGTACAACCAGGTTTAACCGGTTGAACCATTTCCGAGTCTAACCCGGTATGATTTAAAAACCGGTTTTTAAAACATTGCGATTAGGGTTTCATGCTCCAATGTTGCTCCCCATGTCATCTACCTCTAGCCTCTGCCGCCTCTGCTGTTTTATTTGTGTTTGTGAACCGTTAATGAACACCTTCATTTCTTTAATGAACGAACATGAAAAAGGTCTTGTTCATGTTCGTTCGATTCGTTTGAAGCTGGAAGACAGTTTAAATGTATGGACTATGGTTGTTTGTGTTCTACGTTTTTACTTCTCTCTTGTTTGGTGTCTCTTTCTTTCGCCTTGGTTATTGTCGTCTACGGACAATGCATATACGGATTGGATAAATGAGGAGTTTATGAATCGATGGAAACTTTTAAATTGAAACAAATTGGCTTGTTCATTTGGTTTTGAAGTTTATGCATGTCTATTTTAATTTTTAGCAGCTTGTTTAGCGTTTGGAATTTGAAACCAATCACGTAAATTGATTCGTTGTGTGTTGCCAACACCCTTTGCATTTCTCTCTCAGTCCTACCCTTCCAACACCCTTAACTATATACACATCCCAAATATTTACAATACATGTTATGGTTCTAAATACGTCTTGTATTCAAGGCTGACATGGATGGAGTTTTCACAGGCTTCAATCCTATATAGTTTTCACGGGCTTCAACTCTATGAACAACTAAATTATATGTTAAATGAAAAAAAATCACATAACACAAGCCACTATCTCAAATGACGACTTCACTTTACAATACTTGCTATCTTAACTAGCGACTAACCCACTAATAATTTTGATAAAAGACCATTAGAAAAATGTTTTGATCTATGTTTTTTTTCTTATCAATATTTATGTAACATTGAGTCATTTATATAAAATTATTATTATTGATGTCATTAAATTCAAAACAAATTTATGTCATCAACACCTACACCTCCAACAACAATCTCCGGCCACTATCATATGGGACCACAAATCGACCAACCATGTCCTTCATCCCCATAAATTGTACACCTCGCCATGTGGCCCAATAAATGAACCCCTCTAAGATCACTTGTAGTGGGTGGGTTTTTGGCGTTTTTTCCCTAAAAAACGCCCTCTCACGCCCAAAGGACCCCCCCCCCCCCCCCCCCGAGCGTTTTTTTTTTTCAAAAATTGCTCGAGCGTTTTGTTTAAAACACCAAAAATCGCACAAGAATCAAAAAGTAACAAACAAAAAGAAATTATTTTTTTAAATCTAATTCCACTTCTTAACCTATAAAAACCTCACTTTTCACTCATTTTTTTATAAACTTTACCCTTTGCTCTTCTATACTACTTCAAATTTTATAAAAAAAAATACATCATGAATCTCTTCCGAGCCCCTTTCGGTGTTCCTTCTAGACCCGGTAACCAAACTACATATCGCGCGAACACCACCTAACCACAACCAAACTTCAATTTCCAAGAGATGGACCCGAGAATGTTGGCGTACAAAGTATGTTATATTTCTGTAAAATTTTCACGTATATATTTCTAAGAAAAATGAAACTTGATTATTATTTTACGATTTTATATTACATGATATGGTTTGGTGATTATGTTGTCTCACGATCAAGCTCACCATTGTATCATCCCACAATGGTCATGAACCATTACTTGAGCCATCGCCAACGAATTGTCAACTCCTCAAATGTGATCTGGTACCAATCAATGGGTTTATCACGTAAATACAGACCCTCCCGGACCGCTCTTGGATGATCCCAGTTTCACGATTTTAGGCTCAAAAATGTGCCCAACAAATCATTCACCACCACCACAAAAACAATCCCAAGAACCCAAGCATAAGTAACAACAAACCCGAAAATCGCAAACCCGTATGAAGCAGACAAAACACTAAGCAAAAACAACAAAGCAGTCATCTCATGATGTTCAAGCTCAAACCTTTTTAAAAAAAGCTGCAATTCATCAAACTCATCAACACCCTCTTTCTCATTTTTCTCATTTTCATTTAAATTAGCATCACTTGTCTCCATATGATCACCAATCTCAATAAAGTTAACAACTTTAAACATAATCTTGGAACAAGAACGTATAATTTCAAAAACCCTAATCCCATTATCCACCACAAGGTTAGAAAACCCTAATTTGGGGTCAAAGGCGTTGAAAAATAATAAAGTGGAATTGGGTTGAGGGGTGGGGTTGTTACCGAAGAAGCGGTGATCAAGATCTTCATCGCCGGAGAAGAAGGGGTCGTCTAGGGTTCCGACGCGGGTGAGGTGGAGGAAGGGGCGGCGGTGGCGGTGGCGGTGGTGGGGGTGGGGTGAGGCGGTTGAGGCGAGGTGGAGGCGAGAGAGGAGGGATTTGATTGATGGGTCGTGGTCGATGAAGGAAGTGAGAGAGTGAGTGGCGGTTTCGACGTTGGAATGGAGAGAGAAGAGGAGGAGAGAGAGGAGGAGGAAGGTGGTGAGGTGGGTGGAGAGGATTGTGGTGGTTTGTTTGAGGATTTGGGTGGTGGTGTGGTGCTTGATTGGTGGTGGTGGTGATGGTGGTGGTTGTTGTGGTGGTGGAGGGTGATCCATGATGGTGGTGGTGGTGGATCTTGGATTTGTCTTTCTTGAATGTTATTGTTTGTGTTGTTAGGTTTTTCATAGGATAGAATTCCTAAACTAGCCTTGGATGAGACAGGGTGTTGACCTTGGATGTAGGGGTAAAACCGTAAATTTGGGTATTTGTGTTTTCGGTAGCATCTCTAATCGGGAGGACTGAGGAGGGTTGCAAATGAACTGAACGTTCAATGAACAGTACGTAAACCGTTTTGTGAGAAGGTTGTTTATGTTTGTTTGTTTATTAAATAGATTAACATGAACAAATTTTATTCGGTTAGCTAAATGAACGAACACGAAAAAAGGTCTAGTTCGTTTAATTGTGTTCGTATTCGTAAACGTTCGTTAATGTGTTTGTGAATGTTCATTCATTTACGTTTATTTATGTTCGTTAAAGATTTTTGTATATTTAATTATTTTATCTAAACCTTTTTATATTCTTTAATTCTTATTTGTTTTATTACCCAAACAATTAAAACTGGAAAATTATTCACAACATGTTTGTGCACATTTTCCTCTCTTTCTCATTGTTCACATCAATGAATTCTATTGACCTGCATTCCACGATTAGGCAATGTTTTAAAACCCGGTTTAAACCGGCCGGTTAAACCGGATGCTTGTTCGGTACGAATCATACCGGTAAACTAAGAAAACGACAAAGAAGTTGTACCGCCGGTAAATTGGGTTATACTGGTTTTAACCAGTGTACCGGTACCGGTTTATACCGAGTCAAAGGTTAAAAACTTAAACTTTTAATTTTTATGAGCCTAAAAAGGCGACTATTCATTTTTAAGCGATCGTGAACTTAATGCATTCAACACTCCAATGGATTAACTTGACGAGGATGACGTTGATAGTGAATTTTTTGATTATTTTTTAATTACGGATTAACTTCTGTAATATTTTTTTTATTATGGAATGATGTAGTTTGGATTATTTTTTTAGTTAAAATTATATTTTATGGATTTATAGGGTTAATTAGTCAATACGATTGAGCTGCCTGGTACAACCAAGTTTAACCGGTTGACCCATTTCTGAGTCTAACCCGGTATGATTTAAAAACCGGTTTTTAAAACATTATGATTAGGGTTTCATGCTCCAATGTTGCTCCCTCTGTCATCTACCTCTAGCCTCTGCCGCCTCTGCTGTTTTATTTGTGTTTTTGAACCGTTAATGAACACCTTCATTTCTTTAATGAACGAACATGAAAAAAGGTCTTGTTCGTGTTCGTTCGGTTCGTTTGAAGCTGGAAGACAATTTAAATGTATGTACTTTGGTTGTTTGTGTTCTACGTTTTTACTTCTCTCTTGTTGGGTGTCTCTCTTTCGCCTTGGTTATTGACGTCTACGGACAATGCAGATACGGATGGGATAAATGAGGAGTTTATGAATCGATGGAAACTTTTAAAATTGAAACAAACTGGCTTGTTCATTTGGTTTGGAAGTTTATGTATGTCTATTTTAATTTTTAGCAGCTTGTTTAGCGTTTGGAATTTGAAACCAATCACGTAAATTGATTCGTTGTGTGTTTCCAACACCCTTTGCATTTCTCTCTCAGTCCTACCCTTCCAACACCCTTAACTATATACACATCCCAAATATTTACAATACATGTTATGGTTCTAAATACGTCTTGTATTCAAGGCTGACATGGATGGAGTTTTCACAGGCTTCAATCCTATATAGTTTTCACGGGCTTCGACCCTATGGACAACTAAATTATATGTTAAATGAAAAAAAAAAAACACATAACACAAGCCACTATCTCAAATGACGACTTCACTTTACAATACTTGCTATCTTAACTAGCGACTAACCCACTAATAATTTTGATAAAAGACCATTAGAAAAATGTTTTGATCTATGTTTTTTTTCTTATCAATATTTATGTAACATTGAGTCATTTATATAAAATTATTATTATTGATGTCATTAAATTCAAAACAAATTTATGTCATCAACACCTACACCTCCAACAACAATCTCCGGCCACTATCATATGGGACCACAAATCGACCAACCATGTCCTTCATCCCCATAAATTGTACACCTCGCCATGTGGCCCAATAAATGAACCCCTCTAAGATCACTCGTAGTGGGTGGGTTTTTGGCGTTTTTTCCCTAAAAAACGCCCTCTCACGCCCAAAGGACCGCCCCGGAGCGTTTTTTTTCAAAAATTGCTCGAGCGTTTTGTTTAAAACGCCAAAAATCGCACAAGAATCAAAAAGTAACAAACAAAAAGAAATTATTTTTTTTAAATCTAATTCCACTTCTTAACCTATAAAAACCTCACTTTTCACTCATTTTTTTTATAACTTTACCCTCTGCTCTTCTATACTACTTCAAATTTTATAAAAAAAAAATACATCATGAATCTCTTCCGAGCCCCTTTCGGTGTTCCTTCTAGACCCGGTAACCAAACTACATATCGCGCGAACACCACCTAACCACAACCAAACTTCAATTTCCAAGAGATGGACCCGAGAATGTTGGCGTACAAAGTATGTTATATTTCTGTAAAATTTTCACGTATATATTTCTAAGAAAAATGAAACTTGATTATTATTTTACGATTTTATATTACATGATATGGTTTGGTGATTATGTTGTCTCACGATCAAGCTCACCATTGTATCATCCCACAATGGTCATGAACCATTACTTGAGCCATCGCCAACGAATTGTCAACTCCTCAAATGTGATCTGGTACCAATCAATGGGTTTATCACGTAAATACAGACCCTCCCGGACCGCTCTTGGATGATCCCAGTTTCACGATTTTAGGCTCAAAAATGTGCCCATGTATCTTTTAAAGGGTTTACGTCAAGTTAATGACAAAACCTAATAAGCGGCTCGACCAGTAAGATTATAAGTTCATGAACCGACTGCATTTCTGTTTTCTAAATTCCTCATGACTCATGAGTTTCGGGTCATTTGGAATCTATGGGATGACACTTGACATTATAAAGGTGCACAAATCGGATATTGGGCCATACCCGGTTCCAAGCATGGCCAACTAGGTCAAAACCCGGGTTAGGCAATTATTGGGTCATGTATGGAATAGGGCTCTAAAGAAAATATAACTAAGTTTTTTCAGTTCCGTTCCAGAATTTTTTTTATTGGTTTGGGTCTAGTATAACCGGGTTGGAACCGCTTCAAATCATAGGGTATGAAATCCATATATAATCAGTGGGTAGGGTCGGGTATGGAACCAGGTACCAAAGAAACTGCGGGTTCAGTGTTTTTCCGGGTAGGTTTTAATACCAAGTTTTTTCACCTCTACTAAATAATATCGAGAAAACAGAAATGCAGGGCCTTTACTAAATTTTAAGAGGTAGAAGTCCACAAATTGGCCTGGCACCGATCCCGGTTATTAATCTGGTTTACCCCTGGCTAGCCCATACCCAGTCCTATCCCTGATTAGGCCCAAAAAAGGCCCAAAAGCCCGATTCTTTTTTGAGAAAAGCTCAGTCTTTACGCCTTGACAGCTAGTTTAATAGCAAGATGAGGAAGACCTCAAACTAAAACCGATGAAATTTATTAACGTTACAATACCAACCGATCGAAGCATGCCAGCTGCATAACCTCTCTTTTGAACGGTTATCTTCGTATCCTTACTCGAATAACAAAAAATGGGAAATCAGTGTTGTGTGTAAGAATAATAATGGAATAAGAAATTTTATATGCAGTTTGCAGCATTTGGTACTACTTAAAGATGATCAATGATGGCTTTTGTGAATTCGGTGGTTGTTGATGTGCCACCTAGATCGCCAGTTCGGTACTTGCCCTCTGCAATCGTCTTCAATACAGCATCTTGGATCTTATCGGCCTTTTCATTCAGATCCAAATGATGAAGCATTGATACCGCACTTAGTAACAAAGCAGTTGGGTTTGCTAAGTTCTACAAAAAATGAACATACGGAGGTGATTAAGATCATATACGGATTAATTTACGAATATTGTGATAATATGTTATATATACTATAAATATGCTATTTTGTCAACATCAAACACCTTTAGCCCCTCAACTTTAATAATAAACAACTTTAGCCCCTCAACTTTAATAATGGCATGTTTAGACCCTTACATCAAACAACCTTAGCCCTTCAACTTTGATAATAAGAACTTCAGCCTCTCAACTTTAATAATAAACAACTTCACCCCTCAACTTTAATAATAAACAACTTTAGCCCCTCACCTTAAATAATGACATGTTTAGCCCCTCAACTTTAATAATGGCATGTTTAACCCCTTAACTAAAACAACAAACAACCTTAACTCTCACGATTTGCTTATTTTTATCTACGTTTCGAACCCGCTGAGGAGCACGGGTAGCAACCCACTAGTATATATAATTATAAATATATGGGCGCGTTCAATACAAAACCATTTTAAGTAGATAACTG
Source organism: Helianthus tuberosus (assembly GCA_030545235.1). Lineage (NCBI taxonomy): Eukaryota > Viridiplantae > Streptophyta > Magnoliopsida > Asterales > Asteraceae > Helianthus > Helianthus tuberosus. The sequence goes on along the minus strand of CM060414.1, from coordinate 171,152,750 downwards.
CAAAAACCGCATAATACATTTATACTCATATAATGGTTCTGCATTGAACATCCCCTTTTATAAATATCAATTAAAGATAAATACTAACACATTTAGGCCGTTTATTTGATGATGAAATCGTATTGATGCTAACCTTTCCAGCAATATCGGGAGCTGAACCATGAACAGCCTCAGCAAGAGCAATACCACCCTCTCCAATATTTAAGCTGGTAATGATGATGTCACATATTTAACTTCCAAACGGGAATGCGAAATACAAGAAAAAAAAAAATAACAAAAACAGATACCTTGGTGTTAATCCGAGTCCTCCAATTAGCCCAGCACAAAGGTCACTAATGATGTCACCATAAAGATTGGGCATAACCAAGACATCAAATAGTGTCGGGTTCTTCACTAGCTGAACATTGAAAAGAAAATTCATCAATCTTTTTATATTCTTCTTTCAAGTTATATTTCAATATTCTTTTCGGATACAGTGTACTAGTGAACTGTTCGCTATATATAGAGGTGACCATTTCGACCCATTTACTTACGAATGGGTTGATTCTGGCTATATGTTTTATCTCTAAGAGGCAAGATGGGTATAGCTAGAAGATTTAGCTTAAAAGGAAACTCTTCAAAAGTAGCTAAAGGTCTAAAACCTCGTCATTTTAGTAAAAAAATCATAGAGTAAAGTACAGTTTCAGTCCATGAGGTTTACACCCGCTCTCAGGGTCAGTCCCCATTTCAAAAAAAATCAACACTCCAGTCTCTGTATTCAATTGCTCACAATTAAACCTTTGACCAAACGGCCGTTAGTTGACCGTCAAGTCTTTTAATGACAGGGAGGGCAAAAAGGTCATTTCCCCAAACTTTGAAACTTATGCTGCTATTTTAATCCCCAATCTTCATTTGTAAGCCACAATCCACTCCTCCCCCTCCCCCCTCCCCCAAACACTCCGGCGACACAGCCTCTCCGGCGACCTTCCTCCGATCATCTCCGAAATGAGGCAATACGCTGTAATTTTATTCACATTGCACGTCGTCGGTAAGATTTGCCTTAAATTTGCATTTTTCAAGTCTGTTTATGTTTGATTCCAGTCGTTCCAGTTGTATGAAACCTGAATTTTGGGTTGTTTATGTTTGATTCCAGTTGGTTTCAGGATGCAGGTGACCAGGATCTACGTCAGGATCCAGTATCGGCCATCGGGTCCTGATGAGGAACGACAGGGGGTTCCGGGTGGAACTCTGTTTCCAACGTCGCCGGTAGATGTGTTTGTTGCACCTCTGCTATAAATATATGATGCATATATAATATATTGACTATAACTGTTGTGGATGAATTGGGTTGATCAAATTTTGAGTATCTAAGATTAGTTGATGATCACCTAACTAGTAGGTTATGAAGAACAGTTTAAAAAGGTTATTTTGGAAAACTGATCGTTTTTTGTTATGTAACTGTTAATGGTGATATAATTCAAAATGATGCTTATTTAAATTGTCTTTGAATTGAAGTTATTAACTGTGTTTGGGATCTAACTACTTGACTGTGTTTAGGGTCAAATGACACTGAGTGTAATTTAACTTGAAATGCTTAGGATCAAATGACATAAGTGGATGTTTGTTTGAGATGTAAGTTTGATGTGCTTAGGATCAAATGACATCAATTGAAGTCTGCAACAGATTTATGTTTTATGTGCTTAGGATCAAATGACATGAGTGGAAGTTTGCAGCAGATTTATGTTTTATGTGCTTAGGATCAAATGACATGAGTGGAAGTTTGCTGCAGATGTATGATAGATGGTATTGTTTGTTTGTTGCACATAAGTCTTTGATTTGAAGGGTGTTTAGGATCAAATGACATTGCTGGACATAAGCAGATGGTATTGTTTGTTTGCTGCACATAAGTAGATGATTTGAAGGGTGTTTAGAATCAAGTGACATTGCTGGACATAAGTAGATGATGTTGTTTCTTTGTTGCACATAAGTAGATGGATCAGTTGTAGCATTTGAACAACCTGATCAGGGGTACAATAGGATTTAGGCTAAAGTTCAGTTTGCTTTGTAACAAGAATTTGACTAAACTTCAAGCATGTGTAATTTTGGTAGGCATTGCTTTAACCTGTTTGACCAGAATAAATGATCAAACATGTTTAACTGAAGGCAGTTCAACTTCTGAAAGTAAAATTCACTTAAGGGTGTGAAGGTCAATCACCATTCAAGTTCTAAAATTCTATACCATTTCAAGTTCTCATCATCATCATCATCATCATCATCATCATCATCATCATCATCATCATACTCAGTAAATCCCACCAATAGCAAAGCTAAGGTAGGGTCTGAGGAGGGTAGATGTAGACAGCCTTACCTCTACCCCATAGGAATAGAGAGGCTGCTTCCAGTGAGACCCCCGGCTCGATTGTAGTTTTGTATCAAGCCTTGGACCTAAGACACATAACACTCAAACATTCGGGACAGAGAGACTGATTGGTGCATGTACCCCCGTGTCTTTCAGCTATCAACGTCACCACATGATGCATGACTAACCATCCGCCGCTTTTAACGTTATTTTCACGAAATTAGTAAAATAACATTAAAGTTAGTACCATTTCACTTTTGCCTCCCGAGCGCCCACACATATATACATTATATGTGCACACCGCAAGCGGGGCAGAACCATTTCAAGTTCTAAACCTTATAATTTGAACAGGGATCTTACACTTTGGTGAGCATTGCTAGACCTGTTTGACCAGAATTACTGGTCAAACCTGTGATAATGAAGGGAGTTCATGTTCTACTACTGAAACTCAATTGCAATTGCGAAGTTCAATCCAAATTGAAGTTCTAACAGTCAATCCCAATTCAGGTTCTAAAAGTCAAACCCATTTGAAGTTCTAACGGTCAAACCCATTTCAAAGGAACTTCAATTATGTTTACAGGTCTTGTTAAGGATTGTTGTTGATGTTAATAACATGATATTGCTGAGCAATTAAGGATAATTGGTTGTTAGTTACTAGATTAAGAAAGAGTTTTAAATATGGAGGGAAAATATGAATTATACGTTCAGGGGCTGAAACTTTAAGTAAACTTTGGGGATATTTTTGTCTTTTCACTGAAATACAAACGGTCTGTTAGTGCCAAGGTTTTAATTGTGAGCAAATGAATACGTCAGGGACTGGAGTGTTGAATTTTTTGAAATAGGGACTGAACCTGAGGCTGGTGTAAACCTCAGGGACTGAAACTGTACTTTACTCAAAATCATATCGTGGTTAAAATAATATAATTTTTATAATGACGGTCACTGTGGTTTACTAAACTTTGGATTTGGTCCCTAGCTTTTCAAAAATACACGGATGGTCCCCGTGGTTTGCACTTTGTAACGCATTTAGTCCCTAGCCAACAAATCTAAAGGTTTCAGCAGGTCCAAGTTAAGGACTAAATATGTTACAAAGTGCAAACCACAAGAACCATCCATGTACTTTTGGAAAAAGTTGGGGACTAAATATCTTACAAAATGCAAACCACAAGGACCATCTATGTACTTTTGGAAAAAGCTGGGGACTTAATGTGTTACAAAATGCTAACCATAGGGACCATCCATGTACTTTTGGAAAGCTAGGGACCAAATCCAAAATCTTGGTAAACACCATCCGTGTACTTTACTAAAAAAATAAGAACTTTTGGATAAAAGTGTTTTGATCCATTCCCAGAAATTACCGGTTTTAATTTCTACCCAACCTACTTGTTTTGCCACCTCTTAAACATAATATAGCTGCCAGATGTTTTGTAAGTTTGTAACACAAGTTAACATTTGTATCAGTTTTAAACTGCATAAAATATAAATATATAGAACAAAGAAAAGATTTCCCACCATCATACAGCAATTGTCAATGACAACTTCCTCATACTTTATCTCAGGGTACTTGTCAGCAACTTCACGACAACACTACAAATACCATAAATAATCAGTAAAATGCAACATGCAATAAACTTCAAAAGAAGAAAAGAGAAAATAACAATATTTATAATAATGATAACAATAATACCTTTAAAAATAAACCATCAGTTTTCTGCATGATGTTAGCTTTGTGTACAGCAGATACTCTCTGCCTTCCATGAGTTTTAGCATAATAAAAAGCATATTCAGCCACCCTTAAACTCGCCTGCCGGGTAATAATTTTAAGACTTTCAACAACTCCCCGCACCACCTAATGTCAAAATAGTTCATCAGATTTGTCACGCAGTAGATAACATAATATTGTTTTGAGTAAAGTACACGGAAGATCCCTGTGGTTTACTAAAATTTTGGATTTGGTCCCTAGCTTTCCAAAAGTACAAGGATGGTCCATGTGGTTTGTACTTTGTAACGCATTTAGTCCCCAACTTTTTCCAAAAGTACATGGATTGTCCCTGTGGTTTGCACTTTGTAACGCCTTTAGTCTCTAACTTGGACATGCTAAAACCTTTAGATTTGTTGGCTGGGGACTAAATGCGTTACAAAGTGCAAACCACCGAGAAAATTCGTGTACTTTTAGAAAGCAAGGGACCAAATCTAAAATTTTGGTAAACCACATGGACCATCCGTGCACTCTATAGTTTTTGACTGACTTTCAAGTTTCAATTCGTTCCACTAAAAGTAAATGAGTCAAACTTGCCTGATGTTCAAGACCGCTGTATTCTCCTTCTGTGTTTTCACGAATAGTCACAAGGTTCACGTTGTCATATCGTGTCTTGTAACCAGGTAAACTATAACATGGTCTAACGTTTGCATATAGATTCAGTTCTTTCCTCAACGTAAGGTTCAAAGAGCGATGACCTTTTCCAATTGGTGTAGCCATTGGGCCTTTTAAGCCGACCTTATTTCTTCTTACTGATTCTAAACTTTCCCATGTAACGAAACTTTGGGTCCTAGGATCAACTTCTGTCCCCACAAAATGTTCTTCCCATTCAATTGGAACATCTGCAGCAGTAAATACCTGCAAAATTTGAAAGGCAAACTTAAGGCGACTAGTTACTTGCATTCTAGATATTACATCATCAGTTATGAAGCCTAACGTGAACCATTCTAAAACGTTTGGACCCGTTTCGGGGAACAAGTTTATAATCGGAATTCTATATTTGCAGGTTTCCACCGGTCACTTTTAACATGTTCATAGGCCTCACCAGGTGTACACACACACACACACACAAATAAGTTCCATTTTAGTAATTTGATGAGTGAGTTAAACATTAAGCAGCAGTTTCATTGTTTAATGATCAATAGGCATGAGCAATTTCGTACCGTATACCGATACTGTACCGTACCATTACTGACCGAACATGCACGCTACAGTATTCAATTTTGAATTTAGCTCAATCTCAGTATCAGTACTACGTGGCACGGTACCTGTTTGGGACTTTTAACACCACCATACCATACTTGTACCAACTAAACACTTAGGCTAAAGGGTGTGGGGGTCATGGTTGGGACATGATTCACCATGTAGGAACATGAATGGAAGGCTACACCACCCCCTTCCCTGATCCACCATGGTCCGCATGGATTAAACCATGGCAACCATGGTCCTCTTTTCCATTTTCCAATATTTCCTTTCCTTTTTCTTTAGACAAAATAAATTAAAATAAATAAGGGGATAGTGGTTTGGGTCATGACCACATCCTTAGGGTAGCGGTTTTGGATGGTGGATTAGAGGTGGGTGACATGGCGCTGGCGTGGAGGGTCATGACCACACCCTATAGCCTTACAATACAATATTTGGTTTTGAATATAGCTAAATTTAAGCATCAGTACTATGACAGTCACAGTTAGATAAGGGAGGGGAGGTTGAGATGGTTTGGGCATGTTAGGAGGAGACAGATGACAGCCACAATTAGAACAGTAGAAAGTCTCATTGTGGAGGGGAGGAGAAGTAGAGGCAGGCCGAAACTAACTTGGGAGGAGCGAATTAGAAAGGATTTGATAGACTTACACCTCTCGGAGGACATGGTCGAGGATAGGAATTCGTGGAGACGTAGGATTAAGGTTAAGGACTTTTAGGGGGCGTTACTTGTATCAATCTCTTGTCTTAGGTGCTTATTTATTTTGGTGGCCTATGCGTGTTATCACTTGTTTAATGTGTTATTAACATGTATTGGTTTAATAGCATACTAAGAATATTTTTAGTACAATATGTTTTCTTGTTTTTTTATCTACTTGTGTGCATGTATCTCTTTTCTATGGCTCGTATATATGGATACGTCATTGGAGCTAGGGGTCTCACTGGAAGCAGTCTCTCTGTCCTACTGGATAGAGGTAAGGTGTGCCTACATCCCACCCTCCCCAGACCCTACAATTAGCTTTGACTATGAGTGGGATTATACTGGGTATGATTGTTGTTGTTGTAAGTATCAGTACTATGTGGTACGGTACCAGTTTGGGACTTTTAACACCACCGTATCATACTGGTACCAACCATAGTTATTAATGGCAAATAGCGATAAGCTACCTATAAGCTACATAGCGAATAGTGATAAATAGCGAGCGGCTATTTTATAAATGGCGATACATTAGAAAAAAAAGTTTAAAATTTTATATGTATATTATATCAAAATACCCTGGTATATATGCTATTTTACATGTATATTTAACAAAAAACTAAAATCCAGCTATTTTATAGCTATATTTAATTGCCTTTGTTGTTTTAAAAAATATTAAATAAAAAAAAACAAAGTGTCGCCGTTCTCGCTATCCATCGCTACAACCCTAATAATGACACTATACCTATACGCTCGCTATTGACAACTATGGTACCAACCGAACATTTACAGTACAATATTTGGTTCTGGATTTACAGTATCTGTTCAGTTCGTTCCTGTACTAGTACCTATCTCATCCCTATTCGTCAATGATCAACAATCAACATTTAGGTTAACCAACAAAACCAAACGTCACTATCACAGTAACTACAAGTCTACCAGCAAAATCAAATTACACTTACCAGCACAAACAAAAACTAACTAACTAACAATAACCAAATAATATAATAATGAGTTAATTACTGTTTTCGTCCATGTGGTTTGTCAAAAATCACTATTTCAGTCCATTAGTTTAAAAATTGCGATTTCAGTCCCTATGGTTTCACTTTCGTAACCATTTCAGTCCTGTGGTTTCACTTTCGTAACCATTTCAGTCCTGTGGTTTCACTTTCGTAACCATTTCAATCCATTATTATGTTAAGTACAGGGACTGAAATGGTTACGAGGTGGACTGAAATGGTTACGAAAGTGAAACCACAGGTACTACTGAAATCGCAATTTTTAAACTAATGGACTGAAATAGTGATTTTTGACAAACCACATGGACGAAACCAGTAATTAACTCTATAATAATATAATATAATATATCCACAACACATAATAAACAAACTCTCAAAAAAACCCTAGCCAGTAAAAAGTCAAACATCAGAACACTTTTAAAAAGTCAAAACAACATATACTATAATTAACCGTAAGAATAAAATTCAACCTGTTTAACGGATTCGGCGATCTCGGGACCGATACCGTCGCCGGGGAAGAGAGTGGCGGTGATCCGGTCGGAAGAGGTGGAGGAATAGTGACGGTGGAGCGATGAGAAGAGTCCGGCAGTCGGAGTTCTCGCCGTCGTGAAGATATTATTGGTTAGGCGTTTGGCGATTTGGAGAGTCATTTTTGTTACGGTTAACTGGACGGAAATTGATCGGAGGTGAGGGATTTAGGTTATGGGAATTTGCAGAAATTGAGATCAAGGGGACGAAGATATTTGCGTTAATGGGTTGATACCATGGACTTTTCCACGATAAGTTCGTTTATGTTCGTTCTTTTTACGCATGAACACATATCGCGTTCGTTCATTTATATTCGTGAATGTTCGGTTAGCGTGTTATTTTATGTTCGTTTATGTTCATCAGTTCATGAGTGTTTTTAGTTTTTATATTTCATTTAAATAATTCAAAATTCTAATAGATAAATATTTAATAGGTACTAGTGTATTATATATTTTGTCATGAACGTTTGTTTGTGTTGGTTGTTTTCATTTGTGTTTATGAGCATTAGTTTGTGTTCGTGAACGTTTGTGTGTGTTCGTTATCTAAAATTAACAAACGAACGTGAACACATTCATTTTCTTAACGAACATAAAATCTTGTTCGGTAAGTGTTCATGAACAATTCATAAATATATATATTTTCTTAACAAACGAACACAAACATTGTCTTATTCATGCTCGTTCATTTCGCTTGGAGCCCTACAAATACCAAATGGGGAACATAATAGTCAAATTATACGGCATGTATAATTCTTAACTAACAAATAAATGACTAATGTAATAGTATTAGATATAATCAATTTACGTAATAATCAATTACGTAACACTATCTATAAATGTCACAACGATATAAAATCGAGTCAAATGCTATACGTTAAAATTAAAGCATCACCAACTTAGAAGATATAAGGTTGTCCTTGTTATCCTCCGCGTCTCACGACTCGGCTTCTTCTTTCCCTCTCTTCTCCCTAACATCATCTCTTCTTAGGGTTGTAATAGAGCCGAGTCAGGTTGAGCTCTAGCTCGAACTTAAACAAGCCAGCTCGGCTCGTTTATTCAATCAAGCTAAAAAGTTGAGCTCGAGCTCCACTCGTAAAATGCTAGGCTAACTCAAGCCAAATCGAGCTGACTTGTTTATTTTTATCTATTTTAATTTTAATATTTCTTACAAACTTTGATAAAATAAGAAACAAAAATAAATAAAAATTACACATATATCAATATGTATTATTTTTATTTTTCTAATATTTTAAACATAGAAAGGCATATTTAATGTATTCCCTGTGTAATTTTTGTTTTCCTATATTTTTATATATTATTGATTTATTAAACTTAAAATGTAAACAATTCAACCCCTCACACACACTTTTTAATTTTAAAAATAAAATTAATCTATGTAAAATAAAATAATTCAAGCCGGCTCGCGAACTCACGAGCCTAGCTCAAGCTCGGCTCATTTACAAATCGAGCCGAGCCACAAGCTGCGAGCTTTTTGTACACCCTATCTCTCCATGTGAAACGGGTTCTCTCACAAACCTTCCATTGAAGGTCTTATAAGCGATACGCATGCTAAGAGTTATTAAATAAAAAACGATACCAAAACATTTGATTCAGTTCATATATGTATCTATGTGCGAAAAAACAAACAAAACACAACGATCATTCATCTCGACAGTAGACCATCTCGTCGCCAGCATGAAAATATTTACACAACATAACGACGTCGATTTAGATCCACTAAAAAAAGTTCCATCGTTCTACTTCAAACGCTTCTTTTTCTTCCGATCCAATCATCAGTGTCATCATCACCATCACCTTAGTCGCAAAGTAACCAAAGAACACAAAACATAGAACCCAGAAGCTAAAAAAGAGTGAAAGTTCGGGTTGTTTATGAAAATCAAACAACCCGACGAAATATTCACTTAAATAGTGACCAAAGAAGCCTGGAACCTATGGGCTCCGGCTAAGCCCATCAGGAGCCGCGGCTAGCAACCTCCGTTTGTACCGTTTAAGGACCGACGCAAGGTTTTCTTTACCTTTCGGGAATGCCACATCACCCGCTGCAGTACCGGGCCGACCTTTTCTACCCGAGATGGCGGTCTCAACATCTTTGACTATGTCCAAAAGATCAGCGGCAGTGGTGCATTTCCCTCTCCTTTTCACCGGAGGCGGCAAACTGGTGATGGATTTGGGCGGTGACGATATGTGTTGGTACGACTCCGGAAGCTGAAGGCAAAAACACGGGCTCGTCGGCACACGATGTTTAGCGAATGCTGGCTCGATTATTCCCTGCACAAGTGAAAACACCTACTCAAAATTTACTAACACGAGAAAGTTAGAAGTTAAAAGTTAAAATATAAAAGTAGAGTAAAGTACACGGGTGGTCCCTGCGGTTAACCAAAAATTTGGATTTGGTCCCCTAGCTTTTCAAAAGTACACGGATGGTCCCTGTGGTTTGCACTTTGTAACGTATTCAGTCCCTGGCTAACAAATCTAAACGTTTTAACATGTCCAAGTTAGGGGCTAAATGCGTTACAAAGTGCAACCCACAGGGACCATCCATGTACTTTTGGAAAAAGCTAGGGACTAAATGCGTTACAAAGTGCAACCCACAGGGAACATAGTGTACTTTTGGAAAAAGCTAGGGACCAAATCCAAAATTTTGGTCAACCACAGGGACCATCCATGTAGTAAAAACAAACCACAATATTAAATGGGAGACTTTTGCTCGAATCGGGTCGGGTTGACCCGAAAGATTACCTGTAGACGATTAAGGACATAGGTGTACTTCCCCCAAAGTTCGGGCCGACTTTCAATAAGTGAAAGCTCAAGAATCCTGTGTATACACCAAACACCAAAGCTTTTAATCAACTCAATTCTCCAAACGCAATCTTCACCACAATTCGGAACCGACGTTACAAGATACTTATTATACTCGACTTCATCGACTTTCGTTCCGCCACTACGTGCCACCCGATTCACCTCAATTTCATAAAGAAACCTTTCCCGAGCCGCCACACGGTCCACAAGATCCTCATCGAATCCCCCATTTTGCTTAAACAACCATTCGGACCCTTCAAGTTTCAAAAGCATAACAATACAAAGCCTAAACGACTTCAAAATATTCGCTTCGGAATCCAAACCAGGTGTAGTCAGTTCTTGACGGGTCGTATCGTGCCCGGGGTTTACCTTTTCCGCTACACCGAAATGTTCAGACGGTTGTTTTGACCACATTGACCAGGTATCCGACCCTAACCCCGGTTTATAACTTGAAACCGGCTGGTACGCAGCTGCGTCCCGTGATAAATTCGAATACGACAACCCTCCGTAACTGGAAATAGTCCCGGATCGGTTTAATGGGCCCGGATAAACCGATTGCCCGAGAGTCGCATACTGTTCGGGTAAAACTTTCGAACCCTGATTCGGAAGAAGCCTGGATATATCCGGCATGCTGTAAAACTTCTTCTCGTGCACGTTCTCAACGGGTCCCGCGGGCTGAAAATTGTAGTACGTTCGTTCAGGTTGCATCAAGCCGTTCCTAGACACAACGGGATCCGGAAAACCCGGTGGCTTCGCGGGTCGCAACCCGTTTTGTTGGGTTTTCGTTAAAGAAACCGGTTGTTTGTAGTTTGATGAAACAAGTGGGGGTGATTTAGGAGTTACCGCTTCAATTTGATTTTGAAAGTAATCAGAATTTTGTTTGGTTTGATTTATAATTGACTTGATTTGATAACCGTGAACCGTAGCAGGCTGATCAACGTACGGGCCAGAAGCTTGTGGTATGCGTAAACTATGGTATCGTTTCTCGGGATCCATCACGTTTAGCATCGGGTTTTGTGCATATGCGTCTAGTAACTGTTGATAGCTGGTCAACAAAGTCGACCCCCGTTGCACACCGTAAACCGGATCTATTTCCGGGTTTGACATTTTCGATATAACCGGGCTCGCCTTTAAGTTCGGTTTAGAATCAATCCCGAGCAATTTATCGAGCTTGTTAGTTTTCGCATCTTGCGTCATTTCCCCGTGTAAATCGAAAAGTAGTTTCCAGAAATCGTCTAGTGTTGTAGCCAACTGACGTCTGCCAGCCCGACCCAAACCCGCTAGCTTTGAAAGACTCCCCGGCCCACTTGTGACATCATCGGTTTTCCCGCCATAGCTCTTAAACGAACCCGGACCGTTAGAGGGAGACTTAACCGTTCCCGATACCGTTTTTAATGGTTCTTCAGGCTCCCATTCGGGCTGTTTTACAATCCGCATGTTTCCGTCAATAGTCAATGTCTTCTCAACCAAATCATCATCTTTTTGCAAGACCGTAACAACAGGGCTCGAGACGTTTTCCGCTGTAATCGGTGATTCATCGGGCTGCAATGAGTCCGTAATATCGCACGGAATTTCTTCAATGGTAGTCAAATGAGGCCCGTTATCAAAGTCTAAAAGTTCATCGGGCAAATTGAAATCACACTCGTTTGTAAGCTTAGTTTCTTGAGTTTCTACTGTGTTTTCGGTTTTTTCTTCGATAAACGATGAATCGGGAACATTTCGTTGAATATTATCCCACTTTTGAACATCGGGTCGGGAACTTGAAGATTTTAAAGGTGTTACAATGAGCCAAAGCACAAGTGAGACGGATACAACCGCGGTTACAAGAACGGAAATATACGGGACCCACATTGTCCACCTCAGATTATTTGCCCAATCACTGTTTCCAAACACCATCTCAACCATAAACACAATCACCAAACCGAGCATCCCGATATAAGTAACCCAAATTAAAAACTCGACAAATTGAGAAACTTTATTCGCACCCATTATCGATCTCGACGAAGCGACACGAAAAAGCGGGATAACTGACGACGGGAGCAAAACCGCGACCGCAATTTGAGTAAAAAGCATAAGTTGATACGCGCCTTCGGCTCCCGAGTGCCACGTGGATAAAAGTGCGGGAATTAAGGATATTAATCTGATTGTTGAGTGATGACACCAACCGGGAATATCGAGTTTGAAAAAGTTGAGGAGGACCGATTGACTGCTGAATTTCCACGTCAGCGCTGTTGTGTGATATGAAAGAACCAGAACGAGAAATAAAGCGAAAGGTGCCACAAAGCTCCTAAATACCTGGAACCGATTTTAAAACTAATTATTAAACAAGATGTCTATCGTTAATAATTTTATAGAAAAGAGTAAAATGCCATTTTCATCCATCAGGTTTGGCCAGTTTTGCAACTTTCGTCCAACAGTTTGTTTGTCCGCATCTGGATCCAAAAGGTTTGAAATCTTGCCATTTTCATCCGGCTCAGTAACTCCATCTATTTTTCTCCGTTAAGTCAAGGGTATTTTCGTCTTTTTTTAACTTAAAGAGCGATTTGGTCTTTTTCAGGGGTATTCGATCTTTTTACATAAAGTGAAAAAGACCGAATTGCCCTTTAAGTTAACAGAAAATGGATGGAGTTAACGAGCGGAATGAAAATGGCAAAGATTTCAACCTTTTGGATCCAGATGCGGAAAAACAAACCTTTGGACGAAAGTCGCAAAATTGGCCAAACCTCAGGGACGAAAATGGCATTTTACTCAAAAGAAAAAGAGATTAAAAAAATGTATATAGCACCGGAACCTGGTCCATTAAAGATAAGGCGTCCTGAAAGGTAAGAAGACCAAGGCCAGTGCTATAAAACACATTTGCTGCCGAGTTCATGAGAATGTAATTTATTGCGAAAATGCCACTGAAAACGCAACAAATAGCAAAAAGATGGTCTTGACATAATGCTCCCTTTGAAACTTGTTTCGGTCCCTGATTTTGCTGCAAATATATGAACAGTCAGAAGCTAGGGTATATAGTAGGGGTGTTAATTTCTGACATGACCCGAACCTAACACGAAATTCGAGGGTCTGGGTTTAGTCAAAACGGGTTCGGGATCAGTTTCAGGCTGAACCCACCAACCCATTTATCTGAACGGGTCGGGTTGCCCTGTTTAACCCATTTATATTATATAATATTTTTTACAATATGTTTTACGTCATTAACTAAATTGGATGTGTATTTTATGTCATAATTATAACTTAAAAAGAGAAATTGACATAAGATTTTATAACTTAAATGTAATTGTATTATATATATTTTTGTTTTTTGTAGTAAATTTTAATACATTAATTTGCCGAAAAAGTAAAAAAAAAATCGGGTTGAACGGGTCGTGTTCGGGTCAACCCACGAATATTCGGGTCGTGTTCGGGTTCATATGTATGACACGATTTTCGGGTTCGGGTTCGGGTTCATCTAAAATTTTCGGGTTCGGGTCAGGTTGAACCTGCCAACCCGCGAACACGACTCGTTTAGCACCCCTAGTATATAGGGACGCATACAACACATAAACCAGTTTTAAGTATAAAACAGTGAGAACTGCATACCGCATAAGCACTTGTGTGTACTCTGCTGACCGACCACATGTAGTGGGAGAGAGAAAGAGAGGCAGTTATGCAGTTACATAAATGTCTTATGTATCACAGTTAAAGCAATATGTACATAAGTTTATGTGGTTCTTACCCTTCTCTACTTAAAATTTGTCTGTGTATTAAACGGTCCTTTAATTTTAAGTTATATCCATAAGCATTCAAGTAGATGAACATACCTGCACTATAGATGAATGTAGATAAAAATTATGCGGCATAATACTTGCACCGAGAAGACACATCAATGCAAACGCGCTTTCTCCGCTAAAACTGGTAAGCATCCCGCCCATTGACAGTGGTGTGTCGCGTTGACTTGTAACCACGCCAAAGAAATACGAAAATAAAGCAACCGTTGCCAACCACATGCTTATGAACTTTGCTTTCCCATTTTTCTAAAATACATGTCATTGTACTAAACATTAATAAACATATACAAAAAAAATATTCACAAACAAAAGAGGCCAGGATAGAGGATTGAGCGAGCTTACCAAGTAATTTGAGAAAACCGGAAGTAAAAAAGCGTCGAGAGAAGTCAAAAGGATACACGTGAAGAGACCGAAGCCAAATGTAAGATTCAGCGCGTGTGCGGTTCCCAAAATCTTGCAAGATAAATACTATTAAAATTGGTTTGATGATTGTATGGTATAAAAAAGGTAACAAAGAGGGATAAAAATTACCATTGAAAGGTCTAAAGCAATCATCGATAATTCTGCTTGAATTCCCAAAAATATACATGTGGTCGTATCATATTCCTCACTGCAAATCTGGAAACAGAACGCGATTTGGTTAATGAAGAAAGCAATCCGCATTAATTAATGAGGTATTGAGGTATAAACGCGATTTGTACACAACTTTTTATTTCATACACTAGTCACAAATCTCACGATATAAGTGAGGGTAAAACCGTAAAAAACACACAAACCCCGGTTATAAACAATAAAAAACATACCTGCGCAAGATTTTTTCCTGTGACAACAGCAACAGAAGCCGCAAGGTATTGACAAAGAACAGCAGCCAAACTAAAAACAAGCATAACTAGACTAAGATCGTACCCAAAACGGGCCCCACCCTCGACGGCTGCAACCCATTTTCCCGGGTCAACATACGTAACGGCAATAAAAACAGCTGGTAAAACAGCCGGAAGCAGCCGCGGTGTCACATTTGGCAGAGTTTTCGTTATCAGATTGTTTGTCTCCATTGCAGAAATAACTGTAATAACACTAGTCGACGGTTATGTTAATCTTGAAAGCTTATCTAACGGCTGAGATGTGCTCTAGTGGTTTTAATCACATGATAGTTGTTGGCATAGCAAGATTTTGACGCTCGTTTTGGTCACAATCATAACCAACTTCATATCAATTTTGAAAGATTAACATCCGATTATGAATGAACATATCGTTGTGAATCCAAGTATCCAACCCGGTAGAACAAAAATAAACCCTGATCCACAAAAACAAAAAGAAACATCATAAGATGAACATGATGTCATTTCTTTCAAAATAATGAAGTTCGTACATATTTAGCGTCATTTATTTACAAAGTAAGCTAGTTTATAATTCATACAATAAACCAAAATGAGTTGACCAAGAGAATTCATTATTCATACTATGATTTGTATAATAATTCACATAAAATAGTCAAATCCATGACCCTAGCTTGTGAGTTCAAATCTCTTTAGAGACACCAATCCGACAAGTTATTAAACGAGCACAACTTTTTTAGGGGTGGCACAGTGGTAAGCGTTTGAGTCCGTCTGGTCTCGGATTCGAATCCAGTTTCGGTTTTTTTTTTTTTTTGCCTTTTAACCCCTTTGACGGTTACATGCCCGACATAAGTGCGTTTTATCTAATCTCATTGGTTAACATGGTATTGGATCCTAGTTTTTACCAAAACAAAAGTTGCCATTCTTATCTAAAGATTGCAGAAAAAGTCAACGGGGTCAACTGTAGCAAACAATGTGCAAAATCAACAAAAAAAAAAAGTGATTTTGGATTCCAAAACAATCATTTTATTTATAAAGGATGAGAATTTAAACTTTACAAATTAACTTCATAGCAAATCCATAAAACTTAACAAGCAACTCAGATCTTCATGGTCACAATAAACCTCAAATTCAAGAAAAATAGTCAAAACCCTAAAAACCTAAAGCATTAAGATCTATCTAAACTTGTTCTTAGAAACCCAGAAAAATATGTGTATAGAAATGAAAACCCATGTACAAAATCAAGAAAAAAGTCAAACTTGGACTGTTATCAACATTAATCAATATGTATTAAAGATAGCTTGGTGGTGTGACAAAGGTGTTACCTTTGCTGCTGATTGTTGTTCTTCTGGATGATTGAGAACTCAATGATATGTCATCAGTTGAGGGTTAGATACTTAGATCAGATGGGGTCTAATCAAGACTGTAGGGGTGAGAGAGAAAACGATCTTTTGAAGATGAGAGAGAGAGAATAGATACAATATGTGTATCTAAATGTACGAATGAATACTAAAATAAATGGTCCAATAATTGGTGAAGTGGCTAAGAGAAGCTATCTTGGAGTCATGTAAAGGAAACCCAAGAAAATGGAAAACCGAAAAACAAAGTTTTTGCTAAATAGCCTAAAAAACTTGCACTCGGCTGCGGCTACGAAGGAGTCGAGCAGCTCGCGAGCTAGTTGAGAAAAAGCTCGAAACAAGACGAAACTTATTAAGTCTGAGTTGAGCTTGAGCCTAAAATAAAGTTTGTTTATTTAGTGAGCTCGAGATTGGGATTTGAAGTTCGGTAGGCTGGTCGAGCCTTGGTTGAATATTAGTTTTCATTAATATTTAATAATATTTACCCCTTATTTAAAATTGTCCAGTAAACAAGCCGAGCTTATATAAACTTGTTTACGAGCCAAGTCTGAACCTATAAATAAGTTTTTTAGCAAACGAGCCTAAGCTCAAGCTTCACTTATCAAGCTCGCGAGCCTTAACGAGTCTATCATTTATATTATTTTTAATTAATACATTAATTAGTAAATAATAAACGAGCTGAGCTCGAGCTTGAGAAACTTTCAACGAGCCGAGCTCTTATAAGTTAATTGAGCTAGAGTTTGAGCCTGGTCGAAAGCTCGGGATTGGCCGGCTCGTTTGCACCCCTAGTTGCACCATCCGTGCATAGCGTCTAGGCGTAGGAGCCAACGAGCTTGAGAAACTTTCAATGAGCCAAACTTGAGCTTTGAAAACAAAGCTCGAACCGAGCCGAGCTCTTATAAGTTAATTGAGCTCGAGTTTGAGCCTGGTTGAAAGATCGGGCTCGGTCGACTCGTTTGCACCCCTAGTTGCACCACCCGTGCATAGCGTCTAGGCGTAGGAGCCAACTACTAACATAAGGTTGTTTTTTACCACATGCACCCTCGTGGGAGACGGGAGCAAGGTAGCTCGTATAAGATGTCAAGTCAAACGGGCAGTAAGGACGTGGAGGCGTCCGTGACCCACCTTCGTTGGTGATGGTTCTATACATTTCATATTTTCATATGTCATTCTTTTTGTTGGGTGAAAAGGATTTTGTTATAAAAGAACGCTAACTATTTCGTGATTTGTTCAGTTATTTCAGTTCAACTTGAAGTCTTATTAAAAATATAGATGTATTGTGAGTTTGGTTTAAGAAAAAGCTTACTATTTTATGTCAATATATAATTAACTTAAAACTTTATTTGATTTCGTTATGTATTGTGAAAACTACTCCTATGGTGTGTAAATCATGTATGAATTTGATATGTGGCTCCACTAAAATGACCTGACACTTTGTTCTTTTGTTCTTTTGTCTGTTTTTGGTTTGTCAAGTTTAGTAAAAGATAATGAAAAATCAAGAATAAATCTTAGTGTCGAAGAAATGTATAGTTTCAACTTTCAATCATACTTAGATAAACCCAATCCTTGTATTTGGGTTGAGTTGGATGAACATTTCCATAAATCCCAATGGAGACGCATGCGTGTAAAGAAGTCGCACGTCTAGACGTTAGTGATATTTGCCTAGGGTGTGTAAAGTTGGGTTCGAGTCAATCGAAATTGAAAGCGAAGTCATCGATTAATCTATTTCATTAACCAATCAGTTTTCAATTAATTGGTTCGGTTTATTCTGTTAGATTGCTGGTTTTCGGTTCTGTTCGGTTAATTTTGGTTTGAGTAAAGTACACGAATGGTCCCTGTGGTTTACCAAAATTTTAGATTTGGTCCCTAGCTTTCTAAAAGTACACGCATAGTCCCTGTAGTTTACCATGATTTTAGATTTGGTCCATAGCTTTCTAAAAGTATACGGACAATCCCTGTGGTAGGATATATAATTATAGTTGATTTTGAGTATATCATTATTTATTAGTTTTGTTATATTATAGATTGTAAAGTAATATTAACTACCTATAGGCATTATTGCCTGGTTGATAAGGCATTATCTGTAGTGACATCTTTAAGGTGAGATAAGGCTTAGGAAAATAAGATCCTGTTTGATTCATGATGAGGGTTTTTTTCATATTTATTGGGTTTCCCATGAATTTGTGTATATGCATTATTGTCTAGTGGAGATGGATGTGATCGGGTGATTCTGTTGGTGGCACGATGTATCTCACACACCTTATAAATTTAATCCTAACTCCACATCAATATCCAACAACTAGAACCATCAACAACTTGGGAATTAACATCTTTACTATACTAGTTGATACCACTAGGATATAATCCTTTTAGTTTTGTCTCAAATAACCAACTTTGTTTCAAAAAGAAACAAACACCTAGCTTATAAATTGATTGGGTGCTATATAAGTCCCATCACGTTAAATATAAATAAAAAGTAAGAATCCAAATTTTTGTTAAAAAGGCCTCGAACTAATGCTTCACTTTAGGGATTAGGATCAAATACAAAGGATCCTAATTGTAAGAAGTGTAAGAAGGATTTAAAGAGTGACAACTGTCAAATAACCTAAAAACCCACTACACAAAAAAACCCCACTACAAAAAAAAAAAAAAAAAAAAACCCTTAAAGATACACCACCACCAAAAACCTAACCCCCCCCCCCCATCACCCACCCCAATTTTTTTTTTTTTTTTTTTGCCGAGGGGGTGGGGGGTTTAGGTTTTTGGGTGGTGGTGGGGGTGGGTGTTTAGTTTTTTTTAGGTTTTTGGGGGGGTGGGGGTTAGGTTTTTTTTAGGTTTTTGGGTGTGTGTGTGTGGGGGGGGGGGGGGGGGGGTTAGGTTTTTGGGGGTGGGGTGGGTGTTTAGGTTTTTGGTGGTGATGTAGTGAGTTTAGGTTTTAGGTTATTGGACACTTGTCACTCTATAAATCCTTCTTACACTTCTTACAATTAGAAGCCTTTGTAGAATAACTTGACCCTCACTTTAGATCCCCAAACTGGTTAGGGCTGGCTTTGACTTTATCGCATCCCCGCTACAACATCACCGCCCAATTAAACAATTGCAAGAAAGCAGTTAGAACTCACATTTATAGGGCACACTCAAAGAAGTAATGCCATATTTAGTTATAAAGGGAGACATCAAATCATAAAATCGTTTGTCGTTCAAAAAAATGGGTTATTAGATTTTAATAATCCCAAATTTCGTCTGTTGGTGGACAATAATCTCAATTTTAAAAATTTCTTTCAACGATTCCAACTTGTAAGAATTTAGCCTCCATCGATCATTTTCTAACATATAAGAATTTGGCTTCATCAATAGATTCAAATGCACGTGCAGACTCCTTAAATGATTGGGGAATTGGTCTGTAATAATCTCAACTAGACGTCATTGGCCATTGTCAGTCCCATCTTTGAATATTCCCCATGCCAGTCCCACGTTTCACTTATTTTTCCTCAACCGGTCACCAGTTAAGTTTTTTTCTGAATTACAAGCTGACGTTTTAGGGTTTTTGATCAGAACGAGGATACGAGTCGAATGATGTAAAACTTACTTTGAAATTGTGCTCTAAGCGATGAAAACGGTGCTTCAATTCGGGTGTTTAAACTTCCAATTAACAAAAATCAAGTCGTTTGGAGCACCGTTTCGATGTAAGCTTTACATCAATAGACTTGTATCCTCGTTCTGATCAAAAGCCCTAATACGTCAGTTTGTAATTCGGAAAAAAACTTAACTCCGTTAAGTTTTTTTTAACTTGGGACCGGTGGAGGAAAAATAAGTGAAAGGTGGGAGTGTGGGACTGGCATGGGAAATATTCAAAGGTGGGACTGGCAATGACCAATGACGCGTAGTTAGGATTATTACAGGCCAATTCCCCTAAATGATTTAAGTGCACATACGTTGGAAAATGATCAATGTGGGCCAAGTTCTTACAAGTTGGGATTGTTGAAGTGAATTTTTAAAGTTGAGATTATTATCGGCCAACAAGTGAAACTTAGGATTATTAAAATCCAATAATCCAAAAAAATCAAATAAATTTTTAATTGCAATGACATCCTATATTATGATATGATTAAATATCTAAGAGTGATTTAAACATTCGATTTTAAAAGCATGTATCCTCAACTTAATCAAGTTTTAAGGTTTTGTTTATAAGAGAATCAACATTTATGATATGATTGGCACCATCAATAAGATACACATAAAGCTCACATGGGTAAGAAGAAATGTGTCAGAAACATGTTATGGTTGAACCATTTAAAGAAAAAGACTATGCAGCCATCTATATAAAGCCAACCATCTAACATCATGTATCTTACATATCATATGTAATGTATAGTACCAATCCATGTTTTCTTAACAAGTGTATGGCTAGTAATGTAGTTCGGTAGCTTCATCGTCACCGCAGTCGTCATCGCGCGCCTTAAGCGACATGTGTTAAGATGATCACACACCCAATAATACATGTAGTGACCAAATCTAGTAAAATATGTCTAAATGCAGGGGCGGACCTGTAGTGTAAACGGGCGTAGCCCGGTGATGAAACACAGGTTAACACCTGGGTTAATTTGTGGGGTTATTTCTTCTGTGGGGTTCAACCTCTTTTCCTACTCGTGAAACAGCTTGATTCCTGCAAAACAGCAACACCGTTAGTCTCGTTAAGAGGGGAATATGGGGGTTTCCCTCTTAACCAGGCTCCGGCGTGAGAATAAGTACAGTTCTGAGGGGGAGTAAACAGTGTGTGTTAAGTGTGAGAGTATAGAGGGCAAGATGATCAACCTGGATGGTGAAGGATCCTATTTATAGCCGGAGGGTGAAGAAGGGATGGAGCAACGGTGCCAGCTGTAGACGCGCGCCAGCTGTCCGACCAAAGGGAATATCCCCTTGGTCTCCTCTGCTGTGGTCAGTGTAGTGGTACACGTGGCGCGCCCGCATTTGCCTATTTTGGAGACGTCGTACTGGCGTTGTCGGACTGCTCCTGGATTCGTCGCAGGCCTACCTGGCGCTTGATGACTGGTGACACGTGTTGTCCTTTATGTCGGATGGAGCATCTTTGCTGCTACCTTCATATTTTCCAGAAGCTTCTGGAAGCTTCTGGATGGTATCGTTGATGTCAGCGCCACGTAGGGTGGAAAAAGTGGTATGGTCCTTGCCATGTGGGCAAGGAATTGGGACCATACCTCTTCAAGTCCCCCCAGTCCAGTGTGCCTTCTAGTTGAGTTGATCGTCTAGGAGGGATTCTGGACTTATGAAGGCAGTGTTTTTCCTTAAGACGTTTGTTGCGAGAGGCTTAAGGCGTTTGCACATGATGGGCATATGGTTTTTGATTCTTTGTGAAAATGAGCCTAGTGGACGCATGGTGCATGGGTTTTGACTCCTTGCAAAAGTGAGCCAAATGGACGCGTGGCGCATGGCGCATGGGTTTTGACTCCTTGCAAAAGTGAGCCAAATGGACGCATGGCGCATGGGTTTTGACTCCTTGCAAAAGTGAGCCAAATGGACGCGTGGCGCATGGCGCATGGGTTTTGACTTCTTGCAAAAGTAGAGTGGCGCATGGCGCATGGGTTTTGACTCCTTGCAAAAGTGAGCCAAATGGACGCATAGCGCATGGCGCATGGGTTTTGCTGTTGTCTTCAGGAGGAAGCTTTGGTCGTCTTGGGAAGGAGTGACTGATGTGACTGTCTGATGTCAGGTGAACAGGCGCCTTTTCAGTCATGTCAGTTACTTTATGTCATAATGGCAGGCGGTTGTTGCACACGTTTCCGAAAAAGATGATGGCGTCTTCTCTCTCCTCTGACGTGTCTCGGCTTGATTGGATCCTCTCCTGCACGTCTGACGGTTTGCTGCCCATCGCATTAAATGCGATGGGTATAAATTCAAGGGCACTCCCCTCTACCCTTCACTTTTCAAAATTTGAATCCCGGATTTTTCTCTTCCTCCTTTGTTTTCTTTCTTCTTTACTCGAGTTCATCTGCATTCTTGTTCATTTTCTCACGATGTCTTCTGCAAATCCTTCCTCGAGGAGGAGAAGGAACAAAGGGAAAACTCCGCCTGGCCCGGAGCAGGCGGTAATAGGGTGGAAGGAGGAAGAATTCCACAACTTGGTGAGGAAGAATTGGGACCATACCTCTTCACCCGGGCTACGGCTCAAGTTTTTACGAGTAGTGTAAAATTTTTTTTTTTCGATTTTTATACACATGACACCCCTGAACAAGTACGAGGACACCCCTAAAAAATTTTGGGATACCCCTGAGTTGAAGGTCTAGTTCCGCCACTGTCTAGATGCACGACCACCTAGTACCACATGTAGTGACCACACATGTAGTCTTGTCTTTGATTTATATAAAAGTAAATGATAAGAGTAAATTACAAAAATCGTCATTTATGTATGTCACTTATTGCAAACTGTGTCTTTTGTCTTCAATAATTACAGAAAACGTACTCGATGATTTTTGTGGTTAAGTTCTAATTACTGAGGTGCGGAGAAAATAATATTAATGATTATTCTGGTTTTAATTTTGTCATGATCTTTAACTTGGACAAATATTAAAGGGGGTTATTGTAAGACCCTAATTTGTATTTGACTAAAGTCGCAGCGGAAAATTCGTACCTTAAACTTCTCTTTCATTATAACCATCTTGACGTACTTAATTTCATTTTTAAGGTTAACTCTTTTACAGTAAATACATTTATGGAACTTATTTACGGTAAGAAAACATAATTTAGCTTCCCTCAATTCCGTACACAAACACTCCCGTACAATCTATCTTGTGACCGATCTTTGATCACTCCTCTTCAATTAGGATAATCTGGCTCGAACAACCTGCACTCACCAAACACATACAAGACATTAATATGTTATTAATATAAACGATACTTAGCCTTGAACTATTCCCGTTCCATTATTCCTTTACATTAAACATTCCCTCTGAGTACCTCACCTTGGGTGAGTCTTCGATACTGTACCTGCATTACACCTAAAACTCCAGGTACACGAATAACAATGTAAAAACTTAATCATACTGAATGACTTACATACATACCTAAACTTCATACATAATATCTCCGTACATACATTTGTACACACATGCATACATACCTACTTGCATACATACTCACACACATACATGCCAACCTACATGCATACCTACATATAAATACATATACCTCATTATATACGTATCTACATATACACATACCTACATCATCACGTACACTCATGAGATTATATATACATACATACATCCCTACTTGCATCAAACCAAACTCATACATGTTTACTCTCATACATACCATCATATATCCACGTACTTGCTCACATACTTATAAACATACATACATACCTATCTACACATGTGCATACACTTAAACTTATAAAAACATAAGTTAAATTTGTCTTACGTAGCCTGAAACACGTTTAAACGAGCTTTCCGGACCGAACAAGTGAGATAAACAACTTTTGGAGAAACTTAACCCCGTCGCGTCGCGCGACCCCCCGTCGCATGACGCGACGCCCCCTTTTTCTCAGAACAATTGCAGCTGGTTGCTGCATATTCCCAGCACATCCGGATTTTACGTAAACGAGCATAACTTCCTCGTTTTTGATCCGTTTTACCCGATTCTTTTTCCTATATGTCCGTAATTTAATTCTCCATCTAATGGAGTTAAAATCCAACATCCGACATAATAAAATTTCAGACTTTTAACTCTTCAGCTTATTACCCTCTTACCAAATTTCGACCCGTTCATGCATTCATCAACATAACTTGTTTGTTTTACCATAACTTCTCAAGAACCTAATAATACCAGTGACGTCTATCATAAAAGACTATACTCTTGGATGTCTTGCATCCTCTTAACCCATTATCATTCATATGCTTATTTTGACCCGTTAAGGGCATTCGCGCATTAATTGGTCTATGACTAACAAAACCATACTCCCCACTTTCATACTTGACCAAAACATTACACTAATCGAATAACTTGTTTCCAAACTACTTTTAAGATCGTTTGCCCAAAATACCCATAAAGGGCATTTTGGTCAACTTTAATCCCATCAATTACGACGAAAGTCTACAACCCATATTTGTCCCCAAACATCATGTTTAGTTAATTAACACACCATATTACTTAATCGTACTAAGAAGTGATTACGGAAATCACTTACCTTATGCGTCCGTGCTCGTATCCGATTCCTTGCCTCTTCTTGACCCGTTAACACCTCATGCTTGAGCCCGTCTCGACGTGATTCCTATACTTTCATTTCATCGAAATCACGCTCTTATTAACATACTCATTTGTACATGTTAACAATCATATCAATCGCATATTTCACACTTAACTTTCCTTAGTCGTTTCTAACAAGCATAAAACATATAATCAACTTCATATCCTTCCCAACACATGTAATTCATCATGTAATCAAAATTAACGCATATTAACATAACATGTATCAAACGACTTCCTATAATCCTGCTTTTACAAAAACGAGTCAAATCATGTTTCTTATTCTTAGTTGACTTTCAAGAGTCAACTATTAACCATATTTAACTTATCGACGTATCATCATATACTCGTAACATCATAATCGACTATACGGACGACACTATATACAATTCATCATACCCACATAATACATCAATCTTTCAACAAGACTCGGACATGGGTGGTGATTCTAGTCATCATCTTCACCCTAACTAACGGGTTTCACCTCTAATCATCAAATTAACACAAACCATACGTAACCCATGTTCTATACGATGATTCTAACCCTTGTACATGATCAATTTCATATTAACTCACGGATTTGAACATAACCCACTTCACACATGATCACAAATCTTAGAATTAAGACATACCTTATGATCCCCTCGTGAAGGTGATCTGTAACAACCCTTGGTAAAACCAATACCCTCATAATATTTCTGACACTCTATTATCTCTTAAATTGTCCCAATATGTCCTATATTACACCCCGTATGTGGAAATCGAACCCAAAATAGATTATAATATATAAAAGAAATAAAAAATCTGAAAACGTAAGTTGAGGCGGGCCGCGAAAGACCTCACCTCAATCTTACGCGGGCCGCGCGGACTCATGAAATGCGATTACACCAGAGGCTGACACGTGTCGACATCATGGCGGACCTACTAGCTGACCCAGCTAAGCTATAGTGTTGACCGATGTTGACGCGGGCCGCGTAAGGGTCCCTTGTCTTTTACGCGGGCCGCGACAGGACTCAATTACACAACTATAAATAGATGGCATCAGGTTTCAAATTCCGTCGCTCACATTTCAATCTCAATCTCAATCTCGAATTCTGAAGTATTAAGCAAAATATTTGGGTATTATACCCCTAAATTAGCGATGTTCTGCTCTGTTGTAAGTATTATAACCCTGGTTTCATAATAGTTACGCTGCCCGATTGATTTAGGGTTCCGTAACAACTGTCGTGGTTCTGCCCGACGTAGTTGTTGGAATGCCGTCTCGGGGAGGGTATTATTAATAATTTCAAAGGGTTATGGTACTAACCAATGTACATTTGTATAAATTATAGATTATATCCAGGAAACCCTTACGAAAAGCCTAAGACAGCAATGTGAGTTTATCCTCTTTTTGTTAATGTTTTTGGTAATGTTTTACCAAACCTTAAATGTTTTACTATGAAATTAAGCGGTGATTGAGTCTTTGTAGTTCTTCAATTACTGCCGGTATTATGGGGTTTTTATACAAAATTTACTACGAGTAGTAGTAAGTCTGAATGACAGTGCATTACCATTGGACGACGAGTTAGCCAATGGGTAATTTGACCATAGCCATAGATCCGGTCGAGTGGCAAATACTGAATGAGTAATTGTGTAGAAATAAACAATGTGATCGCTCTCAATACTGTTTTAATTGATAAAATGTTTCTTGATTAAACTGGGATTCACTCACCAGTATTTCCGACTGACAAATGTTTTTAAAACGCGTTACAGGTAACACAATGTGAACAGCCAATTAGTGGAAAGCCAGCTGGAGAGCACTGAAGGCTTGGGAATAATGTGGCTATAAAAGTTACCTAATAAACGATGTTTTAAATTCAATAAAATAGGGTTTATCCCTATAATGTATTTTAATAAGAAACTTGGGTTTTGCCCATGTTATTATAAAAGAAGGTGGTTTTTACTCTGATAAACATTTCCTAACTACGGTCCTGATGAAAAATTCCGCTGCGAGATTTAATAATCGGATACCACCGAAACTCTGAGTTCGCGTCCGCCCGTTCCCGGGGATCAGGGATCGGGGGTTGCGACAGAAGGTGGTATCAGAGCCTAGCCACTGGTCTGAGCCAAAGAAGTGTTCTGCTAACACTTAAATTTTAAATTTTGTGTTAGGAAATAAAATAAGGAAATAAGTGCATAACTGCAATTATGTGTTATGTGTTATTTGACTATTTGTTAGTTTTCAGTATGAGTGATCAAGGACCATCAGATCTGAACCGTCAGTTATCTGATTCACCTAAGAGTGAAAGTACATCATCACAGCCTGCCCTCTCGGGGTATGTTGCTGATCAGGAGGATGGAATATTTGCTTTTAGAGCTCAATCTGAAGAACCATTTCCTACTAAGAAACGAGGATGGTTCAGTAAAGAAGCTTTTGCTCGTAGGAAGAGAATGCGAAAATTGCAACAGCAAAGGGCTTTAGCAGCTATTAAGAGAGAGACAAATGCCAATACTCAAGAGATACTTAATAGAAGCCTAGCTAATTTCCACATCTTAGCTACAACTGCTGCTGACCCAAGTCTGGAACAACTAGTAGCCCCACAACCACAAAACCCAGAACAACCCATGGAGATAGAAAATCAGGAAAACCAAGAAGAGATGTACAATTTTAATCCAGAAGAAATCCCTAGAGTGCCTGCACCAAACCCTCTAGACCCGAATTACGACCCCTGGTGGGACAACAATAGGGATTTTGTGCAACGTTACCCTATCCAGGATTATCCACCCATACAGAACATAGAAGCTTACCCAGGTATGGACCCTTTAGATCCCTATTATCAAGATGATTATATTAGGGAAATATTATAGGATCCTTACCAATTTCAGGCACATACACCCCCATATCAGGAACATGTACCCCAGATTCCAAACTCAGTCCAAGAACCTGCACCCCCAATGAGTGCAGAAAACGTTCAAGAACTTAGGACTTTCGGGGAGGAGATCTTAGAAAGCAGTGAGAGAATGCGTCAGGTTGGAGAGCGTCTCGTATGGAAATACGATGAACGCAATATGGATTTCTGGATGAATCCATATCCATGAATGTTAGAATGGAGAAAGCAGTAGTAATAATAATAAAAATAAAATAAAATATGTGTGTACGGATGCATATTATTATTTTATTTCTGTTGGTATTATAATCTTTATTTCTGTACTAGTGTGTAATAGACGCATAAGTATATGAAAAGAGTAAGTAGCAATGATCTACGTTTTTGGCTAGATTGTGTGTCATGTGATTAACTATATTAGATATTAATTGTGATATTAATATGGGGTAAATGTTTAAAATTCAGATGGCCGACCAAGGAAATCAAGTAAATCCGGATAATAACCCGGAAATCCAGAATGATAATATTCAGAATGATGATAATCTGAATAATGAGAACCCAAACAACAATAACAATGGAAACCAAGTGGATAATAGTGCTATCCAACATATAGTGGCACAAGGAATTATAGATGCTATGCCATTTATACTTCAAACTGTTAAGGATGCTGATAATAAAAGTAAACATAGCAGTAAGCGACCTGTTGAACCAGAAAACAGTGTGAACAATGGACCGGTACTTCAAATGCCTATTCCCAAAAGAAGAAGAACCATGCCTTATGGTTGTTCTTATAAAGAATTCTGGTCTTGTAAACCAATGGAATTCTCGGGCAATGAAGGGGCCATTGCAACCTTACGCTGGATAGAAAAGACTGAGGCAGTCTTAAGGATAAGTAAATGTGCTGAAGAAGATAGAATACTGTTTGCTTCTAATCTGTTTAAGAATGCAGCACTAGAATGGTGGAATACTATCCTCCAAACAAAAGGAAGTGATAGAACCTATAATATGGAATGGAAAGAATTTAAGGACAAGGTAGAAAGGAAATTCTGCCCACCCAATGAGAAAGAACAGATAGCAAACAAATTCCTAAATCTTAGGACGACTGGTGTGGATAGCAAAGGGTACACAAAGTTATTCTTTGAATATGCTAGGATAGTACCAACTCTTGCTTCACCAGAACCAGTATTAATCTCTCGTTATATTTGGGGATTAATTGGGGAGATAAGACATGTAGTCAAGGCAGCTAGACCTCAAACCATAGAAGAAGCTGTAGAACTAGCCAACACCTTGACAAATGAGTTAGTCCATACTCGAGAAGAGGATCAAAGAAGGAGCCTAACCCAGAAGTTGACTCAAGAATTTCGTTCTGGAAATTCTAACCATGGGAGAAATATAGGTTCTACCTCTGCACCTTATTGTAGGTATTGCAAAAGAAAGCATTCAGGAAGATGTTCCATATACTGTAACTTTTGCAAAATATCGGGACACAAGGAAGAAAATTGCAGGAAGAAAGCCTACAGCCGGGTATGTTACAATTGCGGAGAACAAGGTCATATCAAGCTAAACTGTCCAAAATTAGTCCCAGCTGCAGACAACAAGAATACTAAAAATGCTAGAGCATTTGTGCTGACTGTAGAAGAAGCCAAGATGATCCCAGATGTCATAGCTGGTACGTTTTTAGTTAATGATGTCTTTGCTAAAGTATTATTTGACTCTGGTGCAAACCAAAGTTTTATTAATACATCGTTTTGCAAATTACTAAATCAATCATTAACTAAACTACCACAAGAATGCTTAGTAGAGACAGCCAATGGAGAAAGTGTTAGAATTTCTGAAATCTTGCAGGGAGCAAGTATAGAAATTTCAAATCAGAAATTTATTGCAAATCTTTATCCTATGAATTTGGTAGGATTTGATGTTGTTTTAGGAATGGATTGGTTGATAGCCAATAAAGCTAGTATTTTATGTGATCAAAAGTTAATTCGGGTAAATTCACAAAAAGGAAAAATGATCACCATTAAAGGAGATAAATCCTCTAGGACCACAAAATTCATCTCTGTGATGAAAACTGCAAGTTGTATAAGAAAAGGTTCTATAGTGTATTTGATATCCATAATCACTAACACTAAAGGAAAAGAACTAAAAGATATTCCAGTAGTATCTCAGTTTTCAGATGTCTTTCCAGAAGAATTGCCAGGACAACCTCCAGACAGAGAAGTTGAGTTCAGAATTCACCTGCTACCAGGAACATCACCAATTGCCAAAGCACCCTACCGATTGGCACCCGCTGAAATGCAAGAATTGAAGAAACAATTAGATGAATTATTGGAGAAATGATTTATACAGCCAAGTTCGTCGCCATGGGGAGCGCCGATACTGTTTGTTAAAAAGAAGGACGGATCAATGCGTATGTGCATTGATTACCGTGAATTAAACAAAGTCACGATTAAGAATCGGTATCCATTACCGAGAATCGATGATTTGTTTGATCAGCTACAAGGAGCTCGATTTTTCTCTAAGATTGATTTAAGGTCAGGATATCATCAATTAAAGGTACAGGAAGAGGATATTCCTAAAACTGCTTTTAGAACAAGGTATGGACATTATGAATTTACTGCATGCCATTTGGTTTAACCAATGCCCCAGCCGCATTTATGGACATGATGAACCGAATATGTAAGCCATATTTGGATAAATTCATAATTGTTTTCATAGAAGATATTCTAATTTACTCCAAGAGTAAAGAAGATCATGCAAAGCATTTGCACGCACTTTTAAGTTTGTTAAGAAAGGAAAAACTTTATGCTAAATTCAATAAGTGCAAATTTTGGTTAGAACAGGTACAATTCCTTGGACACCTAGTCAATCATGACGGAATTCATGTAGATCCAACAAAGATTGAAGCAATTACGAAATGGAAAATCCCTGAGTCACCAACCGAGGTTAGAAGTTTCTTAGGATTGGCTGGTTATTATAGAAGATTTATTAAAGATTTCTCTAGAATAGCCATTCCCTTAACTAAGTTAACCTGTAAATCTGTTAAGTTTGAATGGGGATTAAAACAAGAAGAAGCATTTAAAACTCTTAAGCAAAGATTAACCCATACACCCATACTAGCATTACCAGAAGGAAATAAAGACTTTGTAGTCTATTGTGATGCTTCTAGATTAGGTTATGGATGTGTATTGATGCAACGTCAAAAGGTTATAGCTTATGCATCTAGGCAACTTAAGAATCATGAAGAGAATTATTCAACCCATGATTTAGAATTAGGAGCTATAATTTTTGCTCTTAAAATTTGGAGACATTACCTTTACGGTAGTAAGTTTACTATATTCACTGATCATAAGAGTTTAAGGTATGTTTTCGGGCAAAAGGAGTTGAATATGAGACAAAGACGCTGGATGGAATTTCTTAGTGATTATGATTGTGATATCCAGTATCATGAAGGAAAAGCCAATATAGTGGCAGATGCTTTAAGCCGAAAGTATCATGAAAAGTAAAAAAGGGTACGTTCTCTTAAATTAAATCTGCAAATAGATTTAAATGATCAAATAAGAGAAGCACAAGAGTCAGTAATCAAGGAAGATACTGAAAAGTTAAAAGGTATGTTAAAAGAATTAAAACAAGGAACAGATGGAATTTGGAGATTCCATGAAAAGAGAATGTGGATACTTAAATTAGGAAATCTACGTAATCGTATATTAGAAGAAGCACATAAGTCTAAATATACGATGCATCCAAGAAATGATAAAATGTACCAGGATTTAAGGAAAAATTTCTGGTGGATAGGAATGAAGAAAGACATAGCAACCTATGTTTCTAAATGTTTAACTTGTTCACAGGTTAAAGCTGAACATAAAAAACCCTCAGGTTTGTTACAGCAATTAGAAATGCCAGTTTGGAAATGGGAATTTATAACCATGGATTTTGTTACTAAATTACCCAAAACTAGGAAAGGAAATGATACAATCTGGGTGATTGTAGATAGACTAACTAAGTCAGCTCATTTCTTACCAATGAAGGAAACAATTAGTATGGAACAATTATCTAAATTGTATGTAAATGAAATTGTTTCTTTACATGGCATTCCTTTATCAATTGTTTCTGATAGAGATAGTCGCTTTACCTCTCATTTTTGGTCAAGTTTCCAAAAGGCAATGGGAACTAAATTAAAGTTAAGTACGGCTTATCATCCACAAACAGATGGACAAAGTGAAAGGACAATTAAAACAATGGAAGACATGCTTAGAGCTTGTGTAATTGACTTTGGAGGTAATTGGGACGATCACTTACCTTTAATAGAATTTTCTTACAATAATAGTTATCACACAAGTATCAATGCTGCACCATTTGAAGCACTTTATGGACGAAAGTGTCGAACCCCAGTCTGTTGGGCAGAAATTGGGGAAAAGCAACTATCTGGACCTGAGATAGTGCAAGAAACAACTGATAAAATTATTCAAGTCAAGGAACGACTGAAAGCAGCACGTGATAGACAGAAAAGTTATGCTAATAACAGGCGAAAACCATTGGAGTTTCAAGTAGGAGATAGAGTATTGTTGAAAGTCTCTCCTTGGAAAGGAGTGGTAAGATTCATCAAACGGGGAAAGCTAAGTCCCAGGTATGTTGGACCTTTTAAAATTATTAGAAGAATAGGACCTGTAGCCTATCAGCTACAATTGCCAGAGGAAATGGCAGGAATACATGATGTGTTTCATGTATCTAATCTTAAAAAGTGTTTAGCTGATGAATCATTGATAGTACCTCTTAAGGATATAGAGGTAAATGAACAACTCAAGTTTGTAGAAAAACCTCTACAAATTGAAGACAGGAAAGTCAAGAATCTCAAACATAAGAGACTAGTTCTAGTCAAAGTAAAGTGGGATTCCAAAAGAGGACCTAAATACACATGGGAGCTTGAGTCAGAAATGCAAAGGAAATACCCTCATTTGTTTCAGTAGATCTCGAGGACGAGCTCTAAAGTAAGGTGGGGAGAATGTAACAACCCTTGGTAAAACCAATACCCTCATAATATTTCTGACACTCTATTATCTCTTAAATTGTCCCAATATGTCCTATATTACACCCCGTATGTGGAAATCGAACCCAAAATAGATTATAATATATAAAAGAAATAAAAAATCTGAAAACGTAAGTTGAGGCGGGCCGCGAAAGACCTCACCTCAATCTTACGCGGGCCGCGCGGACTCATGAAACACGATTACACCAGAGGCTGACACGTGTCGACATCGTGGCAGACCTACTAGCTGACCCAGCTAAGCTATAGTGTTGACCGATGTTGACGCGGGCCGCGTAAGGGTCCCTTGTCTTTTATGCGGGCCGCGACAGGACTCAATTACACAACTATAAATAGATGGCATCAGGTTTCAAATTCCGTCGCTCACATTTCAATCTCAATCTCGAATTCTGAAGTATTAAGCAAAATATTTGGGTATTATACCCCTAAATTAGCGAGGTTCTGCTCTGTTGTAAGTATTATAACCCTGATTTCATAATAGTTACGCTGCCCGATTGATTTAGGGTTCCGTAACAACTGTCGTGGTTCTGCCCGACGTAGTTGTTGGAATGCCGTCTCGGGGAGGGTATTATTAATAATTTCAAAGGGTTATGGTACTAACCAATGTACATTTGTATAAATTATAGATTATATCCAGGAAACCCTTACGAAAAGCCTAAGACAGCAATGTGAGTTTATCCTCTTTTTGTTAATGTTTTTGGTAATGTTTTACCAAACCTTAAATGTTTTACTATGAAATTAAGCGGTGATTGAGTCTTTGTAGTTCTTCAATTACTGCCGGTATTATGGGGTTTTGTATACAAAATTTACTACGAGTAGTAGTAAGTCTGAATGACAGTGCATTACCATTGGACGACGAGTTAGCCAATGGGTAATTTGACCATAGCCATAGATCCGGTCGAGTGGCAAATACTGAATGAGTAATTGTGTAGAAATAAACAATGTGATCGCTCTCAATACTGTTTTAATTGATAAAATGTTTCTTGATTAAACTGGGATTCACTCACCAGTATTTCCGACTGACAAATGTTTTTAAAACGCGTTACAGGTAACACAATGTGAACAACCAATTAGTGGAAAGCCAGCTGGAGAGCACTGAAGGCTTGGGAATAATGTGGCTATAAAAGTTACCTAATAAACGATGTTTTAAATTCAATAAAATAGGGTTTATCCCTATAATGTATTTTAATAAGAAACTTGGGTTTTGCCCATGTTATTATAAAAGAAGGTGGTTTTTACTCTGATAAACATTTCCTAACTACGGTCCTGATGAAAAATTCCGCTGCGAGATTTAATAACCTGATACCACCGAAACTATGAGTTCGCGTCCGCCCGTTCCCGGGGATCAGGGATCGGGGGTTGCGACATGATCATTAATCCGTGTTCCTTCTTAAATTTGAGCTTCGATTCACCCTTTAATTTGGTGATTTAAGTGAGTTAGGGTTTGAAGCTCTTGAAAGCTCCTAAAGCTTCACGAACACACACGTATGTGTGTTTGTGTGTGTGTGTTGATCTTTTAGTTAGTAAGAAACTTTCATTTGTTCCACTTTAGCCCCTCGGGTTTGCCTTTAAAACATAACTGACACTACCTTCATCATTTAATACTTTTGACCATACCCTTAACTAGGTTAAATAGCCTCGTTATTTATTTCATGACGTGTCATATAGGAACACACGACAAATATTAACATTCGGATTTTTGGGGCGTTACAAGTCTACCACCCTTAAATGAGGTTTCGTCCTCGAAACCTTTCTTACCTCTATTTAACACTAATTAATTCTTCTCTACGTCCATCAACACTACCGCTAGCCCATCACAACGACTATCTTCTTTCTTAAAGAACCCGTTCCGGAGTTCTTATTAGTGTCGCTTTCACTATTAACGCTAATTCCTAACAGCCTTCATAGCTAATGGTTCATTCATCATTCTACTACTCATATATCATATGCATTATATACCTTTTTACTTACTTGAAACCATTCCAACATCCCATTACTAACATTCCCATTTGTTTATTTCAACATTCAAATGTTTTCATCGACTATACGATCTTGCATCGAAATTTGTATATACTCAGATATGTTTAACTCTAACTAATACATCTTAGTAATGGATAACTATACATTCTCGATTCATAAACTATTCAAACAATTGACTTTTTCCAAACAAGTCCATACTTTCCTGATCATACTTTCATATATCATTTTCATTTTCATTTCCTTGACCTGTCAATAACGGGTCAATACACATAATCTTCTAACCTTTAATATGATCCGTTCTTAATGGATCTAATATCTCCATCTCATCTCTTAAAAATTTCATTCTCTACATACTCTGTATAACATTTAACTTTTGTTTTGTTACCATCACAAGACTACTATTTCATAGTCACACCTACGTGCTTAACTCTAATGTTAACCTTATTCTACGTTTTCTACAATTATTTGTTACTTGCATACCTTTACGTTACCTTTAAATCATTTCGTTCATTCCACATTACTATTGCTTTCACTTCATGCATTACTTAATTTACGTATATAAATGTGTCATACTAGTTCATATCTATCCAATCATGAGTTAAACATTTTACTAACCTCTTTTTCATTTCTCAAACCAACGACCCGCAACCCAGATCGACCATCTTCTCCTCGAGTTCTAGCCGTACAGGCCAGGTTTCATTCATCTGTGTAATGAGCTTCCGCTTGTGCACATCCTTTCACCAATACGATTGGTTTCATCACATTAATAGTTCTAACATTATCATCGACAACATTGGCGGTTAGCATATGTCATTCAAACATTCATTACACTAGGTGATTACCCACCTATACTCTTCTACAATTTCCTACGTACCTACTATAACGTACCACACATTCTATTTCTTACATGCAATCCTTTCATTCTATTAATCATTTCGCCAACTGAAGTACCCGCTCGTACTTCCTTCCATTCCTGCTTACTTGCAAAGACCTTATTATATCGTTTCAATATTTCTTACCAAACTTACCATTCCCGCCCATACTCAAGTTATTGTCCGGGTCACAGCCCGTCATCATTCTGACTTTTAAGAGTCAATTACTAACACATCTAACACGTAACTTATACAAAAC
Source organism: Helianthus tuberosus (assembly GCA_030545235.1). Lineage (NCBI taxonomy): Eukaryota > Viridiplantae > Streptophyta > Magnoliopsida > Asterales > Asteraceae > Helianthus > Helianthus tuberosus. The sequence goes on along the minus strand of CM060414.1, from coordinate 171,117,148 downwards.
TTCATCTATTATACTATTACCTTTTACTTTATACTTATTTCTATGACCCGTTTGACTCAATCATGGTCAAACTGTCGACATCTTCTTATGTGGATTAATTTCATCTTTTTATATTTTGAAATCCGTCTCACGGATTCAGACGCATCATTCATGCTTTTTCATTCATTGAATCCGCCTTACGGATTCAAACATTTCTTCATTTTGAATCCGCCTTGCAGATTCAAACATTACATTCATGCCTTTCATTACTTCTATGTTTTGAATCCTTCTCGCGGATTCAAACATATTATCCATGCCTCTCATCCTTGAATCCGTCTCACGGATTCAAACATATCATCCATGCCTTTCATCCTTGAATCCGTCTCACGGATTCAAACATATCATCCATGCCCTTCATCCTTGAATCCGTCTCACGGATTCAAACATATCATCCATGCCCTTCATCCTTGAATCCGTCTCACGGATTCAAACATATCATCCATGCCCTTCATCCTTGAATCCGTCTCACGGATTCAAACATTGCATTCATACCTTTCATTCCCTGAATCCGTCTCACGGATTCAAACATATTATTCATATCTTGTTGATCCGTACTTAATTACGGATTCAACATTCTTCATTCTTATCAGGCATGCTTTTCATTCTTACATAATACTCTCAATTTCCCGAGAGTCTTACTTCCCATTTCACCCACACGCCCGCCGGCTACCCAACTCTACCGAACATACCTGTAACAATTATCATGATCTCACGAACGTCATACGTTTCTCGTGTACTGGCCAGGTACACAATCCACATAGTAGTTTCGTGCCTTCATGTAATTGTCACCTTATGTCCGTAGACTTAGGTTTCGGCACGTGTATCACTTTCAATACTTCATTACTATACTATCATTATCCTTCATTTAGAATTTTCCTTCCCTTAATGAGTTTTACTACTACATATACCCACATATCGAATTTATGTACCTGAATTCAAATTTGTCTTATTACCTCTTTGCCTGCCTTAGTATTCATCCTAGACTGCATTCACAGATCATCCTCTTCCAACACTTATGCTTACCTTGCACATACAAAACCGTCAGTTTCTTTATACGTATACATAAGTACATACTTACATTAGCCTTTACCTTTGGATCTTGATCGAGTCTTAGATTGTACGGGTTTCTTATCTCAAGAGCACACAAGTTTGAGTTCAAGTACTTACCTTCTCGTACTTGATTCCCTCAAACCAGGGCTCTGATACCAACTTGTAAGACCCTAATTTGTATTTGACTAAAGTCGCAGCGGAAAATTCATACCTTAAACTTCTCTTTCATTATAACCATCTTGACGTACTTAATTTCATTTTTAAGGTTAACTCTTTTACAGTAAATACATTTATGGAACTTATTTACGGTAAGAAAACATAATTTAGCTTCCCTCAATTCCGTACACAAACACTCCCGTACAATATCTTTGATCACTCCTCTTCAATTAGGATAATCTGGCTCAAACAACCTGCACTCACCAAACACATACAAGACATTAATATGTTATCAATATAAACGATACTTAGCCTTGAACTATTCCCGTTCCATTATTCCTTTACATTAAACATTCCCTCTGAGTACCTCACCTTGGGTGAGTCTTCGATACTGTACCTGCATTACACCTAAAACTCTAGGTACACGAATAACAACGTAAAAACTTAATCATACTGAATGACTTACATACATACCTAAACTTCATACATAATATCTCCGTACATACATTTGTACACACATGCATACATACCTACTTGCATACATACTCACACACATACATGCCAACCTACATGCATACCTACATATAAATACATATACCTCATTATATACGTATCTACATATACACATACCTACATCATCACGTACACTCATGACATTATATATACATACATACATACATCCCTACTTGCATCAAACCAAACTCATACATGTCTATTCTCATACATACCATCATATATCCACGTACTTGCTCACATACTTATAAACATACATACATACCTATCTACACATGTGCATACACTTAAACTTATAAAAACGTAAGTTAAATTAGTCTTACGTAGCCTGAAACACGTTTAAACGAGCTTTCCGGACCGAACAAGTGAGATAAACAACTTTCAGAGAAACTTACCCCCGTCGCGTCGCGCGACCCCCCGTCGCGTGACGTGACGCCCACTTTTTCTCAGAACAATTGCAGCTGGTTGCTGCATATTCCCAGCACATCCGGATTTTACGTAAACGAGCATAACTTCCTCGTTTTTGATCCGTTTTACCCGATTCTTTTTCCTATATGTCCGTAATTTAATTCTCCATCTAATGGAGTTAAAATCTAACATCCGACATAATAAAATTTCAGAATTTTAACTCTTCGGCTTATTACCCTCTTACCAAATTTCGACCCGTTCATGCATTCATCAACATAACTTGTTTGTTTTACCATAACTTCTCAAGAACCTAATAATATCAGTGACGTCTATCATAAAAGACTAAACTCTTGGATGTCTTGAATCCTCTTAACCCATTATCATTCATATGCTTATTTTGACCCGTTAAGGGCATTCGCGCATTAATTGGTCTATGACTAACAAAACCATACTCCCCATTTTCATACTTGACCAAAACATTACACTAATCGAATAACTTGTTTCCAAACTACTTTTAAGATCGTTTGCCCAAAATACCCATCAAGGGCATTTTGGTCAACTTTAATCCCATCAATTACAACGAAAGTCTACAACCCATATTTGACCCCAAACATCATGTTTAGTTAATTAACACACCATATTACTTAATCGTACTAAGAAGTGATTACGGAAATCACTTACCTTATGCGTCCTGCCTCTTCTTGACCCGTTAACACCTCATGCTTGAGCCCGTCTCGACGTGATTCCTATACTTTCATTTCATCGAAATCACGCTCTTATTAGCATACTCATTTGTACATGTTAACAATCATATCAATCGCATATTTCACACTTAACTTTCCTTAGTCGTTTCTAACAAGCATAAAACATATAATCAACTTCATATCCTTTCCAACACATGTAATTCATCATGTAATCAAAATTAACGCATATTAACATAACATGTATCAAACGACTTCCTATAATCCTGCTTTTACAACAACGAGTCAAATCATGTTTCTTATACTTAGTTAACTTTCAAGAGTCAACTATTAACCATATTTAACTTATCGACTTATCATCATATACTTGTAACATCATAATCGACTATACGGACGACACTATATACAATTCATCATACCCACATAATACATCAATCTTTCAACAAGACTCGGACATGGGTGGTGATTCTAGTCATCATCTTCACCCTAACTAACGGGTTTCACCTCTAATCATCAAATTAACACAAACCATACGTAACCCATGTTCTATACGATGATTCTAACCCTTGTACATGATCAATTTCATATTAACTCACGGATTTGAACATAACCCACTTCACACATGATCTCAAATCTTAGAATTAAGACATACCTTATGATCCCCTCGTGAAGGTGATCATTAATCCGTGTTCCTTCTTAAATTTGAGCTTCGATTCACCCTTTAATTTGGTGATTTAAGTGAGTTAGGGTTTGGAGCTCTTGAAAGCTCCTGAAGCTTCACGAACACACACGTATGTGTGTTTGTGTGTGTGTTGATCTTTTAGTTAGTAAGAAACTTTCATTTGTTCCACTTTAGCCCATCGGGTTTGCCTTTAAAACATAACTGACACTACCTTCCTCATTTAATACTTTTGACCATACCCTTAACTAGGTTAAATAGCCTAGTTATTTATTTCATGACATGTCATATAGGAACACACGACAAATATTAACATTCGGATTTTTGGGGCGTTACAGTTATTAAGTTTGATGAAAATCACAAACTAATAAATTTCATAAATTTACATTTTTTTGAATGACAAAAAATATCATACACCCTGCTCGAGGCTATGTCTAATATTGACTACTCAACCGCCATGAGACCGTGCTCCTTTGATGTGCGGGAACCGGATGGAATCCGTAAACCCTCACCCCCCGTCAGGTTTGAACACGGGATTAAAGCCCCGATTTGTCCCTTCACCCAGATGTCCCTTCATAAATTTACATTTAATTTAGGGAAATTGGATTCTAATAATCCCTAGTAGACGTCATTGGCAATCCTACTTTTTTTTTTATTCCCACTGGCAGTATCCCTTTCAAAAATTTTGCCTCCACCAGCCCTCAGTTAAAAAAACTTAACTCTGTTAAGTTTTTTTCGACTTACAAACGGATGTTTTAGGGCTTTTGATCAGAATGCGGATACAAGTCACTTGATGTAAAATTTACCTCTAAACGGTGCTCCAAACGACGAAAACGATGCTTCAATTCAGGTGTTTAAACTTTCGATTAACAACAATCAAGCCGTTTGGAGCACCGTTTCGAAATAAGTTTTACATTAATCGACTCGTATTTTCGTTCTGATCAAAAGCCCTAAAACATCAGTTTGGATTCGGAAAAAAACTTAACTCCGTTAAGTCCTTTTAACTCAGGACCGGTAGAGGCAAAATAATTGAAAGATGAGAGTGGAAACAACAAAAAAATGGGGTTGTCAATGACCAATGCCAATGACGTCAACTAGAGATTATTAAAATTTAATTTCCCTTTAATTTATAAATTACGAATAAAAAATTAACTCTTTATAATAGGTTCATGTATTTTATAAATCATTCAACACCATAGAAGTTCATTATCATCTGATTTACCAAAATTTTTATTTTTATAGTGGAATACAACATCGTCGTTTTTTTATCTATACTATATTATAATACATGAGGGAAGGATTCCCAAAAGTTAAGAACTCCTTCCCCTATTATTTATAAATAAACCCCTAGAATGAGGGTAAAGTGGTCTTTTAAACCATAATTATTTTTTAGTCCCTCAATCTATTACATTTAAATCCTTGACATTTAACATAATTATGGGTAATTAGTTACACTTCCCCCCCTCTTTAATTCTTTAATGTATTCCTGCGATATCTTACAACCCGTAATGTTTTTAAAAAATCCGAAGGTACCATGACGATCGGCACATTTTTTTAAACGTTTCGATAGTTGTCTTTTTTAGTTTCGCCGTGCGTTCATAAAGTACAAATAGCCGATGCGTAAATGTACAATTGATTAAAGCCAACATTTGTTTTTTACCCAAGCCAGCTTTGACCATTACCTAGCTACCGTGCATTAACATTTGTTTTTTACCCAAGTTTTTTGTTTTGAACGACATTAATAAACTAAAATATTCCCTAATTTTACTTGTACAGAGTCAGTTTGTTGTGGCATGTTTAATATAGTATAGATAAAACTCACAACAAACTTCCTATTAAACATGCCACAACAAACTAAACAGGATATGTGCATCTTATTTTAAAAACTTAAAACTCACAACAAACTTCCTAAATAAATGGATGACCAATCTAAAACTAAACCCTAATGGACTACTATAAATACATAGCAAACACTCACAATTCTACATTTCTATTGCTAAACAGATTTAAAATATGGAGCCAGTTCTGAATTCACTTGATGCGAAAAAACATGCATGCGATATTGAAAAATCTAAGGTCGGTTCTATGATAAGTTTTGTTATATCGCAATAATGAATAATTGTTTTCTTTTATTTACTTTTATGTGAATACTAACTTATTTGATTTTTCAGATTCAACACACCAATTTAAACACCTCAGTTGTCGAACAAGCTTTTGTTAGTTTTTAAGTAATATTTTCGCTTATAATCTTTCATATTAACAAGTTCGTTGTGTTATTATTTGGTGTTTTATTGTATGATGATGGTGATAATAATGTTGAAATTATTTCTTATGGTGCAATGTTCAGTGCATACAAGTCTAATCTTCAACGTCAATTTAGTAAAGAGGTAATTTTAAAATTTATTAAATCTTTTTTATATTTTTTTATTCAACATTTGTTTTTTTTTATAAAATTTATTTAATCATTTTTTAACTATTTTATTAAATTTTTGTTTTTTAAGGATCGGAAGTATGAGAATCAAAAGAAAAGATCTAAGAGACTCTCTGAATGGAAATGGGTCGAGGTTATAAATTTAGATGATTCTGAGGACGATGAGAAAGAAGATGAATTAGATGATACTGCTGATTCGAGCACAAACAAGAAAAACGGATAAAAAAAGAAGAGAAATTAGATGAAATATATCAAGTGTTTTTATGTTTTTTTTCATTTTCAGTTGTTTTTGTTTGATCTAGACTATCCCATGAATAATAAAGTTTATTTTATATTTGAAGTTTATGTTTTGTGTTATTTTATTGCACTTATAATTTATATCTCGATTGAACTAATATACTTTTGTTATTTGTTTAGTATTTTTTATTAACAAACGAATCTTTACATGTTTAAAACAGTTTTTCTATACTTTATTTATTATTAATTTTTATAACAAAACAAAACTTTGATATTTAGTAGATAGAAGATAAACTATGTTCCAAAATTTTAGGAATTATTTAATACTAATTTACGATATTAGTAGATAGATAGTAAATTATATCCCAAAATTTTAGGAATTATTTAATACTAATTTACGATATTTATTTAATACTAATTTACGATATTAGTAGATAGATAGTAAACTATATCCCAAAATTTTAGGAATTATTTAATACTAATTTACGATATTTTGTAGATAAATAGTAAACTATGTCCCAAAATTTTAGGAATTATAAGTCAACTAATTAGGTCCTCCAAGTTAATTATATGAGATGAGGCATCGATGGCGAAACGTCAGGCGATAGAGGCAGTTGATCGAACATTGCAAGACATTATAGGTGTTAGGCTCCCATGTGTAACACATATGACATATATCCACCACAATAATGTTATCATATACAAATAAGAAAACTACCAGCAACGAGTGCCGCAATCCAAAGTGTCGCCCCAGCCGCATCGCGCGGGCACCCTACTAGTATATTTTAACAACCGAAGTGTCAATGGTATAGCATCTAAGGCAAATGCAAAAGGTTTATGTTGTAAATATTTAATAAAAATATGTCATTAAATATCAAGATTAGTGATGTAACAGTAACCATCCTATACTATATTGGTTCATGAGAACAGAAGTATATCGGTTCATGATAACTAGAAAATGATTATTAACTTAGGTTTATATCTAAGGGAAAAGATCAAATAGAAAGTTTATTTTGGCTAGAAAGTGTAGGAAGCAATAGGATTAGGACATGTGGCAACATTTAAAATAAAGAAAAAGGGTATTTTAGTCAATTCAACCCTTTCTTCTTCCTTTTCAAAACCCAGTAACTTCAAAACCCACCATCTTCAACCATTTCTTCACTTTCTTTCTCAATAATCACTACATTATAGTGCGATTTTCATCACAAATCAATGATTCAAACACCCGATCAACGTGTTCTTCAGCTTTTTTTTGAAGAAAACCCAGTTTAATTTCATAAAAAATCTCGTTTTTTCCGGTGATTTTGGAGATAATCACTCGATTCGTTCGATTCGAGTGCTGATAAGTGTTTCAATCATTCAAACTTCATCAATTGTTGAAGAAATCATTTAGATCCATGTAATAAATTCTTTAATTTCATTTTTACGATCTGGATTTTTGATTTAGCCATTGCGTTTTACGATCTTGGCGGGGGTCCGGGGGCAGCACCCCTGGTAGCGGGGTCCTAGGGGCGGCAGCCCCTGGCGGGGTCCAAGGGGCAGAGCCCCTGGCTGGGGTTGAGTTGTAATAAAAATGCATCAGAAAAATTAATTTTCTGTAAATTGCCTCTGGAAAACTGCATTCGTAGACAGTGTTACTGGTTATGTAAGCAACAGGTTCTGGTCATTGTGTTTTAGTTAGATTCTGGTTCTGTGAACAACAGTTTCTGGTCATTGCATTTTAGACAGTTGATGGTTCTATGAACAACAGTTTCTGGTCATTGCGTTTTAGACAGTTTCTGGTTCTGTGAACAACAATTTCTGGTCATTGCGTTTTAGAAATAAAACATTTTTGAAGTGTTTTTACTCATTGCGTTTTAGGTAAACACATTTTATGTGTATTCAGTTCATTGCGTTTTAGAGAGAACAGTTTCTTTTGTGTTTTTAGGCCATTGCGTTTTAGAAATAAGACATTTTTATGTGTTTTATAGGCATTGCGTTTTAGAAATAAGACATTTTTAAGTGTTTTCTGGCCATTGCGTTTTAGAAATAAGACATTTTTAAGTGTTTTCTGGCCATTGCGTTTTAGAAATAAGACATTTTTAAGTGTTTTGGGTGCATTGCGTTTTAGAAATAAGACATTTTTAAGTGTTTTGGGTGCATTGCGTTTTAGGTAAAACACATTCAGTCCATTGCGTTTTATAAAGTACACTTTCTTTTGTGTTTTTAGGCTATTGCGTTTTAGAAATAAGACATTTCTTTGTGTTTTTGGTGCGTTGCGTTTTAGAAAAAGTCATTTTTTTACATTTTTTTTCATTGCGTTTTACACAACTGGGTTTTCTCCATTGCGTTTTACGCAACTGGGTTTTCAATTTTTTTTCGAAAATATAGCAATAGTATACTCGTTTTGAAGATAAAAAAACACTGGTTTTTTTGGTGCAATTTTTATAAAAAAATAATGTCGTATGAAAAAGTTATTAACGTTTAAAAAATGAGGGGAATTGGAGGAGAGAGAAACTATTATGCTGGATTGATTAGAATGCCCCTAACAAACCCACGCGCCTCTTTTTTTTTTTGCTTCAATTTCATTCATTTAATCTTAGCCCTTGATTAATTAAATGGATGGTTAAGATCACTTCCTAGCCTTCCTAGCCAAATAAACTTCCTATTGTATCTCCACCCTTATATCTAAATGAAAAATATTTAAATGAAACTTTTAGAGGAGATATGTAACTAATCAACTTTTTTAATTCAAGTGTGTAATTAAAAATATATACATTATAGGAACAAGATCAGGAGAGAACGCCTCAAAGTGTGAGAACGGTGAGAACGATTCTCAGCAACAAGATCTTAGTGGTTTGTGGTTGAGATTGATGCGGTGGCATTTTTGTAAATAATAGGGGTCTTGAAACTAACAGGAGGGGTAAAATAGGAAGATTCAAACAAAGGTGCATATGCTAATCACATGTCATTTTCCCCCATCATATTTAAACGACAATGACTTTTTTATACGTGATTATTTTTCGAAAAAAATTACACCATAAAACTCAGCGTTTTTTTTATCAACGAGTATACTATTGATATACTTTTCCAAAAAAAATAACTGGGTTTTATGGCATTTTTCTGAACTGTGTGTTTTTATGGCGTTTTAATTAGGTATTTTCATGGCGTTTTTCGGAACTGAGTGTTTTATGGCGTTTTCAACTGAGTTTTTTCATGGCGTTTTTCTGAACTTGGTGTTTTATGGCTTTAATATGATTTTTCTAAGCTAAAAAATATTAATTTAGGCGGTTAGACACATAAACTGCCCAAAATGGTTTTTATGGCGTTTTAAATTATAGCTCAAAAAATGGTTTTTTTGAGCTGTTGTAAATTATAGCTTAAAAAATAGTTTTTTTTTCCCAAAATGGTTTTTATGGCGTTTTAAATTATAAAAAATAGCTTTTTTTATGGCGTTTTAACTGGGTATTTTTAAGGGTTTTTTTTTATGAATTGGGTGTTTTTATGCCGTTTTATTTGAACACCCATTTCATGTGAGTGAATTTTTGGACTATATTACCCCTTAGTGTAATTTAAAATCAATGTCACATGTCACCACCAAAATCGTTCTCACCGTTCTCACACTTTTCATCGTTCTCTCTAAATCCTGACCCATACATTATAAATCCTATTAACTTTCATTTTGCTCCCTATGATTTGGTCATTTTAATGGTTTGGTCCCAATAGTTTAAAAATAGTCATTTCCTCCTTGATTTTTCTAACTTATCGTCATTTTGCTCCTCGTCTCTAACTTCATCCAAAAAATCCATTAACTAGAAAGGTACTTTGGTAATTTTATAGATAAAAGCAAGTGTATGTAAGTCTTTTCACCTAAATAAACCTATAACTTGTTTATTTACATGCATATAAGTAATTCTTTTCTGAATACCCATCTTTCCAACCACTATTTCTACCGGCCACCACCATCCACAACCATCCACCACCACCTGCAACTACCACCTGCCGACCACGACTATCGCTACTTTTAACTAAACGTTTTAATTGAGTTAGAGCCAGGGAGTAAACTACCGAAATACCCCTACTTTTAATTAAATGTTTTAGCTGAGTTGGAGCCAGGGAGCAAACTGGTGACAAACTCGAAAGATCAGGGAGAAAAATGACTATTTTTAAACTATTGGAATAAAACTGTTAAAATAACCAAACCACAAGAAGCAAAACGAAAGTTAACTCTTATCTATCTATTATACTAAAGCAAAATAAAGGTTGACTTTTTGACTTTGAGGTGGCTCCTTTCTTTGGCCAGATAAATGGTTATTTGGGCGGCATTCTCATCTTCAATATATTTCCTTCAATTTTCATTCAATGCTCTTCATTACCCCCAATAATTTCCACCGCCTTCTATCTTCATCTTCTAATTCAACCTACATATACTTCGTCCGTTTCTTCATCTTCTTCAAACGATTTCTCATATTTTTCGTTGAACCATATCGAAATCTGTAAGTGTATATTGTTAATTCTTAGTTTAATCGTTATTTTTTTGTTCGGAATTTTAAGTATTTTTTCAAAATCTATTTTCCTGTTCAATAAACCCTAGCTTCGATTTTAGTATATGTTTATGTTATCTATCCAGATCTGTGTGGATAATAACTTTTGTTATGTTTTTGATTATTTTTTTGAAGAAATATTTGGTCTGTTGTAGAAACCCTAAGTCCGATATCTAATCCAGATCTGTGTTTTATGTTTATTAAAATTTTGTTATTGATATTGAATTTGATGTTTACTCATAGTCCTAAATCCGATTGTAATGTTTGATTTAACATTATTTTATTTTTATAATTGAATTTGATGTTTACCCTAATTCCGATTGTAATTACAGATCTGTATGTTATTGTTATTGAATTTGATGTTATTTTTATGCAAATCCCTAAATCTCAATTTCATTTAAAAAATGTTTAATTTTTTTTGAATCTGTATTCTATGCACCATAGATTATTTGAATGCATTCTTTTTAAAAGTGTTTGATTGTTTTTTTAATTGATCTTTGTTATTTTATATTAATCCTGTATCTGATTTTCATTCAAAATCTATTGATTTTTTAGTATTAACATTACGGATGTTTTCCATTATTAATCCTGAATTATTTCAATGCATTCTTTTTAAATGTGTTTGATTTTTTGGTTAATTGATCGTTTTTATTTTATATTAAGCCTGTATCTGAATTTCATTCAAGATCTGTTGATTTTTGAGTATTAACATTACGGATGATTTCCATTATTAATCCTGAATTATTTGAATGCATTCTTTTTAAATGTGTTTGATTGTTTGGTTAATTGATCGTTGTTATTTTATATTAACCCTGTATCTTAATTTCATTCAAGATCTGTTGATTATTGAGTATTAACATTACGGATGATTTCCATTATTAATCCTGAAGTATTTGAATGCATTCTTTTTAAATGTGTTTGATTGTTTGGTTAATTGATCGTTGTTATTTTATATTAACCCTGTATCATAATTTCATTCAAGATCTGTTGATTATTGAGTATTAACATTACGGATGATTTCCATTATTTATCCTGAATTATTTGAATGCATTCTTTTTAAATGTGTTTGATTGTTTGGTTAATTGATCGTTGTTATTTTATATTAACCCTGTATCTTAATTTCATTCAAGATCTGTTGATTTTTTAGTATTAACATTACTCATGATTTACATTATTTATCCTGAATTCTTTTTTGTCATTCAAACCTGTTGTTGTAGGTTTCCAATATGCATGGATCTTCTTCGTTAAGGTATGTTTTCTTTTTATTATTCACTAAGTTATTGTATTATATATTTTGAAATTATTGTTTCTTGCTTTTGCTTCCCTCATTTATCATTTGTTTTTTTACAACAACATTTTAATGTTTACTAACTTATTTTTTGTATAAATTAGTATTAGAGAACCCTGTTTCTGTAAGCATATGAATAAAGCAGACGAAGTTATTCTGGTAATTGATATATTATTACATATATCCCTGTTTCTTTTTTTGGTTGTTATCATTAAATCATATTTATGATAATTTATTTTTTTAATTTTTTAATTATGAAATTATAATTCATGTTCCACTGTTTCCTTTTGTTAGTCTATTCCTTCTGATGCTGCTTGCAAACTGTGGGGTGTGGGTAAAGCCCCTACAAATGTTATGATACATACTGATGATGGCCGGATTTTTAATGTTTGGTTAAGCGAATATAAAGGAAATTTGTTTTTTTTTTCCAAAGATGGTCCAATGTAACCCAGCATTTGCGACTATCCGAAGGATGTTTGGTAGTATTCAATCCCCTAGATTGTACTACTTTTAAATTAACATATTTCCTTGATGGTGTTAATGGTAGCTCTTTTTGGACATATCTGCTACGTACATCATCTCATTTTTATGTAAGTTATTTTTTACTTTTATTTAACTTAAAGTATTTTTTTTGTTCTTTATTGATATTAAAACTTATTTATTTTCTTTCTTATCTGTTTTATAGGTCATTCCTGAATTTATTCTGCCGAATTCGTTTAATACATCCTTTGATGTAATATCCACTATAATGATAGAGAACAAAACTTCTCACGTTATGATTGAAACGTCTGACGGTAAATTCGGTTTTACCGTTGGTATTGACGTTATTGTTAGTCAGTTGCAGTTAGAGCCTGGTTATTTTTTGTTATTTACAAAAAATTTAGGTAATAATTTTAATTTAAAAGTTTTTGGAAAAAACGGTGTTGAAAAGAACTTTATTGATGTGGATGTCGATGTGGTAAGTATACATTTGGGTACTTATATAAATTTTTATATATATTGTTTCATCTAATAAATGTTTTATATAAATTGTAGCCTTTTGTTGCACCTATCGATGCTTTAAATGAAATTTACGAACAACCACATGGTCCTGTTCATCGGTTTTCCCGTATGGCTGCTACCGATTTTGTAAGTTCTAATATCTTTTTACAAATTACAAGAATTTAATTGTTAATATATATATATATTTTTACCTTTTTTATTAGTTATTTTTTTATAACAATACAGATGCTTCCCGATCGTGTTTCTGAAATGGCAAAACTTGATCTTTGTTTAAAAGATATAACCGTCAGACTTTTGAACCGGGATCCCTCAGTGCAGTTTAGCAACGGTACTATACGTGAAAGGAAACGTGAAGGTTTTCGATATGCTTTAAGGCATTGGTCGAAGTTCATGAAAACTGCTGGAATTAAGGTCCGTGACACCGTTGACTTTTCTTTTGACGAAAATGAGCAAGTGCTAAGTGTTGAAAAGGTTGTACCTTACGTTACGAGTAGTAATTAGTTATTTGACATGGTTATTGTTTTTTCCTTTTTGACCATTTAGATATTTACTTTTTATATGGTTTTCGGGTTTTAACATTGTTATGGTTTTCAACATCAATATAGTACATTTTATCATCTCTTGAGATTTATTTTAACCACTATAATTGCAATCTGTATGATAATATCATGTTATTAAAAAATCCATTGTGTCAGATGTTTAATCTTAATTTTAAGATTTTTTATTTCCATTAAACATATACATAAAAAACGTTAAAATAAAACCTTTTAAAATATTTACCAACAATTATAATTTATACCAGTTGGTGATATGTACATATAGCAGTCATACTTAACATGTTGATATAAATGAGTTGATATATTCAGATATTAACATAGCTATTAATTTTAAAAAAATATGCCATTACTGTTTATATACACATGTTTATTAATATCATCACTGAAATACAAATTTCACTTAATTTACTTTGATATTTTCGTATTTTTTTAATGTTGTTCTAAAAGATATATATTATTTCATAATTTCATAATATGTATTCTTTATCAACTTTTTTTAACACTCATTTTTTATATGTCATTTACAAAGCGTTGTGGATCCTTATGGTATTTTTTGATATTAATGGATCTATATTGAAAACCCTTTTAATCTACTGATTTGCTTGGTGGATGTTCATGCTATGTTTTGATATGAATATAAATTTAGTTTTTTAATGTTATCTTCATCTCTGATGACTACAAAGTAATTGGAATAGGACTCGATTGAAATTTCTGGTACAATTTGAATGAATTTAATGTTTTATGTAATAAGAAGTGTTCAGTTTTATATTAATTTTATTACCTTTTTGTAGTCATTTATAAATTTACAGTTCTAATTCGTGGATTTTTATTCCATGTAATGTGTTCAGAGAGATTTCAAGATGAACTCGATTTGCCTACGTGTCATGTTTTTACTATTAACGAAGAGAGGAAGACACAAAGGATGTGTCAAATACAATTTAGATGATACATGTTCAAGGTAATAAGAAGAATTCCTCTGTTGAAGAAGAAAACAGTGAGAGTGTTTTGCTTGTAACATGGAGGTGTCGTTGATGTTGTCGAGGAGTGTCAGGAATTGCTAAGTGATATCATCTCCTTACGCTCCTCGGCAATGTCAACGACCCCTCTTTAAAATTCCATTAAATCTCTCTCACTGGTTGCTTCTACAACAGAGGTTTTCTTTTTGTTACCTAAACCTGTATCATCTCAACTGTGTTGACTGACCCTGTATGTGTTGTTACATCAAGATTCAATCATCATTTATTTCTTTTGATCAACATAGATCATCCCATTTTTATGCAAGTTATTTTTTACTTTTATCTATCTTAAAGTGTTGACTATTCTTTTTGATGTGGCTATTCTCACCACAGATCTCCTCTCTATTTCCTTTAATTTACTTAAATTATTGAACCGCCTTTTTTAGATTATGTATGGAAGGTTGCAATCTTATTCAATAATCAGAATTTTTTTTAGTAAATTATGGAACCGTTTCCATTTGTCTTTCCTATATACAAAATCTTGCTTTTAATCTGATGTTTCAATCGTTCCCTGCAGAAGCGTGCTCTGTTTTTTGTTCATCATCAGACATCCAAATACAAGTATCTGTAAGTATATTCCACCTCTGTTTGTGTTTTTTATTTTTTATTAGATAACCCCAATTATGTTGTATGATTTGTATGTTGTTGTTCATTTAAACTAATCTGTTAATTCTTTTAGATATGAGATTTATAGCAGTTGTTGATGTAATTAGTCTGTTTATTATTGTTCTTAGACACCGAAATTGATTTCTAATTGTTTCTGATTATTCAACTTTTGTTATTTTTACACTTCATTCATTCTATCATAAACTATATTCTATATTTTTTATTACGTAGATGTATTTATGTTACCATGTTGTTAATCTTTTTTCAATATAACATTGTTATAATTACAATTTTTGTGTGTCTATTTTTTATTTTCTTTTCAGATATGGAAGCTGGGTTTCTGGTTCATATGACGGATCCGTATAAATCCGAGTTGGTTAGGAACTCTGCTTTATTTGCCAACTTGAATTTCTTATATGTTATAAATTTACTTAGTTATATGTTTATATTGTTTTCCTTCTGTTATAATCCTATTGTTATATTTGTTTTCAGGAATTCCTTAAGTGGTATAATTCCTTGATAGATGTTCCTAATTATCCTGTCGGTTGTGTAGATCTAATAACAGATAGTGGTTCTAACTGGTCTGTTGTTATTGAATCCAACACAAAGGGGGTTTTTATAATTCAAGGTTGGGTGGCAGTTATTATAATGCTTGCTGTTGAGCAGAATGATTTGATAGTATTTGAAAAAGTGGATTTAAAAACATTTAAATTGAAACATATCAAATTCCACCACGGTACATATGTCAATTCTATGTTCTATTGTGTGATGACGGATACAGAATCAAAAGATCTGGTATTATTCTCATATTATTTTTATTTTAGTTTTTAAATTATTTTGTTTCATTAATTTTACTAAATATTATTTTGTTCAGCTGCTTCCATCTGGCTTCATGGAGAATTATTTCAAGAATGATCCCTTGGATTGTCGTTTCTCAATACGTTTTCAAAACAAATTGGTTTGGACGGTATACATTGTACGCCGTTTTGGTTCCAACTATAGTATCGTTGACTGGATTCATATTTCAAATGATCTTCAACTGGAAACAGGGGATTTTGTTATATTTGAATTATTGGGATATAATGATTTCAGTATTTCAGTTTTCCACAAAGATGGTTTCAATCGTATTCATCAACAGCATTTAAGAGTACAAGAAGTACTTCAAGTTCAACATCATGGTATTTCAGATGTTATAGTAGAAGCCCCTGTATATGTGGCTGATTTTTATGAGCTGAAATGGGTTTTAACGACCCGTTTTGTAAGTTTCTTCTTTTAATTATTTTTTTAATATTTTTTTTTATTTTTATACGGTTCACTTTATTGCATACTAATATTGGTTTATGTTTTTTAATGTAGATATTTCCAAAAGAATTTTCGTCGAACGTTAACCTTGCCGACATAGGATTCATGAATGTTGTGTCTGGAAATGGCTTTTCCAATACTTTGGCTCTCCGTTTCGCCTACGGTAACAAAAAGATTAGATATGCATTTAGAGGTTGGACAAAGTTTATGCGCCAAGCTGGTTTGGAGGATGGATATCTTTATCTATTTCGTTATTATTTTAATAGTGCTACCTTGATGATTACCTACGCAACTTAGGAATATTAATGTTTTTATCATGGATATATTTTCATTTCATTTTTTAATCATATTTGAAATGATAATAAAGAGTTCTTTTGTTTGTTTACACATGTGTGTGTTTTTTCAATGTATTTTGAAGTTTATTTTGTTTTATGTATGTCGTTTAACCATAATGTATTACTGTTTATCCGAACAAATTTTTTTTTTACCAAATTGTTGTTTTAACCACTGTATCTTAATACTATTTATACAATATTCTCTTATGTGAGAGCATTATGATATCTTTATACTACGTTATTCTATAACATTTTTTTGTCAGAAGTTGTTAATATGACATATTAAATTTATAGTATCTATTCCATTATGCTTCATATATATTATTTCTTAACGAACATGAATATGCCCCTGTTTTTTTCTCCAGTTGATTAGTTTACAGACCTATAATTATCCGAAAAACTAAAGAAATATATTATATATATGGATATGGATTCACATTATATGGATATGCTCCTGAATGTGTGAGATATCATATTATAGGTATTGTTGTGCAGTGCTATACAAGCCTCAATAACATCTTTTGTATCTTGATTTCAGTATGCGTGTCGAAGAAGGTTGCCAGTGCTGAATTTATAACTGATAAAGTTGTAGAATGCTGGAAAGCTTCAGTTTCAATCAAAGCTAAAGAAGGAAGTGGAAATTTCAAAGCCGTTTAATAAGGTGGTTAGTGGCATTTCAATTTAGCAAATTGTTTGTCATATTAACCTATTTATGGACATGTACACTGATTGACTGTATTTTTAGAAAATACTATTATTTGACATATTTCCATGTTCATGGTTTGTTATAATTGATTTTCTGTATATTTTAATTTTGTAAAATATACAATGTTTACTTAATTAACATTGCCTACCTATTATAAATATTGTTTAAACATTTCACATTGAAATCATTATTCTCTACTCAGAAATTGTCTATCACTTTTCATAATCCTAGGTAAGAATACCATTGACTGTTCTATAAGATATTGATTGATTATTTATTACAATGTGTTAGTATATATATTTTTTTTCTACTAATCTTTCATGATGAATTCTATGCAGAAATGGCACATGCTGCAATAACACTGTTGAATAATTTGGACCTCAACGTTGATAACTACACCATCCGAATACGCATTGTTCGTTTGTGGACAAGAGTTGATTTCAATAACGCTAGAAAAGTTTATTGCTATGATATGATAGTCATGGACAGTGAGGTAAGCTTTCATATACGTATGTTTTAATTTAATATTATATACAGTTAATTCTTAAATTATGTATTTTATTTTTATAAAATAATGCTGTTTTTTGTCATGGAACAAAAATGCAAGCTTTTGTTTTGGCTAAAAACGCATCTGGATATCAACATCTTTTAGAAGAAAAGCGTTGTTTGACTATTTGAAATCCTTCCTTGGGTGAGAATCGTCAGAAGGTCAAATACGCTCACGGTGGTTTGAAGATTAACCTTAATAACAACACCGTTGTTGAGGAATGTCACGAGGCTATTGGTTCTGAATGGGGTCTTGATTTTACTCCCTTTGATTCTGTTGTGGAGGATCCAACAGATGACAACAAGTTTTTTAAAAGTCCAATTGGTATCATCTATCAATTAAAACTATATAATACAACATAACACATTTTTATTTTGTTGACACTATTTACATTTTTCTCAGATGTAATTGGTTTTGTGGTCAAAAGTTTTCCCTTCGAGGTAGACATGGAAACTAATAATGGAAAAAACCAGAAGAAAGTCACCTTTATGCTTTAAGACTTGAAGTATTTATTTATTTTGTCTTCACTTTTATTCCTTATACTATTATCTTTTTTATGTTATGTTTTCTATACTACTAACTATATTTTTAACTATTTTAATGTTCAGCAATAAGCAGATCTTTGTGACACTTTGGGACGGTTATGCGGATCAAATAATGGAGTATGAGAGCAGCAATCGAGTTGAAAAAAATGTCGTTGTAATCATTCAGTTTGGGAAATACAGATTCTGGGGAGGTATCTTATTACTTTAAATCTATTGTGTTTTGTCTTTACTGTTTCAATTTTAATAGTTGTTTAAATTAATTAAAGTTTTTTTTATTATTATGTACAAGGCATTTGTCTGTTTCTAATTTGTATACCGTCACTCGAGTCTTAATTAACAGTGATATTGATGAAGTTGCTGAGTTTAAAAAAAGGTTCACTATCCTAATATGTTTTTATAATTTTGAATCCAGCTTTGTCAGTGTAAATAATTATTTTTCATGTTTTATTAGATTTATCGAGAAACTTTCTCCCGAGATTTCTTCCAGTTATTCTGGCTTAAGTTCTTCTGTTGTGAAGTCTGCCACTGAAGAGTTCCTTTCAGACTTGACTTTTTATCCCATTGGGTCGTTAAACTCAATAGATACGGTAACACGAATTAAAATTGTTTTAATATGTTTTCCTTTATGCTTTTTTTATACATTATCTATATCTTAAACACAGACGAAGTTTGTTGTCATTGTTGGGACTATCAAGAGTTTTGCATCAAACAATGAGTGGTTTTACAACGCGTGCACAAGTTGCAACAAAAAGGTTTCAACCATTACTGTTGTTAAAGAGAAGCAGGATGGTAGTGATGGTTTTGAAGAGGTTACTGTCTTGGAATGCAAGACTGATGTTTGTAATACAAGGACCGTTTCATCAATTCCAAGGTAAAATATTATCCATATTAAGCTTTGGTTGTCAAAAAAACTAAATCTTATTAATATATTATGCAGAATTAGGCTTTCTATACGTGTGCAAGATTGTATTGGTATTGTGACGCTGACATTGTTTGAGCGTGAGGTGACAAAGCTTTTGAAGGTTAATGCTAATCAGCTGTTAGACAACAACATTGAAGTATGTACTAAATAATTGCTTTTATCATATGTTTGGTTATTCTACAACATTGAAGTATATTTATTTTTTCAATAGTTAGCAAACGAAGGAAACTTTCCAAATGAGCTAAATTCTTTACTCAATATGAAGTTTGCGTTCAAGATTGCTGTTTCTTCTTTTAACATTAGCAAGAAATCTGATGGCTACTCAGTCTCCAAGATGACTAATAACCCGGTGGTTTTGTCCGAGCTTGATAAACATTTTGACACTATTCAGGTATATTTATTCCATTTCACCTTTATACTATTATTACGATTTGCCAACAATCTTTAACTTATAATTATTATAATTTTTTTTAATTTTTTTTAAATAAAATCAGCCTATTGATGAGGAAGCCGTCAATGTCGAACCATCCGATTCAAATCGTAATGTCGATTGGCCTGTTAAGGTTTACTATCCTTTAGTTTATATATAATTTAATTTTTACTCATTATTTGTTAAATGTATATTAATAACTCATCCCTCTTTAATTATTTGATATTTGTAGGATTCTATATCCCAAACGGGAGACGATGTAACCCCTTGCTAAAATGTTTTTAAAGTTGGGTTTACAACATCCTTTGATCAGAAGGATGCTAAGTTGGATACGATGAGCGAAGGTAACTTGAAACGCAATTTGGATACCGTGTATGACGTGGATGATTTTTCTTCGCAGTCTTCATAAAAAATGCGTAAAGAGGGTGGTGTCGATGCAGTGCTTCTAATTCCAAAGACAGAAAAGTAGTCACCTATAATTCAAACATTTTATCTCATCGTTTCTTTTTGCTTCAGTATTTGGATATTTTTTTATGTTTTTTTTTTTTTTTTGAAATTTCACAATGGTTTGACTTGTGTGGTTGTTTTATATGAACATGATTGTTTGAT
Organism: Helianthus tuberosus; assembly: GCA_030545235.1. Taxonomy (NCBI): domain Eukaryota; kingdom Viridiplantae; phylum Streptophyta; class Magnoliopsida; order Asterales; family Asteraceae; genus Helianthus; species Helianthus tuberosus. The sequence continues at coordinate 171,096,546 of CM060414.1, read as the reverse complement.
GGTTTAGTTTTTTGTTTTGAATAACAATTGTTTTTTGCTAATTCTTTTTGTTAATTATACTTTTTGTTTCTTATATATATATAATGATTATGATTATTCTTTTTGCTAACTCTCATTGTAATAATATATCGTTTGATTATTTATATTGTTGTTAAAAATATAAGAGCTAATATCATTTTGTATACTCTACATCATTTAAAAAACGTATAATTTATTATAAACATATAAATTAATCAGGTTATAGAAAGTATTACATACTATTAAGATAACAAAATTTTAAGTTTTTTAATTTATACAGAATCAAAAAAATACAATCCGTTTTTCAAAAAATTAATGTTACTAAATTTATAAGACCCAATATATATTTCGATAAACTTGAACATTTAAAAAACGATACTTTTTTATTATTTAAAATATTCATATTATTTTCTAATATTTGTAACTAAAATTCATTTTTTGGTTGATTTTTAAATTCAATTTAATTATAGATGTAATGTAATCTATTTAAGTAATGTAGTTAATACATTATCAATTTTTTTTATATACAGTTACCATAATTTATTCTAAACATATATATTGATCAGCTTATAGAAAGTATTACATACTATTTAAAAAAGAAAATTAACGTTTTTAAGTAATACATAATTTAAAAAATACAATCCGTTTTTAAATTTAAAAACTTTAATTAGACTCCATTAATTTCGTCAAAAAAATTATTTATATATTTAATTTTCTAATTCCCCCTTTTTGTAACAAATAAACTGTACTCTTACATATTTTTTTAATATTTAATTATTATATTACTATTTGTATACAGATTTTACCAAGGAATTACCACAATTGGGTAGCTGCTTTCAAGTTACCTCCTGATTGTATGGTTCAAATCATTACGACTGATCGAATAGTTTTTTCTGTTAGGGTTAGACAAGCAGGGTCTTCATATTTTTTTCATGATGGATGGTTTAACATGATACAGTCACTACTATTACCAAATAAGTCATTGCTTTTATTTTTGTACGAAGGTAGTCTAACTTTTCGACTCATATACTTCTATCAAGATTTGGCACTTGCTCAAGATGATTTCTTATATTGCCAAACATCACAGTTTTGTGAACATAAAGAGCATTTGGTATTTATTATTGTTTATATTTATACTATATTAGCTTTTGACTAATTATATTATACAGTTTTTAACATAATTATTTATTTTTGACTTACAGCTTATCAATAGATTTTTTGTTCATCATAAGTTGAAGAACACAATACCTACCAGCCATGTTACTATAACTGCTTTTCCTAACCGTACATGGTTGGTTTTTATGGACAAGCATGGTCAAAATTTTTATTTCACTACTGGATGGAATCAAATTAAAGAAGACATGAAAATTTCAGACGAACACTATATTATTTTTGAGATGATTTCAGAATCAAAATTTGACATGATGGTTTTTAGAGGCACATAAGATTTGGTCCGTATTCCTGAACGTCGTCTTGCACGTGTTAAAATAGAGTGTAAAGAAGAAGTTATTGAAGAAGGTGCTCCTTAAATTGTTTTAGGATACAGAATGAAGTATAAAATTATTTGTTTCCTTAGTATTATATTTAAACATTTTTTGCTCATACACTCCTTTTTATCGTTTATTAACCCACCTTTCATACATTATTTAATTATTAATATATCTCGATGTATTATTTTGTTTATAAAATAGATTAACAACCTTTCATAAAAGGGTGTTGTTGTAATTTATGGTTAAATCCATTTTATTTTCGTCAAATTTCAAACTATAGGGGATGTTTATATAACATTTCAAATGGCGGTTGTAATTGTGGACATTGTCCTTACCATACTCTACCATCAAATCATTGCTCTTATCATCCCATCATCCCAAAGAGAAAGTGAATCGCCGGCCGGACTAAAGCTCTGATTATTGCCGGAATCATCGGTATTAAGGTTCTCGGCGCCGGAACTAGGGCTTGGAATCTTGATTTAGAGGTAACAACATTTAAGTTCCTTCAGATTATTCATAAATTTTTTATTTAATTGTTTCTATCGTTGATTTTTTACCATTAAATTGATATACTTCGAATCCTAACCCGATTTATTACTGTTTTTGTAAGATTGAGTCTTAAATTGTTAGAAAATTATTGTTTGTGTTTATGTTTGTTATGCTATGTTCTACTTGTGTGTATATACCGATTGTACTTTAGACATAAACGTTAAATGATGATTCTGTATTTAATCATTCACTTAAAATTTGTTAGATACGGGTATATGAACTTTAAATCTCATAATCATTGAAGTTTGTTTGAATATTGTTTGTAAAGCAAAACAAATACAAGAATTTTTGAACCATATAACATTGGGTTTTGCATGATATAAATCTTTAGTATGTATTGTCTATTCAGTTTTCTGTCCGTAATGGTTTTTATGTATAATGTATAGATTAGTGTTCGGTTAAGTACTAGATTGTTAAATTTTTTGTTTTTTGAAATCATTCTTCTTAGCGTTTTTATTGTTGCAGATTTGAAAATGTACACTTCGTTTGTAAAATATCTTATCAACCCGGCATCATTGAGTATAGTAAGCATTCTTTATTTTACCTATAATTCATTTATTTTGAGTATTATTTTTTAGTATTTTGATGTTTAAAACATATAATGTTAAATATATTGAATATTAATATATATAAAGGTGTCCCAAACAACTTTGTTACTCAATTATATGGAGAGGATTGGGCCGGTAGGAAGCTGCGTATATATCATTCAAGTGGGAAAAAATGGGTCGTAATGTTGAAACGAGTAAAAGGTATGCCGGTCTTAACTGACGGCTGGGAAATAGTTGTTTCAGAACTTGAACTCCAAAAGGATTGTCTGCTTACATTTCTTCCATTGAACCATTTTGGTCTCCATCTTTCATCTTATGTTAATGGCGTCTGTGATCAATCTTATTTCACCATTAATCGTCATCTAAGAATGGGTTTTACGGTACGTAATCTCATTTCATTTTCATTACAATTTATCTTTAACATGTTTTTCACTCTTTATAATCTAACGTACAAAGCCAACATTCAATGTGTTATGTTTCATATTATGTAGATCATTGAAGATTCTTTTGTTCAACAATGTTTTGGAGACAATGTAGTGGCTGGCTCATATGAAATTAATTATAAGGGTTCTCCGTGGACAGTGTCAACAAGTAAGGTTAATTCAAACTATGTATTTTCACAAGGTTGGACTCAACTTTGCAACGATCTTGGCATTCAAGAAGATGATTTACTGGTTTTTGAAAAACTTACTGATGTTATGTTTGGCTTAACCGTGTATCGAGATGAGGTTGAGATAAGGTTGAGCAAGAAGGTTGAATCTGATGATGATGATGATGTATTTCAGATCTCTAAGGCCAATTACTTTAAAGCGCTTCTTAAGGTTCGAATTTATTAAGTATTAAATTTTGTATCCATTTTTATCCTTCTTTTAATTTTTTTTCAATATGATGTTTGCAGGACATAGAGGAAGATGATAACCAGCCCACTTCTGATCAAAGTCCATCAGGAACAATCCCGTCACGTACACCGAAGAAGGTTCATGTTAAAGAGACGTTGAAAGTAGGTGATGGTTTACATTTCAAGACAATGCAAGATGTAAGTTTACCACCACTATTATATATTTATATTAATTTATTAGTTATGATAATTGCGTATTATAACTCATGTTTATAAATGAGAGCTTCAATTAACCTATACGAACGTTAGTACTGATTTGAAACCTACAGTTGCATCTATATCATTACTGTTATAGGCTGTTTTTGGTTGTTTGTTTTGTACAAACACATTGTTTAATCAATTTGCTGTTTAAGTAATGTACATGAAATTGTTTCAATGCTCATATTAGTTGTATTAGAGGTTTAATAACTACATTGTTTATTTCCTAGGTTTACCAGTCAAATATTATTTAAATACTGATGACATTTTACAATTAATTTAATAACTTTAGTATATTAGAAAAATAACCTGCAGCTTTATTAGATCAAATTCAAAGTCAGTTTGGGATGTATCTTAGCCGTTTTTTTCTGAAAATATATTACATTTTGTATATGTAATATGATGCAGGATAATTTTAGGTTTAAATTTATAAAACATATAAGATGTAACATATTGGATGTGCTAACTCTATTCTTTCACAACAGGTTAAAGGAAAGGGAAAAGGTAAACGTTTTGTCGACCGATCCGTCACAGTCGAGAATTTGAACAAACAATGCAAAGGCCGAAAACGTTCTACAACATCTGGTCAAACTGTCAAGGTATTAAATATTTTATGTATTTTTATTAAGTTTACTAATATCCGTTTTTATTGTCATTGTTTGCTTAATTATATTCATAAGGTTTGATAGAAAATTTATAATTGTTGCTGAATAACAAGTTTAAAATTTAAATTATTGATTCTTTCGTATTTTATTTTTTGTGGTCAACTTGAATCTGTTGATATTCATGTTCAAGTAGAATGAATCCAATATTAATTTAGTAAAAACTTAATACGTTTAGAATCAATGTTCTTAATTGTTTATAAGTCGTACAAAGTGTGTATATTATGTGTAAAATTGTTTAAGTAAACTAATAGGTTGTCAGCCAAATCAGTATGTTATCCATCTTCATAAATAGTATTTGTACAAGATAACTTTAATTGTACAATATATACTATATTTGGTGTTAACTACCTCTATATATTTATTTTTATTAAACAAGGCAAAGAAACGGTTATCTGATGTTCAAAATGTGAAGCATCGAAAGAAGGTTACAAGGAATGCAAGCAAAGTTTCTGCTGTCGTCATGGATCCTGAATTCTTCAACTTTAGTCGTAAAGCAGAATATAGGCTGGTAGGTTTTTTTTACATGATTTACCATCATATTTTTTTTTACTTTTGTATATTCACTTATATTTTGTTTTCTTTCAACACATTTAGCGGCTTCCTGTTGAGGTTGTAAAAAGAGCAGGCCTGTCTGAAAGCTTGCAACCTTTATCTGTGCAAGACATGAATGGTGATGTTGAAGTTTATGAAACAAAGACAGAGTTAAACGGTGGTACGTTACGTTACGCCATTGATGGTTGGAGGAAATTCATGGAAGATAACCAGTTGCAGTTTGGACACATGCTGCACTTCACATATGTAACTTCTCAGAGGAAGATTGTGTTGAAAGATGTAACTTCGACCTAAGGAAGACTGGTATATATTTTGTTTAAAACAGCTATGGTTTGGTAAGTTGTTTGTTAGTCTTTTAAATAGATACATTTTGGTGGTTTGGTTGATGAACATGATAACTTTGCTTACTTTACTATGGTTTAGTTTATTTAGTTGTTTTGTAATGATACCAATAACTTATTTTGTAATACGTTCAATGTTGTTAGTGTTTGATATGTCTATTTTAGTAAGTATTTACAATCTTCACATTTACACAATACAAATTTTTTATTTAATTTGAAAGATGTGATTAATCTCATTTTCCTTAAAAAAATATTGAATATAAGGTAAGTAAATTTATTTATGGAAATCTATATTACAATTTAATCACTTCCAAAAGTAACATATTACATAAATATATTTCAATTTTTTTGCATATTCTATCTCTATATATTGAAATAGAGTTGTTTCAATTTTTTAGTTCTATATCACCCTTTCATTTCGTATTGGCTTATTCAATAAGAATTGATCTAAACACGTTTTGTTCCGTTGCTAATTTGCTCCTGGTGAATCAACCTTTGAACTCGGTTAGTTTGTTCACTTTGTATTTTAATTTATTGTTATTCTAACGATTTAACATTTTATTTGAACTTTTATGTTTTTTTTTTCTCAATATTTGTTTACGCATAGTATCATTCACTTAAGTTACATGCTCTGATTATAATGTATCCTTATAGTAATATATAGATATAGATATATACACAAATCATCTTTGTTATGTATTTCATATTTTTTTCCTTCCGATGTAGTTCAGATCATGGAAGCTATTGATTTTGACACCTTAGTCGTGGAAGTTTTGTCTAGGCTCCCTGCAAAATCAATTTGTCAATTCAAATGTGTTAGTAAAGCATGGTGTACAGAATTTTCAAGTAATCAGTTTGCCATTTTGCATTGTGTAATGCTTAATAAAGCTAAAAATCGAAAGCTAAAAATCGGAAGCTAATATCATTGAATGATATGTCAATAGATGTTGATAATGTAATCTGTGGCAAGATTGAATTTGGTTCAACGAAAAGTATATCTTTTCCTTTCGAGACTCCACCATTGTCATTACGTTTTCTTTCTTCTCTCGACGGACTTTTATTAGTTTACTGTCTTAGAAAACTTATCATTTGGAATCCAACTACTAATTGGTATACTATTTTATCTGATGACTACCCTAAACATGGATACGATCACGAATATGATACTAGCGCTGTCTACTACGATCAATCTAACGAACTTAAAGTACTCCACATCAAACGTCGATACAATAATGTATTTGCAAGTGTATATTCTAGACGTTTTGGTATATGGAGAGATGTCGAATTCATTAATGCAACTAACTTTGGTTCACGTTCTTATGCGTGGTCTGTTGGAACACTATCCGCCAAGACTGTATACTTCATTGTTTCACAATCTTGGTGGGTAATTGGAAAGAAGTTTATAGTTGCTTTTGATGTTTTATCTGAAACATTCAAACTTATTAATTTTCCTTTGAGTAAAGATCTTATTCCTAGCCAAGGGCATTTTATCACATTAAACCGGAATATTCACATGTTTGTTGTTTCCGAACCTGAAGAGCTTATTGTTGAACTCTTCAAACTCGAAGGTGAAGTATGGAATAAGGTTTTATCTTTTCAGAATTCTCAAACAGTTTCTTTCCAAAGTAGGCGGCACCAACCACATATAATGGAGTACAACACATGGATTTTAATGAGTGAATGGGGACATATGGTTACCGTTAAATTAACGGGCGAAGAGTTGCATTATTTACAAGATGTTGATACATTTAATGGAGTTAACGGAGCGTTATTCATAGAGACTATTATTTCTCCTTTTAGTTAGAAGTTATATAATTTGTTTTGTTTCTGTTTTTATTGTTCCCAAGTACTTACTTTATTTATATGAATTTTTTGTTTTATTTTGTTTTTATAAATTATGATGTTTTCCATATTATTTTTTGTTCATTAATGTGAATTCATTCTATTGTTGATATAGATTGGTGTGCAACTGTTTTTTCTTTATATCCGTTTACATAAATTTTATGATTTATGAGTCCGTATAAAATAGAGATCGATGTACACAATTACCACCATAATGGTTTGTTAGAGTTTATATATGAATCTGCTTTGATTAAATATTACTTAACATGTGATCCAACATACCAACTATTTAATGTAACACTTTTTTTTATTTAAATTTCCAGCAATGCCTAAACGACCAAAGACTGACTCCGTATACAATGGCATTTATAAAGAAAATACTCCGGATGGTAAGTTATTTAAAGTTTTTCAGTTTTTTTCCTACTCATTCCTAAAAAAACAATAACTTTAAAATTAGCGGGCACATGATAATTAGTTTAACAACTATATGAGTATATATATATTTTTTTTATGTGCAGTTCAGCGGAATGGAAACACATCCACCGACATTGTTAACGGTATAACACTAATTCTTTCATTATCCAGTTCGATTCTTTTACGCCTACTTAGTTAGCTAACTATTATGCTCGATTTGTTTATTAATTCTTCCATTTTTTTATTTATGTCTCTTCAAAGTTCGACGAGGCAGAAGACCTTTATCAAGCATAACCAATGGTATTATTTTAGCTATATATTTTTTTATAACAAATTGAAGATTATCCTTTCTTGATTTACAACTAAGTATTTTGATTTGTTTTTGTTTGTTGATTATAATTTTTGTCAATATGTATATGATTTTCTGTTAGTTGTCCTCCAAATTGTTACTCAAGACGAGGCATCTCACATAAGGAAATTAAGGAAATTATTATTGGATAATAAGAGATCAAATCGAGGAATTACATCGTCATCTCTCAATATTGTATCCACCAATATTAATTCAACTTCCACTCCGTGTGTTACACAACATCGTCCAGTTTCATCTGATGGTATGTTATTTTATAACCTATATTTTTGTTTAATTTATTATATATTATTTTAATTACGTTTAGAAAGAAGTAAATTTTATATAAATACGTGCTAATTAATTTATTTTTTGTGCTTTAATATTTTCTATTAGTGACTCGGATTCTACAAAACAAGGATGTAGATAACATGCGATTACCTAGATCTATTATTGACAGAAGAAGATCTACTACCATAGGTGTTACATCGGATAACATAGTCAATGTTATTGGTTGTCACAATTTTGAATCCACTCCTGATGTTGCTAATAATGTTACTCCAAGTCCCTCAAGTATTGTAACAAGTAAGTAATTTATTAATTTAATGTTTATATATTTTATTAACTTTGTATTGTTTTGCATCGATATTTTGACTATGCTTTTTGTTAATTGTACTAGGTAACATTGCTTGTAGTACCAGCAATCTGACAACCAGAGCAAATGGTTTTAGAATAAATATTTCAACTGGCATCACATCAACCACCGGCACATCATCTTTGAATTGTAATCTGCCAAAGCTATCATCTGGGAAACGTAAGTTGGTATGCAAACCACGTATTTCATCTCCTATACCAATGATCGACTTGACGACAGAGGATCCTCCCGTTGAACGAGATCCTTATAAAGGTGTTTCTACAGGTTAGGTTTGTTGATAAGTAATGCTACATAATGTAAAAATTAATTGCACTCATAAATATGTATATCTTATTATTGTAATGAATGTTGTATATATAACTCTAATGTTGTATGTTTTAACAGATTATTTGGATCATGGTGATCAAGTTATTACTTGTGAAGTTTGTTATGCAAACTTATGGGATGCAGAGAAAGGAAGCAGAAGAAAAGAGGGTGGCAAAATATGCCATATGTTATGTTGTGGTTATGCCAAAGTTGTGTTACCTGATTACAAATCTGCGACACCTTATTATAAAAGTCTATTCATGTCTAATGACAATGAAAGCAGGCACTTTTTGAAGAACATTCGACGTTATAATTCTATGTTTGCGTTTACGTCAATGGGTGGTAAGGTTGACCAGACCGTTAATACTGGTAATGCTCCTTTTTGCTACAGAATTAGTGGTGAAAATTATCATTCTATTGGTAGTCTTGTGCCAGAAAACGGAGGGAAACCTAAATTTTGTCAGTTATACATATACGATACTGAAAATGAGTTGGCAAACCAGCAATCAGTTTTTAGGTACCATGCATAAACTCATTTTTTTAATAACATTTATTTTAAGTATATATTTACTTACTATTTCAATTTTATGAAACAGGTCTTCAGACGATGCTTCCTCATCAACCTCTTCAGACGAAACTGATAATAAGCTGATACAACAAATCAAAGCAATGTTGGATGCCAACAATGTGCTTGTGAAAATTTATAGGATGGTTAGAGATTGCTTCCAACAGAATCCTAATACTACTTTAAAGCTTCGCCTTATTGGGAAAAGAGAACAAGATGGTCGGACTTATAACTTACCAACTTCCTCCGAGGTTGCTGCTCTTATTGTTGGAGATATTGATAACGCTCTTGAGAATAGAGATATCGTTGTCGAGACACAAACAGGGTCATTAAAAAGAATAAGTGAGTTGCATCCTTCCTATCTTGCACTTCAGTATCCTATTTTGTTCCCATATGGAGACGACGGTTACATAATTGACATACCCCATAGGGGTGTCATTGATGTTACTAACAAGAAACGTCCGAATTGTACAATGAGAGAGTTTTTTGCGTATCGTGTACAAGATCGTAGTAACCAGTTTTCATTGATTCTAAATTCTCGACGGTTATTCCAACAGTTCTTGGTTGATGCTTATAGGATGATTGAGAGCGAGCGACTTAACTTTATAAGATTTCAGCAAGATGATCTCAGGTCTGATACATACGAGAATATAAAAAAACTAAGATATAACGGCCAACAAGATTTGTCTAAGGTTGGAAAACGTATTTTCCTTCCATCTTCGTTTACAGGCGGGTCACGATATATGATGCAAAACTATCTTGACGCTATGGCCATTTGTAAATGGTATGGTTATCCCGACTTTTTTATAACCATTACCTGCAATCCCAAGTGGCCGGAGGTTCAAAGGTTTCTTAAGGACACAAATCTTAATCCGGAGGATAGGCCTGATATTTTATCGCGAATCTTTAAAATAAAGCTGGATTCAATTTGTAAAGATTTGAAAGACCGTCATTTGTTTGGAAAAGCTTCAGCTGGTATGTTATTAAATTTACTTTTTTAAACATGATCTCAATGATAAGTAACAGTTTCTTACCTTTTTCTGTAGTTGTTTACACTATTGAGTTTCAGAAGCGAGGATTGCCTCATGCGCATATGTGCTTATTCATGGAGAATGATTACAAACTTCCAACTGTAGACCATGTTGATCAGTTTATTTCTGCAGAAATCCCTGATATAAACCAAGACCCGGAACTATATACGCTTGTGAAAGACCTTATGATTCACGGTCCATGTGGTAACGCTAGAATGAGTTCTCCATGTATGGTTGATAGAAAATGTTCGAAAGGTTTTCCCAAGAAATTTCAAGATCACTCAACCTTGGATTGTAACGGATTTCCCTTATACAGAAGAAGAGATGACGGTTCCTTCGTTTTAAAAAATAGAATTGAGTTAGACAACAGAAGTGTTGTACCTTACAACAAAAAACTTTTGAAAAGATATCAGGCGCATATAAACGTTGAATGGTGCAACCAAGCGGCGTCAATAAAGTATTTGTTCAAATATATTAATAAAGGTCCTGATAGAGCAACAGTTGCTGTGGTTCCGAGCAATAATGAAAACGAGGAAGCAAAAAATGATGAAATTAAAGAGTATTATGATTGTAGGTATATATCTGCTTGTGAAGCCTCTTGGAGGATTTTTTCGAATGAAGTTAATTATCGGAGTCCTTCTGTTATGAGGTTGCCTTTCCATCTTCCTGGACAACAAACAGTTTGTTTCGGTCCTGATGAAGATATTAATCAGGTGCTAAACAAGCCATCCGTGAACTCATCAATGTTTTTGTCTTGGATGCAACGTAATCAAGATCATAACGACACTGTTGCACGTACACTAACATATGTACAGTTTCCACGTTTTTATGTGTGGAAGCTTGACAAGCGTATATGGGTTCCGAGAATAAAAGGAAAAACAATTGGCAGAATTCATTCCGTTTCTCCATCTACCGGTGAAGCGTACTATTTAAGAATTCTTCTTAACAAAGTTAAAGGACCAACATCTTTTGAGGATATTAAAACAGTTAATGGTCGAGTGTACGATACTTTTAGAGATGCTTGCTATGCGCTTGGTTTGTTGGATGACGACTCGGAGTACATTGAGGCCATCAAAGAAGCAAATATATCAGGTAGCGCAGGTTATATTCGCAATTTATTCGCCACCATGTTACTGTCAAGCACTTTATCTAGACCTGAAGTAGTCTGGGAAAGCACATGGAAGTATATGACAGATGATTTTCTGTACAGATTCTCAAAGTATCATCGTGTTTCAGGTAAAATTATAAATTTCATATTATATTTTTTTTACAGTTACTAAAAATTTATGATTAGATTTATATGTTGTTATGATTTTTCACAGGTTTATCAATTCCTGATGAGCAACTAAAGAACTATGTTTTATGCGAAATTGAGAAGTTTTTAACTCGAAATAATTCATCGCTTCGAAGATTTGTATCAATGCCTTACCCGGATACTTCATCTTTAGATAACTTTCGCTGCCGATTGATTAACGAAGAGCTTGCATACGACAGAACAGATTTACAAAATGTTTATCAAGGTCAGGTGAATTTGTTAACGGATGAACAATGTTCAGTATACGAAGAAATTATGAACGCAGTTGATGGAGACAATGGAGGAGTATTTTTTGTTTATGGTTATGGCGGGACTGGTAAAACATTTTTATGGAAAACATTGTCTGCTGCAATTAGGTCAAAAGGTGAGATCGTATTAAACGTTGCATCTAGCGGAATTGCATCTAGCGGAATTGCATCATTGCTGTTGGATGGAGGAAGAACGGCGCATTCTAGGTTTCATATACCTTTGAATCTTAATGAGGATTCCATTTGTAACATTAAACCTGACGATGATGTAGCTAAATTACTACAACAGACCAAACTCATTATATGGGATGAAGCTCCTATGGTTCATAAACATGCATTTGAGGCGCTGGATAGAACTATGCATGACATTTTCAATATCTCAAATTCATCCAATCTGATGTTCTATTTGGAGGAAAGGTTATTGTATTTGGTGGTGATTTTAGGCAAATATTACCTGTTGTTCCAAACGGTGGACGACAAGAAATTGTGAATGCCTCATTATGTTCGTCTTATCTTTGGAGGAAGTGTAAGTTGTTGACGTTAACTAGAAACACGAGGTTAACCGTTGGAAGACCAACATTTGAAGTTGAAGAGATCAACAATTTTGCAAAATGGTTGTTGGACGTTGGTGAGGGAAATGTTGGTGGTTCCAATGATGGAGAAGCAATAATTGAAATACCACCTGAGCTTTTAATTGACAGCACATCTGATCCAATTTCTAGCCTGATTGATTTTGTCTATCCGTCAATCTTGGAGAACTACAATGATCGTAATTACTTTAGTACCAGAGCTATACTTGCGCCTAAGAATGAGGTTGTTCACGAGATTAACGACAGATTGTTGGCACTTTTCCCAGGTGAAGAAAAATAGTATCTTAGTTCAGACAGTCTATGCCCTACTGAAGATGGCAATGCTGATCAGCAAAAAATATACTCACCCGACGTGCTGAATGGTCTTAAAGTATCTGGTTTACCAAATCATAGGTTAGTGCTTAAAGTTGGTGTTCCAGTAATGTTGTTGCGAAATATTGACCAACGAAATGGTTTGTGTAACGGTACAAGGTTAAAGGTTACAAAACTTTACAGCCGTGTTATTGAAGCTGAGATAATTTCAGGTGGAAATATTGGTTCTCGGACATTCATACCTAGAATGAATTTGGTACCTTCGGACAGAAAGATTCCTTTTGCATTTCAAAGGAGGCAATTTCCAATAACGGTATGTTTTGCGATGACGATTAACAAAAGCCAGGGCCAGTCGCTATCTAAGGTTGGTTTGTACTTAAGACAACCAGTTTTCACACATGGTCAATTGTACGTAGCTTTATCCAGGGTTACAAGACGAGATGGAATCAAGTTACTAATACTTGACAATGAAGGCAGGCCTACAAATAAAACAATGAATGTTGTATATAAAGAGATATTCAATGGCTTGTGAGGTTTTTATGTTTATCATCTATTTATCTTACTTCACGTACTTTCTATCATTTTTGTTTATATTCGAAGGAACCTATAATGAAGTATTTACGAATTAAAGTATAAATTGGTTTTTATTTAGCAACCCGTGTCTTGCCATTTGTCCTTTTATTACCAATCTTATTTCCAATATAAAACCTTTTTTTTCCTACCTTACTTCCCGTTTCCTTTGAAATCCTTTCAAATAAAATGGTGCCTACAATTCCCCTCTCTCTTATTTTTTTCCTCTCATTTCTCATTGCATCTCTCCAATCTATAGCTAATCACATCAGTCATTCCCAATTTTCGAATATCTGTGTTTACAATATTAAGAAGATAAGAAGATGATAAATGCTTTATATTATAATACACTCATTCATCATTTCTCGAACAATCCGTCATCTTGCTATCATCATCTTCATCGGCATCGGCATTTCTTACAAGTTTCTTAGGCGATTTTGCTTCTGGTAAGGATATCTTTGTCCGATTTATATATTTTCTAATATATGATTGTTGATTTAGTAAATGATTTCAATGTTGAATGTAAATTTGTTGTTAGTGTAATTTTCCTCCTAATTTTCGAACCTATTTGTTCTCCATCCGTCTGTTCTAAGTGTATTTTTTGCCCTAATTTGTTATAAAGTTTCTAATGTTCAATGGAATTTTTTTTAGATTGTTGGTGATTTTTCATTTTGTTACTATATGAGCATAGGTTAAACCGATTCAAACACAATAAATTTAAATGTATTTTTGTGTGTTCAAGTAATCATTAAACCCTAGACACAATTTTTTTTATACATGATTTTGTTTATCTGTTCTTGAAAAGTTGTTTTGTTAATACCTTTATTTAAAATCTTTGTTACTTTGTTTTCTATATATAGCAAACGTATAAGTTCTGAATTTAATCGCTCTACTTTGTTTTTTGGGAATCTTTGCTTTAACTTTGATAATCTAACTTTATATAATGGATCATTAATGTTAATTTCATTTTTTTACCGGATCATCGTTATCTTAATGTTATTTTTGTTCTGTTCACAGTTATGGAGGTTTTGTTGTTTATATAGAAGACATGACTAAAATAGAACAGGTTATATGTTTACTTTTTATAACTTACCTAATAAATTAACTGATGTGAACTGTATGTTACATGTTGGTTGTTTTGACGATTTTACTATTGTCATTGATCTTTACAGCTCCTGCCAAGTTGGTACAACAGATTGGATGATTTAAAGGGCTACCCGACCGGTAATGTTCTTTTGTTTACAGATGAATCTGTAATGTTTGATGTTAATATCAAGGAGTATACAAACGGTTTTTGTATTTCGAACGGGTGGCCAACTGTCGTCAATGTACTTGGTATAGAAGACGGAGATTTTGTTGTTTTACAAAATATGGATGCATTATCATTTAGAATAACTCACTTCAAAAGTTATCTACACACGGTGAATTCTTCAAAGTTCCATATTGTTATGTTACATCCTCAGTTAAGCAATCGGGTAAGCTTTAAAAGCTGTCTATTATGTTTGAAAAACCTTTACATCTTATAATTATTAATATCTTTTCAATATACTGCAGTGGTTACCCAGAGAGTTTATGCAACATCATTTCAATGGTGATAATTTGTTTGATGATTTTATTATCCTGTTTGGCGAGGATAATAAGTGGAATGTTAGCATAAGTAGACTTTGGGATATTAACCATTACATTGTTGATTTTTCTCAAATTGCAAAGGATCTCTGTTTAGTAACTGGTGATTTCTTGGTTTTTAAGCTGATTGACAATCGGGTATTTACAATGTTACTGTTCCGACCTAACGGTCTGCAATCACTAACTCCGGACCGTCCTTTACCAGTTGTCCAAATGGTTAAGATTGAGGACAATGTTAATGATGTTGTGTCCTTTGAACAAGAACCTGTTTTGGAAGATATTGTGGTAAATGGTCCTCCTGATGTCCTGGTTGAAGAAGCGGAGCCTCCATTAGAACAAGACATTTTACATGTTCCACCAGTTGTAGATCAAGCCAATGATTACGAACTGACATGCTCACTCACCTTTCGTTTTGTAAGTCTCTCATTTTCTACATGTGTTAACTTAATATTATGGATTTTTTTTTAAACTTTGAATTCTTATTAACCATTTAATTATGTACTTTTATGCAATTGTAATGCAGCGTTTCCCAAAGCCCTTTGCCATGAACGTCGATTTATCCGTCCTTGATGAAATGACAGTTGAAACTGAATACGGATTTTCAATGACTTTGGAGATGCGGGAGGAAACTGCACGTGGCAGCATTCGGTATGCATTAAGAGGATGGCAGAACTTTATGCGGCAAGCTGGTTTGGCGGATGGTGGTCAGTTTGATCTTCGTTACAATAGAAATCTGAATAGGTTGATCATATCTAACCACAACTTTTAAGGAATGTTTATGTTGTGGTTAATACATATGGTAAACAATTATCTCCCTGTAGTAATGATGGTCATCTTTTTTTTTTTTTGTCATCGTACAATGTTTCGACATTATTATGATCTTTCTATGTATTTTGTTATCTACGTTTTTGGAACATTTTTTTTATATGGTATCATATTTCAATGGTGTAAGTCTTATTATTGCCAACAATGTTTTGATTTTGTCCTAATACTGTTTACTTTGTGGATTCGGCTCACGTACAACTTCGTTGCACAATGTTCCTTAGTAGATTTACTAAAATGTATTGGCGCGTGTTATCTATGACTCTACGTTCATGTGTTAATGTAAATTTAGAAGTCAACACTCCCGGTTCAAGTCTTATTGGCCAAAAGGCATGAAAACATCATGAATATTTCGTTAAGAAAAACTTAATATGTAACGAACATTAGGGAGATGTAGTATTGAGATTTGGTCAACAGTTTGAAAACATTATATCCAACCCGTGATTAAAATCGACAACTCATGACACACTATAATCCTAACAAAATATTCATATTTCTTTAAATATATTAAGAAATGTAATCGTTAATTATTTTTTATAAGATATTATTCATCATAATATTCGAACGAACGTGTAATAAAGTATGTACGTGTTAAAGTATATATTTTTTGTTTAGCCACCCGTGTATTACACGGGTACTTAGACTAGTAAATATTATATTATATTTTTGTTTGTTTTTCTTATTGGAGCCTTTTGGCTTTTTGGAGGCATGCGTACTTCAATTATTGGGACAATACTTGATAAGCAATCTTCTATCGTTACTCTCTTAGCAAAATTATATATATTTTCTTATGGAACAATAACTTTTTACTCCTAAATGACAAAAGAAAAAAAAGATATGGTGAAGAAGACTAGTTACACAATCTTAATTTAAATTTGAATACAAAAGGGTTTCATTAATTTAGTTAATTTGAAGTATCTTTGATATAAGAGTAAATTACAAGTTTTGTCCTTTATGTATGTCCCAAATTGCAGGCGCTGTCCTTTGTCTTTAAAATTGATGAGTTTTGTCCTTAATGTTTGCAAATTTTGCACGTTATGTCCTTTAGGCCAAACCCAGTTAGATTTTTTGGTTAAATCTGCTCACCAAAGGGTATTTTTGTCTTTTTACCTATATATTTAGTATTATTATTTAAAAAATTAAAACAAAATATATTTAAAAAAATACTATTATTATTACTATTATTTATATACATATATATATATATATACAAGTATATATCAGATCATATTTTCACTCTCTCTCTCTACACCTCCCCCTCTCTCTCTCTACCACCATCAACCACCATCCACCACCGCAACCACCATCCCCACCCCTGCAACCATCATCCCCACCCCTGCAACCACTACCCCCACCCCACCTACCACCACCGCCCCTATCGTTCAGGACCGGGACCGCCACCGGAATCAAGCGAATCAAACCGGCCAAACATACGGCCGTCACGTTGAGCACCGGTTTCTTCACGGAATCCACGACCTTTAGTTTTCTTCGGTGCACCGGTAATGGCGGATTTAAGTTTAGGAATGTGAGCAGAAACCCTAGGTGAAGATGCGTCTACGTTAACGGCGGCGTCTTCGTCCATGAGATCTTCGTCATCTGGCTCGAAATCGAGTGTGTCCACGTCAGCAGCGTTCACCATTGGGGATTTTGGGGGTTTTTTATTTTGTGGGTTTTAAGGTTTTTGATTTTGTGGATTTTGGGGGTTTTTGATTTTGGGTGGGTTGAAAGTGAAGAATGTTGTGAGTGGTGAGGTGTCTGATTTGAAGGTGAATGGTTTGTTTTTTCGCGATTGGGCATGAACCGGCTACAAAGTTTTTAGATGGGCAGTTGGAGCTTGATTCAGATGGGTATGTTGTGACCAAGCCTGGGACGACTATTACTAGTGTGAAGGGTGTGTTTGTTGCTGGTGATGTGCAGGATAAGAAATACAGGCAGGCGATTAAGGGTGTGTTTTTTATTTTGTGGATTTTGGGGGTTTTTGATTTTGTGGGTTTTTTATTTTGTGGATTGTGGTGGTGTCGACGGTTGTTCTTTATTTGGTGGTGGAGGTGGAGGGTGGTGGTGAAGACCGGTGCAGGGGAGGGTTCCAGTGGGGGTGGTGGGTTTAATGGTGTTGTTTGCTAATTTGGATTGTTGCAGGTTGGGGTTAGGGTTCCGGTGGGGGTGGGGGTGGGGATGGTGGAGACAGTGGTGGTGGTAGGCTGGTAATCGATGGTGGTAGTGGGTCTGCAGAAGATGGTGGTGGTGGTAGTCTGGTAATCGATGGTGGTGGTGGGTCTGCAGAAGATGGTGGTGGTGGGTATTTATTTTAAGTTAATTACATAAATTTCTCTAAAAAATGAAATTACAAAAATGCCCACATGTGCCTTGCACATGATCAGTTTTAACCAAAAAATCTAACTGGGTTTGGCCTAAAGGACATAACGTGCAAGATTTGCAAACATTAAGGACAAAACTCATCAATTTTAAAGACAAAGGACAACGCCTGCAATTTGGGACATACATAAAGGACAAAACTTGTAATTTACTCTTGATATAATCCAGCTTTACTTGAGAGATATACCAAAAAATATATATATAGAATCACAACGACACGCTAATTTCACTATAGTATCATAATGAGTTTTATGTTAGGGAAATTGAGATTGTAATGAATGATTTAAGAGCTCTGTAGTCATTTCTAGATCAAATTATTTCGGTTGTTCATCTGAAAAATCTAATCGGATACAATTTAGATTATTGAGAACAAAAACTAGTATGTAAATTGGTGAGAATTCATGAACCAGAAAGAAAGCCTGTAACAAAAGAATGATTTCGAACAATGGTGCTGCCCATAGACCCCGCTAAGGGGGTGTTGCCCCCTTATAACCCCATTGATTATGGACTCTACTCAAACACTTAGAACCATAACAACTCAAATAAGCGTGCAATCCTTATTACACTAAAATATCTAACATTTTACACTGTGCAATAAAATAGTTCGATGTTCTATCAAACTTTACAGGCTTGGGTACCAAAAGGTCATTAGCAGTTTCACGGTCCCGGTTTAAATGAGCTCTTCCTTTTTAGACATGAACTTTCATCTTTTGTACCAAAGATTAGGCCGCAACTTCAACTATTGTGATGAAAATCTTATCGGTCTCGAATGACGATGTGAATGATAAAGAGGAATCCATGAGAATGATTTTTGTGTGAAAATATTAAGTTTCACATAGTATTTATCCAACTCTCAAATAGGATCATTCATGCTTACGAAATCATCGCTAAGGATGAGATTGGTATCGGTACCAGACTGAACCAATACCATACCATACCACCTAATAACGATACTGATATTTAGCTAAAACCAGAACCAAATACTGTACTATATATGTACGCTCGGTACCGGTATGATAAGATATCATTAAAAGTCCCATCCAATACCATACCGCATACTACATTACTATTAAAAACTTATTCGGTAACAAGAGGATTCGAAGTTTACTTGATTACTTTCACATTCATAAAAAGTCTTCTTGTATAAACAAAGTTACGAGTTTGGTTTCAATAAACACTTTCCGTGGGCATGGGGCGGGCGGAAATGTAGTTTTTTAAGTAGCGAATAACATATAACCTAGTCACATAGAGTCGTCTCAATCTATCATCACATTTCACATTTCACCCCTTCACAAGTCATGTTCTTAGGTGAAAATGTGAAACCCTCCACCACCTATGTAGCGTGTCTTCTATTTTTTATTTATTTTTTATATTTTTATATATTATATCCACCTATAGTCTTAACATTTTTGTTACTTTTACTTGTACATTCTCCACACGTTCGATGACACAATCCAATCATGCTTTTTTCTATTGAGCATGAAATTTTATATTTTTTGAGTCTTATTACGAACTAAGGAAGAATGACTTACCATTTAATATGTCTAACCACTTTTTAATAAGTCGGTAGAGGTGTGGTACGCCATTTGATAAATCACGGATGCACACTTTTGTAAAGGGGTTACATTATACTTTTGTTCTAACCACGACATCACTCTCTCCAAATTGTTAACTACTTGTAAAAATAGTTGTCTTTTCATTCAAAAACGACGTCTAAACATCTCAGCGACATATATAGAGTAGTCAGAAAAATAGTCGCGTACCAAACAGTTATTAGCAGTTTCACGATCCTGATTTAAACAAGCACTTCTTTTATTAGACGTGAACTTTCATCTTTTTGTTCCAAAGATTAGGCCGCAACTACAACTATTGTGATGAAAATCTTATCGTTGTCGAATGATGATGTGAATGATAAAAGAGGAATCCATGAGAATGATTTTTGTGTAAAAATATTAAGTTTCGCATGGTATTTATCCAACTCTCAAATAGAATCATTCAAGCTTACGAAATCACCGCCAAGGATGAGATTGATATCGGTATCAGACCAAACCAATATCATACCACCTAGTAACGATACTGATATTTAGCTAAAGCCAGAACCAAATACCGTATTATATATGTACGCTTGGTACCAGTATGATAAGATACCATTAAAAGTCCTGAACCAATACCATACCGCATAGTACATTACTATTACCAAAATTGAACTAAATTCAAAACCGACTACCAGACGAAAAAACCCCGTAAACTATATCAAAACCCTCATCAAGCAAGCTTTTTGAGGTCAAACTGTCGTCTTGATTCGTCACAGAAATTACCATTTCATGTTGATAACTCGGCTATTGCTTGGTTGTTTAAACAATCTTGAAATGTTGAGGTACAATTTGCTGTTTTCTTTCTGATTTTAGCTCGTTTAATCATCAAAAGAATGCACTTTTGTGTAGTCTTTTTAGTGTAATTCACCATTTTGAACATCTACTTCGTTCATTTCCTTGCATGGGCGCAGCTTAAGTAGGGCGGGAGGGGGCGGCCGACCCCCGAACTTTTCGCTCAGTAGTGGAGAGTATGTAATTTTAGAAATTTTTAGGTTCAGTTCATTCTGATTTAGGGTTTGGAGTTTTCTTGATATATTATTTGCTGGTACTTTTGAAATTTCATAGGTTAACATTGTGTCTCCTTTTTTTAGTAAGGTTAAGAATTTACTCATTTAGGATTCTGATGCAAATTATTTGTTAACTACAATAGGTACTAGGTTACAGTTATGCATGCTTCTATTATCTCTGGTTTGTAATAATTTGTGACTTAAGAATGTGCATTTTCTTTTGAGGGATCTGAAATTGTCTCGTTTATTCCTTCGAGTGCTTTAGACTTTTTCCGGCTTGTAATCTCATCGGGTGACATGCACATGATGTACTAGTTTTAGGATAGGTAGAATACTAGAATGTGGATCAAGTTCCAATCTTTCGAAAAAGTGGTTGGAACATATGCTTGATAGAGGATCCGGAAAAGGTTTGTTTTCGGATGTGTTTCAAATGGTTAATCTATACACATAAGATTGTTATTGTTTAATCGTTTATTTTCACTCTATAATTTTGATACCTTTTTGTGCCTTCGGGTAATTTCTTGCATGTTGTATACGACAAATTGAATATAAGAAGCAAAGGTTTTGCCCTATGTAGTCGAAGGCGCTTGCCTAGGTCCGGGCAAGACCCAACACAGGTAAACCGCCTAGTGGCCATCAAGGCGCTCCGGCGAGCTTCTGGTGAGATTTCTGCCAAATCTGAAAAACCGGCCAAATTCTGGTCTGAAGAGCAAAATCTGGCTTGAAACATCCAAAAATGATCTCGAACCAGCCTAAAACATGTCTAAAAGTCTAAGGTTTGTTTATACCGTCCGCCTGGCTTAAAAAATATAACTTTTTAGCGTTTTGCATCTAGGCCTAAGGCTCACCCTTTGTGCGTTGAGTGTACCTGGTGCCTTCGACTACCTAGGTTTCACTTTGTAAAGATGTCATTACTCATAAGCCGAAGAAGCCAAAGCAGAGGCACAGTAGTTTGATGGCTATGTAAGTTCTCTTGATGGGATATAACTCTTTTAATAGCGATAAGGTAAAAATACAACATACCAAGATAGTTGTATTGTCTATTTTGTTCCAATGTCATAACACAAGCTCAAAAATTTCTAAAACGACACATGAGTAGGTTACTCAGTGTCCTCAATGAGGTTTGCCTCACCATCTCAAACGACACATGAGTGGATTTTATTGTATACGTGCCAATGTAGTGAGATTGCGTTTTGCCCCCTAAGTCGCAACAAGGCTCACGGTAATCCCTAACACGTCATTACAGCTAGAGAGACCACTCAACATGTACTGAACACTGAAGAGAGTTGACAGCTGATGTGGATTTGCCTAAACCTATCTTCTTACACTTCCGTTTCCTCATACATTTTTAACAAAGTGGTGCGTAACGTCCCCACAATTTCAGTAGTAAGTTCATCAAGAGGAATGAGTATTGTCACAGGGGTGGATGTAGACTTAGGGGAGGGGTAGCTTTCGCTACCCCTTAACTTTTCTAACGAAGTGCATTTTTTTTGTTATTGTTAACGTTTTATGTATTACGCTACCCCTCATTCCCACAATATTTTAAAAGACCAACACCCTCACCCTCTGAAAGTTTTATTAACACCCAAGCACTAATTAAAAGCTCACTACTTGTTATATAACTTAAAGAGAAAAATGTCCGGATAGTCCCTGTGGTTTGCTCCGTTTTCATCTATAGTCCCTATACTTCTAAAATTACACCTATAGTCCCCAACTTTTGCACATTCATACTCGGATAGTCCCTGAAGTGGATGAGGGTTAGTTTTATAGTCCCCAACTTTTGCACATAGTCAACTTTTTTTCGTTTACGGTAAAAAAAAAAAGAATTGAGTGTTACCCCTAAACCTTTGTTCTAGATCAACCACTGAGTATTGACATTGGTTATGCGACGTAAACAGTGACCATTTAATTGCAATCGACTTACACGTGAATATAGGGGTGTGAATTTCCAGCACGACCCGAAAACTCGACACAAACCTAACCCGGAATTCGTGGGTTTGGGTTTAGTCTAAATAGGTTCGGGTCAATTTAAGGTTGAACCCGCGAACCCGTTTAGCTAAAGGGGTCGGGTTTGTGTCAACCCGGTCGGGTTGGTGGGTTGATCCGTTTAACCCATTTATATAATATTTTACTTTTTTACATATACTTTATGCCATAAATTAATTTGAGTGTGAATTTTATTTAATAAATGTAACTTAAAAAAAGATATTGACGTAAAATTTATAATTAAAATGTAATTGTATTTTATATATTTGTGTTTTTAGTAAAATTTTAGATTCAATATATTACTTTGTGAAAAAAAAATTAAAAATTACAAATTCGGGTTGAACAGGTCGTGTTCATGTTCATATGTATGACACAATTTTCGGGTTCAGGTTGAATCCGCCAACCCATAAACATGACCTGTTTAGCACCCTTACATAAATATAAGCTATCCTTTGCCTTCATTCTCCACCCCTTTGTTATTTACACAAGAAAATGATTTCATTGTTGATATCTTTAACATTCATGCAGATATTGATATATATTTTATGGCATGTGGCTATGTGAATTTATTATGCATGATTATATTATAGGGTTATTGTATTTAAATAATCCTAAGTTTCACTCGTTGGCCGATAATAATCTTAACTTTAAAAATTCTCTCTAACGATCCCAACTTGTAAGAATTTGGCCTCCATTTATCATTTTTTAACATATAAGAATTTGGTCTCCTTAATAGATTCAAGTGCACATGCAGCCTCCTTAATTGAATTAATTGCACCTCGAGTTTGAAAAGGATCAATGAAAACCAAATTCTTACAAGATGAGATTGTTGGAGAGAATTTTTAGAGTTTGGATTATTATTGGCCAACGTAAAACTTAGGATTATTAAAATACAATAGGCATGCACATTGAAAATGTGGAGATCGTTGACTACACATCGGATGGTATCATGGGACTTTATAGATCCACTAGGTTATATACCCGTGAGTTTCACGGGTTCTGGGTTGTGTTAAAAAAATCTATATCTATAAAAGTATTTTTTTTGTATGATTCTATATAGACGTGTCGAGGCAGAGATGTCGTGACAACCTTGAATTTCCAAGGTTAGTCGTGTAATCTTGATTACGCGTTATTCCCCTTTCACTTTTTGCTACGATTAGTTATTAGTTATTAAAACGTGTAACGTGTCGGTATTCCATGTACTTGGGCCGGTTACCGGTTACCACATCATTCACTATTCGGGCCGCACATCAAGTCCTCGGCCCAATTATACCTCTATTTGCTTACATATAACAAACCCATTACCTCAAGTCCATTTACACATTAAGTCATTATAGGGGCTGCCATTTACTTGGGCTTAAGCCCATTACCTTGGCTAATTATGAATCGCCCCAAGTTGTGGTAATATAGGTGTACGTAACAGATAACACATAACAAACCAAAACCTACTCTTCCCTTGTTTCACGTCGGCAGCAGACCTCGAGACCCCCCTCCTTCGAATATCATTCTGCTTGATCAAATTGTGGTTAGTGAATCACCCTCCTTGTTATCATAATCTCCGGTTGTTGTTAGTTGTTCGAGTATGTGTTAACTAGGGTATGTGTAATCTGTGAGTTTAAATACATAACATGACATTATGAGTTGGATAAATTCTTGTTATGTATTGATATTAGTTTAAGTATGTAACGTGTAAAGTTTTCATGATTGGTTTAGTTAATGGTTAGTAATGATTAACTAGTTTATATTATTCAAAGGATGGTTTGTTAGTGCATGAGTATGAATTATTGGCATGTGAATGAATATTGGTTAACTAAATTCTTGGTTATATGATAAGTTGGGATCGTGTCGAATGATCAAGATTTGCAAGAATCGAAGTTGGTAACGGTTTGATTTGGATTGGTATAAACTAATTGCTGATTTATTTGTATAGCAAAAACGAAACAGTAATGGAAAATAAATAGTGGAAACAAAAGTTGATTGATTCTGCACCTCTTGATCACACAAACATCGGCTGAACATGTGTGTGTGGGCCGGAATAGGTAGTGGGTTAGGGATTGGACTGTGGGCTTGGAACCTATTTGGGTCGCATGTTAATATTAGTGCAGTATTGGGTTGTTAGGTCATTGTTGTCTTGCACGTTTGTAATATGAAATTATGTGTGGCCCAAATAGTTAGTGTGTGATATTGTGATAATTTTGTGATATGGCAACCTGCTGAAATACCGGAAGTGTTGGCATGGAATACTAACTAACTAGTAATGGTAGTGGGACCCGGTTGGTTTGGGTATTAGACTAAAGGGTATGGGGGCCGGCTAGGCCCGGCTAGGACTGGCGCCGGTCCCCCACACCGCCCCCCTGAGGGTCGGCTCGGCCCAAACGACTCACCACAGCCGAATGAGACGGGGCCCCACTTTGAATATTATATTTCCTTTTTCAATTTAAATACCCTATCTCTTATCCTTTTTCAATTTAAATACCCTCTATCTCATCCATTTTTAATTTAAACACTTATAAAATTATAAAATAATGAGGTGGGGTAGCCCCATCCTCCATCCCCCTCAAATGTGAAGGAGGCCCATCCCCCACGAGCCGCCTACGTGGCGGCTCATCCCCTCCAAGCCCATCCTCTCCATACCCTTTAGTCTTAGGGAATAAGCCATGAGTCGATCATAATTGATATAAACCTATCACAGA
The DNA here is from genome assembly GCA_030545235.1 of Helianthus tuberosus. NCBI lineage: Eukaryota > Viridiplantae > Streptophyta > Magnoliopsida > Asterales > Asteraceae > Helianthus > Helianthus tuberosus. The sequence goes on along the minus strand of CM060414.1, from coordinate 171,070,988 downwards.
CCCTACCAAACCAAAGTGAGTTGTTAACTTGGTTACTTTGAATGTGTTTGTGTTGAAGGAATAAGGTATTATATGTGTGAAAATATGAGGTCATGAAGTGAACCTGCTGTGAATCAAATACATGCTAGGCGACTACTCACTGATATTAAATTGATAGATTGACTATCATGATTTGAACTTTATGTGTGAGATAAATGTACAATAATTGTGTGTTTTGTGAACAAGAGTTATGTGAATTAATTGTGCATGAGATGGGTAGTTATTGTACACATAAAACTGATCGTTATCGGTAACAATTCTAGGACATGTTTGAACAGTTGATAAACGAGTACATAGTCTTACCGAGCAAACCAAGGTGAGTTCATTTTTTGAGCATGCGTCCCGGTGGTTGGGACAGTCAGTGGGAATCCTGGGGAGGGATAAGTCTTTTGGGTAAAACTGGGATGTTGGATAATATTCTCACCCTATCACTCTTAAGTCCCATCTTTTGTTACCGGGGAGGTAACGGGGTATTAGTTAGTAGCGCTACTTAGGTTTGGCACCCTCACACCGTACCGAGGAGGACGGTTGTGAACTAATGACCCAGTCATGCCCAGTGTTTTGATAGGAGCACTGGGGAATGGGCAAAACATACATCAGGAGCCGTCTTGTTCAGTAACGAGATATTATCAACATTACTTTCGGATTTAAATTCAATGGATTAACTAAACACTTGGTAACCAACGTTTTCTTAAAACTATGAACTCACCAGCGTTGTCTGACACACTTGTTACATGCTCGCAGGTCGTTAGGTATCTTGGATTTGGGAACTTGCTGTCTGGAGTAGCATGAGTGGTCATGGGTCGATTGGAGGGATTTATGTGATTGGATTCTTGATACTATACATTGGTTTTAAACAGTTTAACTTGGGTTTATTATTTGCTTCCGTTGAACATATTGGTTTTCATTTAAACTTGATGATGGTATTTTATTAATGATTGAGAACTTTATTTAGAAACTTGTAAGGGTTCAATGTAATTAGTGGCTCATTGTTGGTATGTCACACGCCTATCAGGGACACTCCCTAGGTGGTATTTGGGGGTGTGACAGATGTAACATGTGCATGAGTAACAAAAATCAACTTTGATCATAGCTTGAAGACATATGGGTAGCGAAATATATTCTTATGTCATATATTTTTAAAATATATTTCAGGATAAAACAATATGAAAACGATTTGCTCGTCAAATAGACCGAACCAACAACATTATATATGTAACCCCAAAAAAGACAATAGTAAATAAAATTCAATTTAAAAGGTATAAACTAAATCACGCAATGAATTTTCATTACGCAATGAAATTTTTTTATATGATTTCTTATAAATTAAACATTATTCTTTTGGGGAAACATAAAAAAAAGGATCCGATTGTATATTGATGTATAAGAATTTATACATCTTTTAAACGTCAAATACGCCCCGTTTATGCGAAAACTCTTTGTATTTTCATTGATTTTGGTACTCATTTGAGTTGTTTGTGAAAATACAGGTCCGGGCTTCGGCCCGGTGATGAAACGGAGGCTTTTGGAGCAAAATGGAGCGAAAACGGAACATTCCAGCAAACTGCCAGATATGGCACGACCGTGCCACCCAGGAGCACGACCGTGCCAGCCACTGGCACGACCGTGCCAGGCTAATTTCAGCAACAGATCAGCTTGTTTCCGAGATCGAATCAATCATAGCCGAGCACTATCATTTGGCACGACCAGACCATGCCCGAGCACGGTCGTGCCACCTCGGGAACTTTTGAGCGCGATTTTTCCTAAAATGGTAGCATACTTGGTCAACATTCAAGAAAGTGGCTCTGACACTTGCCAAGCACGACCGTGCCAAAAGGTGGCATGGTCGTGCCATTCTCCCAGCAGCTTAAATACGAGTTTCTAGCTCATTTGGAAGGGAGTTGGAGCATTTTGGTGACTTTTTCTCTCAAGAATCTGGTCTTGGAAGCTTGTTGGAGCCAAGAGGGAGCCTTGAAGAGGACTTAATCACTTGAAGACCTACTCAAACATCATTTAAATCTTGTCTTTAACTTGGTTAGCTCACTAGTTACTACATTATGAACAATTTATGTTTATTTGCACTTGATTTGGTAGCCATGAGCCTTATGGGCTAAACATTTGAGTTGTCTAAACTTAGTTGAAGCTAATGAATATGTGATAACATGGAAGTAGATGTGATGATTGTTCTTGTTAATCTTCATGTTGGTATTTAATCTTGTTCTTGGAGTTCATGTGTATGCTTAAAGTTCTTGTTCTTGAATGTTTGCTCATAAGTATTTACATGTTGTGTTGGAAAGCCCATGTAAAGATTATGATTATTGAATCTTGTTAACTTGTTAGTATGATTCATAGCATGAAACTAGGAATGGTGATTGCTAATGTGATTGAATGATGATTTGAGCATATGTGTGAATTCTTGCATATAGATTTGGAAAGATCATAAGTATGTTTATGTGGATTCTATAGTTTGTGTTCTTGTTAGTTTGATGATTTAGGCCAAAATTGTTAGCTAGCATGACCATGCTTGTGGTTCATATCAAGAACATGATGATAGTGCCAACTACTTGAAACCAAGTTAGGGTGATTAGTGTGTTGTTCATATTAGTTTTCCCTAATTTGTAGAGTTAGGAGTTTTGACAAACAAATAACTCATGATTAAAGATTAACATCAACTTAACAAGTGAGCTTAAAAGAATAATTTTTAGGTGATTAGAATGTTAATTCATTTTTAGTTTTCCTAAGAATTATAGACTAGGAAGCCTTGATTGGGGACTTAGTTAAATTTAGAGCTTGCATCATCACAATTCCTTCCATCTTGTTGTCATATGTGAGTTAGTGGATACTTAGTTTAGGCAACCCTTTCTTAGATGTTGTTTCTTGTTAGATCTTTAGTAGTTTATTTCTTTGCATGCTAAGTTAGAAAAATCAACCCAATCATTTGAAAAGGCTTTAAAGTAGCAAAAGTTTAGTATCGAGACACCGCATCCACGGATTGATATCCGGTTCTTACCGATTAGCTATATTACCACCTGACGGGTACACTTTCCCTTTTGTGTGTGTAGTTAGTTTTTAGGTGAAAAACCATTTTTAAAACTAAATTTGTGTGAAGAAAAACTTAATTAAAAATATATTTAATTCAAGCACATCAAGTTTTTGGCGCCGTTGCCGGGGATGCGGTCTTCTTGAAAACGATTCGAGTTGCTTATTTAGCCATTGTGAAAAGTGTAAAAAGTTTTTGTCTACTTGTTTTATTTGCCTTTGCTTGAATATTTGAAGAAAAAAAATGATTATTTGCTAGTTGTTTGTGTTTTTGTATATATTTTGTGCATTGTGCTCCTCCTTATTCCCTACAGGTCGTGCATGTCCTCAACCCCCGCTGCTGATATCGTTGAGCCTTCAGCGGAGCCGGAGCGTGATCTTCACCGGAGGCTGCGAGAGCGGTTTCGCTTGGTAGCCGAGACGATTGAGACAGACGCGGTAGACGACGACACCTTCTACGAGGTTCGAGTAGACATGGCGGACGTAGAAGAGAATAGGATCTTGAACGAAATAGGAAAACCGTCACTTGATGGTTTGCCTGCGAGAATCAATGCACCGACAATCGACAATAATAATTTCGAGATCAAGGCTGGCACCATATCGATGTTGCAGAATGCGATACAGTTTTATGGCAAGGATCACGAGGATCCTAGTGTTCACATTGCGGGGTTTCTAGAGGTTTGTGCCACATTTAGGATTCGTGATGCATCATCGGATGTTATCCGCCTTCGGCTCTTTCCGTTTTCTTTACGGGATGGAGCCAAGGAGTGGCTTCTCTCACTTCCAGCTGGATCTATCACTACATGGAATCAATTAGCTGAGAAGTTCCTTCAGAAATATTTCCCTCCAGAGAAAACTGTTCGGTTGAGAACCAAGATTCTGAACTTTCGTCAGGATGAGGACGAGTCTCTTTACGAGGCATGGGAGCGTTTCAAAGAGCTTATGCGAAAGGTCCCACATCACGGGTTGCCCAAGTGGCAACAATGTCAGATCTTCTACCATGGTTTGGACAGTCAGGGACAGATGATGGTTGATACATACTCGGGTGGGGATATCGGCACGAAGAATGCCACCGAGGCATTTGAGATTCTAGAGAGATGTGCCGCGAAAAACCGGACGCAACAGCCACCAAGAGGTAAGAGTTCTCGGCAGGGAATTCATCATGTGGACGACTACACGGCCATGACAGCACGTATGGATGCCTTATCTTCGAAATTTGATCGAGTGATGGAAATTCACTCGAGAGGTTCTTCGAGTGGGGGAGCATATCAGGTAGGCGATTTTCAGACGGGAGAGATGTCACACGAGCATGTTGATTTTATGGGAAACCAATACCGTCCTCAGAATAATCCCTACAGCAATACTTATAATCCGGGGTGGAAGAACCACCCAAATTTCAGTTGGAGGCCCGATGCTTCCAATCTGCAGCCACCCGGATTTGCTCCACGTCCCCCAGCTCCAGCTCATGGAGAATATGGTCCATCTCGACCTCAGCAGACGCCTCCTGCTAGCGAGCCTAGTGTGCATGATATGCTTAGCCAGATCTTAGCCGGTCAGAACACTCAAAAGGCCGAGAATGAGAAGCGTTTTAAGGAGTATGACGGTCGCTTCACGAGGCACGAGAATGAGTTGAGAAGCCAAAAGGCTTCCATGCAGACCATTGAGAACCAAGTTGGCCAGATTGCCAAGATGTTGTCTGAGAGACAACAGGGGGCCTTCCGAGCAACACAGAGCCTAACCCAAATGCTACTGCAAAGGCCATCACGTTGAGAAGCGGCAAGACCGCTCAGCCCATCCCTCCAGCTATTCCAGCAAAGCCGGTTGATGATGATGAGGTTGATGAGGAGATTGAGTGTGAGTCTCAGGGTGAGGTGCAACAGAGGCGAGTCCCAGCAAGTACCGCACGACCCAAGGAGCCAGTGAGAGAGTATGTCCCTCCCATTCCATACCCGGGGAGGTTGAAGAAGCAGAAAATGGAAGAACACTATGGTAAATTCCTCGAGCTTTTTAAGCAACTTCATATAAATTTACCATTTGTCGAGGCACTTGCTCAAATGCCTAAGTATGCAAGTTTCTGAAGGACATTCTATCCAACAAAAAGAAACTTGAGGAGCTTTCGCAGGTGACCTTGAATGAAGAGTGTTCAGCGGTTCTTCAGAACAAACTACCGAAGAAGATGAATGATCCTGGGAGTTTCACTATCCCGTGTTTGATTGGTAGTTTGTCGGTCAGCAATGCTTTGGCTGATCTTGGAGCTAGCATAAACCTCATGCCATATGCGGTTTTTGCTAAGCTAGACTTGGGAGAGCCCAAGCCGACTCGTATGAGCATTCAGCTAGCCGACCGTTTAGTGAAGTATCCTCGAGGCATAGTTGAGAATATGCTGGTGAAAATCGACAAGTTTGTCTTTCCTGTCGATTTCGTGATTCTAGACATGGATGAGGACAAAAATGTTCCACTTATCTTAGGTCGACCATTCCTAGCCACTGCGAGAGCCTTGATTGATGTCTGCACCGGTAGACTCACTCTTAGCGTTGATGATGAGGAGGTTACCTTTGACATTAGGAAATCCATGCAACACTCGCAAAGTCAGGATGATACACTCTACTTCATTGAGACTATCGACACATATGTGAGTGATCATTTTCGTGATGCATTCGAGGAGGATGTTGTGGACACACAGCTGCTAGGAGGGGAGGATTTTAGTTCACATAGGGTAGACCGATTAGTCGAGGAGGTGACTTGTCTGATAGGTCACGCGTCTCCCCCGTGTCCCGAGGTTTTTGAGGTTGTGGATCGCGTTGCTGAGCCTAAATGTCACGGCCCCCGACCCGGTTTGACCCGTTTCAGGAGCCGCGGGACAGAAATCCCGTGGTATTTAATTAATTGAGTTTAACAGCGGAAGTTTAACATCAGGATCTTTTTAAGACTGTAATATTTCCCGATTATTTTATTTCACAACGCGGGATAAAACCCGGTAATTTACAATCTTGAGATTTCACGAAGAAATCTTTTATTTTACAAAACATGTTTCTTTATTTTATACTGAGCCACTTCTTTAAGCTTGTAGTGCTATATGGCACTTTTCCTGGATCATAATAGATTACCTGAAACATGTTTGAAAAAAGTTTTGTCAGCGGGAAATACTGAGTGAATCATTCTATTTTGCATAATGATGCATAGTTATTAATTACAGCATAAGAGCGATTACAATGGCTTCTATCTTATTTTTATCTGGCTTTCTGTCACAATGGTGACAAGTCACAATGGTGACGATGGTCATACCACTATTTAGATCAATGAACCTAAATAGTGATGATTATCCCTGTAGGTCAATGAACCTAACATTGATTATCCCAAGTAGGTCAATGAACCTAACTATGAGAAAATTAGTAATGTGCACAATACCCCACTAACCAGTAATTCAAGATATCCACGACTTAGTCCCTGTAATTATAACCTTGAAAATAATTTGAGGTATTGTAAAACAGTTGATAAAAAGAGAATGACTCACATTGCAAAATTATACGGGCAGAGTTTAGCCTACTGATTAGCCTTTTATCCTAAATTTAATAATAGGCACACAATTCGGGGTTAGTAATCAATACAGCATTTACGATAACTCACGAGATCAACCCTCACAACGAATGACAAAGTGCTATGCTTAAACATCCATCGAATTAACGACTAATGACAAAGCATCACCCTAATGTGGGCAGCACTTAAACATCCATTGAGTACATTGATCGATCGGACAATGAATCGTAATAGCGATCGAGTTAATACCCTGATTGCGGCGTCGATTAGTGAACCGTGTGTGTTAATTGTGATAAACAGAGCTTATCTCGGAGCGTAGAACGAATTTCTTTGTCGAACATACGCAGAATTTCAAGTGCCAACCTCTGCTATTTATACACAAATTTGGCTTAGCTTACGGACCGTAACAAATAACACTTACGGTCCGTAAGGGTCTTGAAATTAGCATAGGGTGGCCACGTGTGGGACTAGCTTAGCTGAGTCGATGAATTTCATTAATTCGATTTTGACAGCACATTATGTAGATAATCGTTAACTAGGAAATACCCCCCTGAGTTTTAGGGGCCCTGATCCTGATTCTGATTGTTCTGAAAATTTTAGGGTTTGTTCAGAATCACTTGGGTGTCTCAATTAGGGTTTCCTATTAGTCAAATTAATTTAATAAATATGACTTTTGATGAGAGTTGTTACATTCTCCCCACCTTAATAAAAATCTCGTCCTCGAGATTTACTGGAATAATTGAGGATATTTTCGCTTCATTTATGATTCTAACTCCTAAATGTATTAGGATCATATCTTTGAATCCTACTTTACTTTAACTAACACTACTCGTTTACCTTTATATCTTGGAAAGGTACTACCAAAGATTCGTATAATAGATATTTCTTGAGATTGGATACATGAAATACATCATGTACTCCAGCTAACTCTCCTGGTATTTGTAAACGATAAGCAACTGGTCCTATACGTTGGATCACTGGAAATGATCCTATGTATCTTGGATTTAGCTTTCCTTTCTTATCAAATTTAACAATTCCTTTCCAAGGAATTACTTTCAATTAGCATTTTGTCTCCAACTCGAACTCCAACGGCTTTTGTCTATTATCTGTATAACTTTTCTGACTATCTCTAGCCGTCTTCAGCCTTTCCTTCGTGATACTGAATATCACAGTCGTAGTCACTTAGGATTTTCATCCACCTCCTTTGCCTCATGTTTAATTCTTTTTGCCCGAATATATGTCTTAAATTCTTATAATCCGTATAGACAGTAAACTTACTTCCCTACAGATAATGTCTTCAATCTTAAGGGCAAAATTTATGGTTCCTAATTCTAAGTCATGAGTGGTATAGTTTTCTTTGTGCTTTTTCAATTGCCTTGATGCATACTCAATTACCTTCTTGCGTTGCATAAGCACATATTCAAATCCTAGCTTTGAAGCATCACCGTATACTTCAAAATCTTCAGTTCATAAGGCTAAGATTTAATTTATGCTTTAAGATCCTAAAGACTTCTTCTTGTTAAGGTCCCTATTCAAACTTAACTGTTTTACAGGTTAGCTTAGTTAATGGTATAGCTATTTTGGAAAAAATCCTTAATATAGTATCCGACTAAACCTATAAAACTTCTAATTTCCATTGGGATTGCGGAACTTTCCATTTGGTAATTGCTGCTATCTTAGCAGAATTTACGTGAATACATTCATGATTCACCATATGACCTAGAAATTGCACTTTTGGTAACCAAAATTCACACTTCGAGACTTTGGCATAAAGCTTCTCTTTTCTTAACAAAGTTAAGAGTGCTTGCAGTTGCTGACAATGTTCGTCTTGACTTTTTGAATAAATAAGTATATCATCTATGAAAACAATTACAAATTTATCCAAATACGGTTTACAGATCCTATTCATCATGTCCATGAATGCTGCAGGTGCATTCGTTAATCCGAAGGGCATGACTGTAAACTCATAATGACCATACCTAGTTCTGAAAATGGTTTTAGGTATGTCTTTCTCTTGTACTTTCAATTGATGATATCCGGAACGTGAGTCGATCTTAGAAAAATATCTATCTCCATGGAATTGATCGAATAGATCATCAATTCTAGATAATGGGTATCGATTCTTAATTGTAACCTTTATTCAATTCCCTATAATCAATACACATTTTCATCGAATCATCCTTTTTAAATAACACAGTGTTAAACGATAAGGTGCCTTGGCTTATCGATATAGTTCCTGGATTTAAAGGAATTCTAAATTCTACCTCCCTATCTGGGGTAATTTTGGTAACTCTTCTGGGAATACATCTGGGTATTCTAAAACTACAAAAATTTCCTTAAGTTCTTTATCTTTAATGATTACTGAAATCATATATACTAATCCTTGTTTTCGTTCATAATTAGCAACTTTCATTACTGATATGAACTTTAGGGTTTTACATAGCTTATCTCCTGTAATCATTATTACTTCTCCATTGGATGCACAAATTTCTATGGAATTCTTATTACAGCTAATTTGAGCATAATTGTTTTACTAATCAATCCATTCTTAGCACAACCTTGATTTCAACTAATTTCATAAATAATAGGGTTGCAGAAAATTTATGACTTAAAAGTTCTATTTCTACGTGTTGCAGAACCTTATTTATTTTAACTGAATTCCCATCTGCCGTTTCTACTGTAGAAATTTGCCTAATGCTGGTTAAAAGTAAGTTAAAAGTTTGGAAGAATAAAGTATTTATAAAACTTTGGTTTACACCAGAGTTAAATAATACTTTTGTGTAAACGTTGTGAACTAAGAACGTATCGGCTATCACATCTGGAATGAGTTCTGCTTCCTTAGCAGTCAATTGAAAGGCTCTTACATTCCTTTTTGCTCATTCTGCCGGTTTGGCTTTATTGTCAAATGGTTTATTCAGTTTTGGACAATTTGGCCTAAGATGTCCAGCTTCTCCACAGTTGTAACAGACTGAAAATTTCTTCCTCCTGCAGTCTTCTGCTTGATGCCCCGGAATTTTGCAAAAATTGCAATATCCTTTGCATCTTCCAAAATGCTTCCTTTTGCAAGAATTGCAAAATGGACTAGTGGAAGATTGCTCATTTCCTCTTTTCTTGAAATTGTTATGGTTACCTGAACGGAATTCTTGGGTAATCTTTTGGGCTACTTCCTTCCTTCTATTTTCTTCTCTTGTCCGTACTTGTTCGTCAGTCAGAGTATTGGCTAATTCCACCGCATCATCAATCGTGCGAGGTTTCGCAGCCTTGACGATATTACGGATTTCGGAAATCAATCCCCAAATATAACGAGAAATAAGTACCGGCTCTGGCGAAGCCAGGGTTGGTACCACTCGAGCATATTCGAAGAATGTCGTAGTATACCCTCGACAATCTACATCCACCATCCGGTGGGTTAGAAACTTATTTGTCATTTGTTCCTTTTCATACTCGGGACAGAATTTTCTTTCTACAAAGCTCTTAAACTCTTCCCAGTTCATATCATACGCCATCCTTCTTCCTTTTGCTTGTAACACCGTATTCCACCATTCTAGCGCCACTTCTTTGAAAAGATTTGACGCGTACATGACCTGATCATCCTGAGCACATTTACTTATGGCAATTACTGCCTTGGTTTTCTCTAACCAACGCAGTGCCGCAGTTGCTCCTTCATTGCCTGCAAACTCAGTGGGTTTACAAGCAAGAAATTCTTTGTAAGTGCAACCAGGCGTTGCAGTTTTTCTTTTCTTAGGGAGCGGAGCTTGCCGTGGTTCATTATCATGATTAACGCCTCCGTTTATACTATTACTGAAGTTGTCTTCAGAAATACGTTTGCTAGGAACGATTTGTTGAGGTTCGATTGGATTTTTAACAGCAGCAATGATTGCTGGAATAGCGTTGGCTATCCCTTGAGCAACGATATTTTCTATATCCTGCCTAGTCATAAATTGATTCCCCTGTTGTTGCTCAGATTGATTAACCTCATTAACTGGTTCATTATTAGTGTTTTCCATCTGATAACTAATTTATAGATAAATAATTAGTAAAAAGAAATAATCCAGTGTCTCAATCAATTGCACTTAATCACATAAACGAATATACAAACAAATTTTCTATATAATTAATTGTAACTTTTCTAAAATTTTATAGATTATAGCATGCTTCTATATACAACCGTTTTATTATTTATTTTACACATACTGATTTTACTATTACTATTACACAACCACAGTTTCATAATCTCCTATTCTTTGTCAGGTGATATTCTAGTAACGGCGTTCCTTCTCATCGTATTTCCAGGAGATCTGTCCCAAAATCTCTTGGATCCTATTCCCAGCATCCATTAGTTCTTCGCCAAAGTGGCGGAGTTCAACCATATTCTCGTTATTCATTGGTGAATTTGGTAAAGGTTCTAGATTGAATTTAGGAAAAAGCCTATAGGGATGGTTTTGTAACAGTATTTCATTAGTCACCCATTCGTCTATTTGCGAGTGGATTGAAAGGTTTGGAATAGCTGGTTCTAAATTCATTGGTAGTTGTGTTTCAAGAGAATGAATAAAATCATTTTCATTAATAGGCTCAATAGTATCATTGGTTGCCATTATAAAATCTAGTTCTTCTTGAGATGGTAACCCCTCAATTTGCCTAGAGCTTTCCCCAATTTCCATTTTCTTAGGGTTAGGTTTCTCGAGAGGTAAAGCGTTGAATTCTATAGGTTCTTCTATGTCTGGAATATACCTATTGAAATCTCTGGAAACCTCTATTCTTACCGGATAGAGATTTAAATTTGAAGGGCGTCAGACAAGTCACTCATGCTGTTTAGCAAAATACACACAATTACTAAGTCATAACAAAATTTTATAAAACAACTTTTTAAATAGTATTTCATACTGGGTAACTACCAAAACAACTAAAAATTAAAACACACTAGGTTTTATTTGTAAATTTATTTATAAGGTTTCTAGACTGTAGATAATAAAAGTGCTAAACTTGGGTCAAATTATTTAAGAATTTGTATTAGTTGCTACATTGGTTAGCATATAAAGATCTGCCCATACTGTATACAATTAGTTAGATAATAAAATATATAATCACAAAATAGCAATTAATAAAAAATTAAGTATTTTCTAAATACTTAATTGGCTTAAATCAGTGGCTCTGATACCACCTTTTTCTGTCACGGCCCCCGACCCGGTTTGACCCATTTCAGGAGCCGCGGGACATAAATCCCGTGGTATTTAATTAATTGAGTTTAACAGCGGAAGTTTAACATCAGGATCTTTTTAAGACTGTAATATTTCCCGATTATTTTATTTCACAACGCGGGATAAAACCCGGTAATTTACAATCTTGAGATTTCACGAAGAAATCTTTTATTTTACAAAACATGTTTCTTTATTTTATACTGAGCCACTTCTTTGAGCTTGTAGTGCTATATGGCACTTTTCCTGGATCATAATAGATTACCTGAAACATGTTTGAAAAAAGTTTTGTCAGCGGGAAATACTGAGTGAATCATTCTATTTTGCATAATGATGCATAGTTATTAATTACAGCATAAGAGCGATTACAATGGCTTCTATCTTATTTTTATCTGGCTTTCTGTCACAATGGTGACAAGTCACAATGGTGACGATGGTCATACCACTATTTAGATCAATGAACCTAAATAGTGATGATTATCCCTGTAGGTCAATGAACCTAACAGTGATTATCCCAAGTAGGTCAATGAACCTAACTATGAGAAAATTAGTAATGTGCACAATACCCCACTAACCAGTAATTCAAGATATCCACGACTTAGTCCCTGTAATTATAACCTTGAAAATAATTTGAGGTATTGTAAAACAGTTGATAAAAAGAGAATGACTCACATTGCAAAATTATACGGGCAGAGTTTAGCCTACTGATTAGCCTTTTATCCTAAATTTAATAACAGGCACACAATTCGGGGTTAGTAATCAATACAGCATTTACGATAACTCACGAGATCAACCCTCACAACGAATGACAAAGTGCTATGCTTAAACATCCATCAAATTAACGACTAATGACAAAGCATCACCCTAATGTGGGCAGCACTTAAACATCCATTGAGTACATTGATCGATCGGACAATGAATCGTAATAGCGATCGAGTTAATACCCTGATTGCGGCGTCGATTAGTGAACCGTGTGTGTTAATTGTGATAAACAGAGCTTATCTCGGAGCATAGAACGAATTTCTTTGTCGAACATACGCAGAATTTCAAGTGCCAACCTCTGCTATTTATACACAAATTTGGCTTAGCTTACGGACCGTAACAAATAACACTTACGGTCCGTAAGGGTCTTGAAATTAGCATAGGGTGGCCACGTGTGGGACTAGCTTAGCTGAGTCGATGAATTTCATTAATTCGATTTTGACAGCACATTATGTAGATAATCGTTAACTAGGAAATACCCCCCCTGAGTTTTAGGGGCCCTGATCCTGATTCTGATTGTTCTGAAAATTTTAGGGTTTGTTCAGAATCACTTGGGTGTCTCAATTAGGGTTTCCTATTAGTCAAATTAATTTAATAAATATGACTTTTGATGAGAGTTGTTACACTAAAGCACGCCCTTCTATTGAGGATTCACCTTCGGTTGAGCTTAAGGAGCTTCCAGATCATTTGGAGTATGCTTTCTTGGAGGGCGAGACTCATCTGCCCGTTATCATTTCTGCCGGATTATCGAAGGAAGAGAAGGATCGATTGCTTGAAGTCCTGAAGCAGCACAAGAAGGCGATTGCTTGGAAGATTATGGATATAAAAGGGATCAATCCATCCTTTTGTACCCATAAGATTTTGATGGAGGAGGACTTTAGACCTGTAGTACAGCATCAGAGGCGTTTGAACCCCAACATGCAGGAGGTTGTGAAGAAAGAGGTCATCAAACTACTTGATGCAGGTTTGATATACCCGATCTCTGATTCACCATGGGTTAGCCCTGTACAGGTAGTCCCGAAGAAAGGAGGCATGACAGTGGTGACCAATGAGAAAAACGAGTTGATTCCTACTCATACTGTCACCGGATGGAGAGTTTGCATAGACTACCACAAACTCAATGATGCCACGAGGAAGGATCACTTCCCACTTCCTTTCATTGATCAGATGTTGGAAAGGTTGTTGGGCAGGATGTACTACTGCTTCCTTGATGGTTTTTCGGGTTATTTTCAGATTCCCATCTCTCCTGAGGATCAGGAGGAGACAACATTCACATGTCCCTATGGCACATTCGCCTACCGGCGGATGCCCTTTGGACTGTGCAATGCCCCGGCCACATTTCAGAGGTGTATGGTGGCCATTTTTCACGACATGATCGAGGACTCCATGGAGGTTTTCATGGATGATTTTTCTGTGTTTGGGAGTTCTTTTGATCAATGTCTCGGGAATCTGAAAAGGATGTTGGCTAGATGTGAAGAAGCCAACCTTGTGTTGAATTGGGAGAAATGCCACTTCATGGTGAAGGAGGGCATTGTGCTTGAGCATAAGATTTCACAGGCGGGGCTCGAGGTTGACCGAGCCAAAGTCGAGACTATTTCAAAGCTCCCGCCTCCTACATCAGTGAAATCTATTAGGATTTTTCTAGGTCATGCAGGTTTTTACCGGCGATTCATAAAGGACTTTTCCAAAATCGCCCGTCCCATGACTCAGCTCCTCGAGAAGGATGCTCAGTTTGTTTTCTCCGATGAGTGCCTTCGGGCATTCGAGCTGTTGAAGGAGAAGTTGGTGAATGCCCCGATCATGGTTGCTCCCGACTGGGTGCTGCCATTTGAGTTGATGTGTGACGCGAGTGACTTCACGGTCGGGGCTGTCTTGGGTCAAAGGAAAGATAAACACTTTCAACCGATATACTATGCGAGCAAGACTTTGAATGACGCTCAGGAGCATTACACCACGACAGAGAAAGAGCTCCTAGCTGTGGTCTTTGCCTTCGATAAGTTTCGGTCATATCTTGTCCTTTCCAAGACCATTGTGTACACGGATCATGCAGCCCTTCGGTATCTTTTCAGTAAGCAGGATGCTAAACCGAGATTGATACGTTGGATTTTGTTGCTGCAAGAGTTTGATATTGAAATCCGTGATAAAAAAGGAGCTGAGAATTTGGCAGCCGATCATTTGTCTCGACTTGAGCATTCCGAGGAAAAGGAATCTCGTAGGCCTAACATCAATGACAATTTCCCCCACGAGTTCCTCATGAGGATCGAGACTAGTGATGATTCCCCATGGTTTGCTGACTTTGCGAACTACCTAGCTAGTGGCATCCTGATCAAGGGGATGACCCATCAGCAGAAGCGAAAGTTCTTTGCAGATGTTAAGCATTACTTCTGGGATAACCCTTACTTATTTAGGGTAGGAGCGGATCGGATGATCCGGCGATGCGTGCATGGTGACGAGGTGAGGGATATTTTACGCCACTGTCACGAAGGACCCACGGGAGGCCACCACGGAGCAAACAGCACGGCAAGGAAAGTGTTTGATGCCGGATTCTTTTGGCCGACTATTTTCCGCGATGCCCATGAGTGGGTGAGGTCCTGTGATGCTTGCTAGAGGGCGAGCTACATTTCTGCACGCCATGAGATGCCACAAAACGGCATTCAAGTTTGTGAGGTTTTTGACGTATGGGGGCTAGACTTCATGGGCCCTCTTCCGACCTCTTTTGGGAACCGCTACATCCTCGTTGCTGTTGATTACGTTTCAAAGTGGAATGAAGCACAGGCTCTGCCCACTAATGATGCGAGGGTAGTGGTTAGGTTTTTGAAAAAGTTGTTTGCTCGCTTCGGTGCCCCGAAGGCGTTGATTAGTGATCGTGGGACACATTTCTGTAATGCTCAGCTTGAGAAAGCATTGTCCCGATATGGTGTGCAACATCGATTCTCTACACCATATCATCCGCAGACGAGCGGATAGGTCGAGGTTACTAATCGGGGTATCAAGCGGATTCTGGAGAAGACGGTTAATTCTAGCCGTAAAGATTGGTCCGAGAAATTGGATGATGCACTGTGGGCTTTTCGGACAGCCTACAAGACTCCTATAGGAACCACACCGTTTAAATTGGTCTATGGGAAGTCTTGTCATTTGCCTGTTGAACTCGAGCACAAAGCATACTGGGCTTTGAAGACAGTTAATCTTGACATGGCTGCTGCGAGTGAGAACAGGTTTGTGCAGATTCATGAGATTGAGGAGCTTAGGCACGATGCGTATGAAAGCTCCAAGCTGTACAAGGAACGTACTAAGACGCTTCACGATGCCCGCTTGAAGGACAAGAAAGAATTCCGAGTGGGTGATCGTGTGTTGTTATACAACTCACGTCTCAAGTTGTTTCCTGGTAAGCTTAAATCTCGGTGGTCGGGTCCCTACACTGTACGGTCAGTGTTTCCTTACGGGACCGTGGAGATAGGCCATGAGGATGGCCGGTTGTTTAAAGTCAACGGGCATAGGTTAAAGGCTTATGTTGGAGGGCCTGTTGACCCGAGTGAGGAGATTGTTACCCTCCACCCCAGGAACAAATGAATTCGGGGTGGTGAGTCTAGCTGAAGACTCGTAAATAAACTTAGCATGTTTGTGTGTTTATTATTTTTGTTGTTATTTTTGTGTGTGGTTGTCTTTTTCTTTTCAGGTTGCGGTTCGTTCTAGTCGCGAGGGATGTTAGAGCTTGTTACCGGCTCTCAGGTACGTTAGTTCGGTTCTTTTTCTTGGTAGGAGATGCTTCGTGAGTTCCCCGGGTTCAAGGAGTTTTTCTATATATATTTCCATTTTCTACAAAAAAAAAAAAAATCATTAAATTCGAAATCAGCACTATCACCAAAGTCTGGCACCACCAGACAACTTTGGCAGACCAATAATAGAACCTTTGAATAAAACCAACCAACCACCACAAATTCTTCATAACTTCATCTTCCTCACTTGAACCCATACAAATCGCTCACGAATCCTCTGCATTTCCTAGCTTCCTCCAAGAAATTCTTTCATCCCAACATCATTCCAGGTACGGATTCATCCATTTTCTTGTTAGTTTCATGTGTTGTGATGTCATGTTCTTCATGTTCCTCATAGTTAGTTCTTTAAGTTTTTAGGGCTTGGTCTAAATCACCCAATTCAAGCCCGTTTTTAGTGTTTTTTTTGTTAATTTGAACCACAATGGACCGATTTACAAAACCCCTAAACAAAAAGTTGAAAAAGTCGGGGTTTTGGGGCTGTTTTGAGCGATTTTTCCGGCCTGGGTTCCGTCGAGCACGAGGGTGCCATATAGTGGCACGGTCGTGATCTTCAAGCTGTTCGTCGGACCTTCATAATCTGCCCAGATCGTCAACGTCGCACGAGGGTGCCGATATACGGCACGATCGTGCTTCTCGCATAATCGCTCAAATCGCTCAAAGTTGTTACCGGTTGTCGGTCCGGCACGAGGGTGCCATATGGAAGCACGATCGTGCTTCTCGAAGATCGGTTAGTTCAGTCGCCGGTTATCGGTGCGGCACGAGGGTGCCGCTGAGTCGCATGGTCGTGCCTCCCGGAATATTGGTTCAAATCCGAGCCGTTTACGGCCGAGCACGACGGTGCCGTGGGATGGCACCGTCGTGCTCCTGGGGAATAAAAACCCAGACTTCATAATTTTCCCAGAAAATCTTCATAAACTCACCGATTTGCAGGCCTGGCACGGTAGTGCCATATGGTGGCACGACCGTGCCACATTGTCCAGTCCCGAATTGTCTGTTTGTTTTGGCTGCTGATTAATCTTGTCTCAATTTTTTGCAGATGGATCACCCTTATTTGCGGTTCTCAAACAATGCCAGGGAAGGGTACTATATCCCGAAGGTGGAGCGGTTATGGGATCGACGGCATCTAATCGAGCCCATGAGGAGGTTACAAAGGGTGGATTTAGACTTGCTCTGACAAACCAAGCGGTTTGATGATCTTATAACACCTCTGTGGTCCCGCCTTTTTGAGATCGCAGAGCCGCAGTACATAGAGTTGGTGATTGAATTTTTCGCATCGTTCCGTTTTACCTTTCCATGCCCAGATGTCTATGATAAAAATGTTGGTGTCAAGTTTCGATTGGAAGGAAATGGCATCACCAATCGATTAGTCGATTCGCTGTGGTGTTGGGGTTATATACGGGAGATGAGATAGATTCTGAGTTATTTCATGGGAGTTTGCAAGATTGGAAGCCAGATACAGACAAGGCCGCCTTTTGGAATCAAATTACTGTGCCGGGTCGAATTTGGGAACCTCGGAAAGCCAAAGCTACATGGATCCTCGACCAACTTCACCGGGTCATAGAGCGCGCCATATTCCACGTCATTGGAGGTCGGGGTGATAGCACAGGAAATATCACCACCCGCGACCTTTTCCACCTTTACTGCATCGTCTCCGGTTACCATTGCAACGTAGCCGTCAGTGTGGCAGAATCGATTTTTCGCGGTGTTGGTTCGACACCCACATCGCGCATCTGCGGAGGGGCCTTCGCTACAAAACTTGCCAAATACTATCGGGTTTTCTTAAGCAATTTGACCGAAGCCTGTTGTAGGTCCGGCTAGGGGAGGATCTAGTCGCCTAATCCTTGTGTACAAACCAACCCGGTTGTGCGGAATTCAACCGAGATAGCAAACCGAGATAGAACACGCAAATAATCAACACACAAGACTCAACGATTAACACCACTTGTATTAAACGTATGAAAGGTCCGGTTACAGCTCAATGTTTACAAATCAGTCCTGTAAACTCTCTAAGTGTGTGTGTGTTCTCTGCTAACTGTCATCCATGGAAATGAACACAACACACGGGTATTTATACCCAAACACAGCAGGTCCGGTCGAAGGATCATGCAGACCGGTCGAAAGATCATCTTTCGACCAGGAACAGCTCGAATGATCAACATGTACTACGAAAGATGGGATCTTTCGTGGTCCATCTATCGAAAGCTATCTATCGAGCTCATCATCGAAGGATATAAGTGATCCTTCGATGACACATCCTTCGAACCAAACAAAATACAAACATAATGTTGACTATTTGGCCAAGTCAAACCGGAGGATGGTTGACTTGGTCAAACTTACAGACTAACAAAGACATCGTTCAGTAACAAGACAAAATACAGACAAAGTACAGACACAAGTGCACCAACAAACTCCCCCTTGGCTGTAGCTTTGTCTGGCTGTAGCTTTGTCTCGATCTTTGTCTCGATCTTTGACGTCCTTTCAAGTCTTCCACGTCGGAGGATCTTTAAAGTCTTCACGTCTTGAAAGCAGAAAGTGTACCAACAAACTCCCCATTTCATGTAGGAAGTGTGTTGACAAGCTCCCCCTTAACATAAGCTCCACCTTGAGTTATGCTCGTGAAATACTTGTTCTTTATGAAGTGAGATCCTTGTGGTGTTGATGATGTTCAGCGGCAACTCGATCATCTTCATCATTTGAGTGCCTTCACGTCGTGTCTTCATTCCGAAGCTTGTCATCGACCATGTTCTCCTAGCCTTTAGAATCTGCACATGCAAGAAATCTAAACGCGTAATGAGAACAACCGCTTGAAATTAACATAAACAAACGACACACGTGTGACCATAGTTTAAACAAACACCATCCGACAGTTTGAAAGTTTAAAATATTTTATCAATTTCAATTTTAACTTTCAACACTTGCAAATTTCGACCGTTTATGAAGATTTAGTCATTTTCGGTTTTCGTTCAGGTTTCAAGTAACGACGACTCGAGCTCCAACATCGTACGATCGAAAAATAAAGTAGAAATAAAATCTTTTTGGCTTTTATAAAGTTTATGTTAAAACACACATAAAATCTTTTTGGTATTTTTGAATATTTCAAATGTAAAGACTGAAAGCAATAAATAAATATATACAAACATTCTTTTTGTGAGTTTCGAGGGTAAGAGAATCATATCAGTGTACGGTCATGCCAAAACGTTCTTGTTGTTCTTTTAGTTAACATTAAGATAAGCATCCTATAAAGATTATCGGTATTGTTGTCCACATAAACTCAACTTATCATTTGTAATCATGGCGAGGGGATACGTTAAGGTATGATTTATACTTACCGACCGGTGTTCATCCACATCACGACACATTCCCGTATCAAGGTATGCACGAGGGTTCATCTTACCGGTGAGTATACCGATTATCATCTGTTTGACCGTATATGATGTGAGATACTCACTTATTTTGATTGAAAACAAGCCCTATGTGATAGAATCACTTATTGATGAGGAACTTGATTTTCATATGCATGAGGGCACAGGAGTAAGTCCGTGAACAGGTCAGTACTTTCGTACAGCAGAGAGACGAACTTGACTCCCGGAAAGAATTTGTGATATTTTATCACTTATTTTGTTTGGACATGTGATTGTTTATCACTTATTGAGGTCGAATGCAATATGTACACGTATGTATGGTATCATGGAAGATCTAGACTTGCGTCCCCGTTATTTTTCGGTAAAAGATACAACCATGATACCCAGATGATAAGCAGCATAAAGACCGAATATCTCAGAACCTCGGCAATCTCTCAAACGAAATTTCGGTACCAAGACCATATGCCAATGAATGGTTCCCACCCAATCTTCAGTCGATTTTAGTTTATATCACCCTGCACACTTTAAAATGATTGTGAGCCTACCGATACATCTTATATAGAGCTGCTTATCGTTTTTCATTTTTATTTTAAAGAGGTTTAGACAGACCACTGATGTACTATCATTTTCTCTTTTGCTCGCCAGGAAACTCATTTTTGCTTTTCTATTGTTTTTGTGTTTTTGAAATTTTTCAATGTTTTTGGATTTTTCAAATTTTGGATTTACTCCCCCTAAAATCAACAAACTAAGACAAATTTAAAACACAAAGGTATTTACAAAAATGATTTTCCGATGTTGGTTTTAACTCATGTTTTACCTCAGTGCCCTTTACCAAAATTAAGTTAGGTCCGGCTAGGGGAGGATCTAGTCGCCTAATCCTTGTGTACAAACCAACCCGGTTGTGCGGAATTCAACCGAGATAGCAAACCGAGATAGAACACGCAAATAATCAACACACAAGACTCAACGATTAACACCACTTGTATTAAACGTATGAAAGGTCCGGTTACAGCTCAATGTTTACAAATCAGTCATGTAAACTCTCTAAGTGTGTGTGTGTTCTCTGCTAACTGTCATCCATGGAAATGAACACAACACACGGGTATTTATACCCAAACACAGCAGGTCCGGTCGAAGGATCATGCAGACCGGTCGAAAGATCATCTTTCGACCAGGAACAGCTCGAATGATCAACATGTACTACGAAAGATGGGATCTTTCGTGGTCCATCTATCGAAAGCTATCTATCGAGCTCATCATCGAAGGATATAAGTGATCCTTCGATGACACATCCTTCGAACCAAACAAAATACAAACATAATGTTGACTGTTTGGCCAAGTCAAACCGGAGGATGGTTGACTTGGTCAAACTTACAGACTAACAAAGACATCGTTCAGTAACAAGACAAAATACAGACACAAGTGCACCAACACCTGTGACTATGGCCTGCTCGATCTGCAGCAGATGAAATCAATGCACCTGATTCGCAAAGTAAACGGGGTCCCAAAACTTGTGGACAGATTGGGAAGGATCTGGGACCCGCTACCTGCTGATGATGAGACGGATGATGACGATGAGGGTGGTGATGGTGGAGATCATGACGTGCACATGCACGATATTCCAGTTCAGGATCAGGAGGGGGCCGCTGGAGGAGCGGGCCCCCAATTGCAGATTGGACAGGGGTTTGATAGTCCGAACTAGGAGAACGTGTATGGTGGATTTGGTGGTGGAGGTTATGAGCATGGTCCTTACGAGCCGTCAGGGATAGATCTGTGGAGGCACATGGACGGGCTGGAATTAGGCCAACAAGAGGTGAGGCGAGATGTCGATCTGATACGAGCGGAGCAACACAGGCAGGGTAATTTCTTGGAAGAGATATACGAGCAGTCCCGGCGCAGCATGGATTGGTTGTTTGGTTCGCAGCAGCACATCGCGAATTCAATCAACCATCCATACACACAGCCACCGCCACAATTTAGGCGTAGATCCAGATTTGATCCCAGGAGCGACGCCGGTCCTTCGGGATCCGGCGAGAGGTCTTAGTTCCGCTTTCCATCTCCTATTTTTATCATCATTTCGTGTTTGAGGGGTGTGCCATTTTCCGTCGTACGTACACCCCTCCGTCGTAGGTGTTAGTTTTTATTGCTTTAGTAGTGGTTAAATTAATAAACAAAGGCAAGGGAAAAATGGGTTGGGCAATATTCTTGTGAATTTGATCTTGTGTGATATATGTGCAGTGTTGGTTCAAACTCTTTTGAATAAATGATGAGATGTTGGCTTTGTGGATGGCTTGGTAGTTCGTGGTGGATGCTCCTTTTTGCTTCATATTGCTCTAAGTCTAGCCTTTTTGTTTCAGGGGAGTTTTCGTGTTCCTACCTTTCTTTATTTGTATTGAATTCGCATTTCCATTGCTTATTCAATTTTTTGTTGTACATCGAGGGCGATGTACAATTCAAGTGTGGGGAGGTGGTCTATCGCTTGAGCTTTGTTGTCATATATATATATATATAAATAATAATAATAATAATAATAATAATAATAATAATAATAATAATAATAATGCAAAGCTCTCTTTTAACAATTTTGTGGCATATTAATCAAATCAACATAAGTATCGAAATAAGCACCAAAATTTTTTATAAATAAATAAGGGTAAACGCAAAAAGGGGGTTCGCTCGTGTAAGGAAAACCGTCAAGTAACATGTTTTTTTTTTTTTTTGTATAAAATTGAGCATGAGAAATCAAGCGATTGACCTACTTGTTTGCCTTGCATATTTACCCAATATGCCCGTTTCCGTGAGTTATTTTTGAGCCTTATAGCTTTAGGATTATTTTTGCTCATGTTTTTGCGGGCAAAGATTGAGTGTGCCGGATAACTTTTGCGATTTAGAACTTGTGTTAGGTATGCATTTCGATGCCACAAAGCGAGGATACAAGCATAGAAGTGATTGAGGCATTAGGAAACCTTTTTATTTTAGCCATTTTTATTCACCTCCCTACCCAAATCATTCCCCTAGTTAAACCAATTTGAGCCTTTCCCTTTCGTTTCTTGTAAACCACAAAATATTAGCCACTTAGCCTTTTATATTTTTAACCCATTTTTGGTTGGAAGCCCGGTTCGGTTAATGATTAACTTGTAGCTTTTGTATAGTTTCATCTTAGTTGTTATGTCCCTCATGATCAAGAGTTTTTAGCTAAGTAGACGTACTTAGTTCTCTCCAAAGCATGGGTTATTCTTGTAAAAAAAACCCCCCCAAGAAGTATAGTTGAAAAAGCCTTATCAAATGGCTTTGTTGGAGCAATTTTGGGAGTGAAAAGCAATACTTGTCGGTTAGCTCTCGGTTAGTTATTACTTAGTTGTATAGTTTTATTTTCTTATGTTTCAAGTTAGTCGAGCCGTCGGGTTACAACCGTTTTTAGCCACTTTTCAAAATCCACTTCCATACCCTTAGCCCAAGCCAAGTTACAACCCAAACAAGACCTCATGATTTATGCTTTATTTTTGCCAAGTGATTAGATTTGATCCTTCCACAAGCTTATGATATCGCATAGTTATCGTCTTGGCATCGAGTGTTCTAAACATACTCCACAAATTGTATGTGCACCTATATTTAGCCGAGTGTGTATGAACATTGTGAGGATGCATGGTGAACTTGTAGGGATTTCCAAGATGGACCATTGCTCATAAACATATTTTACTTATTTCTTTTCGGTTCTTTCTTTATATCGAGCACTCCTTGATTGTTTTGACCTGAGTTATTTGTTTGTGTTTATGAAATGGTAGTTGAGATGATTGCCATTTAGAGAGTTTCGTTGATTTTAGTTTGCTTGAGGACAAGCAAAGTTCAAGTGTGGGGATGTTTGATGTATAAGAATTTATACATCTTTTAAACGTCAAATACGCCCCGTTTATGCGAAAACTCTTTGTATTTTCATTGATTTTGGTACTCATTTGAGTTGTTTGTGAAAATACAGGTCCGGGCTTCGGCCCGGTGATGAAACGGAGGCTTTTGGAGCAAAATGGAGCGAAAACGGAACATTCCAGCAAACTGCCAGATATGGCACGACCGTGCCACCCAGGAGCACGACCGTGCCAGCCATTCCGACATCGGCACTCTCGATCAGCACCATCATCCAGCACCAGCACCATCAAAAATCAAGGGAGCACGATCGTGCCAACCACTGGCACGACCGTGCCAGGCCAATTTCAGCAACAGATCAGCTTGTTTCCGAGATCGAATCAATCATAGCCGAGCACTATCATTTGGCACGACCAGACCATGCCCGAGCACGGTCGTGCCACCTCGGGAACTTTTGAGCACAATTTTTCCTAAAATGGTAGCATACTTGGTCAACATTCAAGAAAGTGGCTCTGACACTTGCCAAGCACGACCGTGCCAAAAGGTGGCATGGTCGTGCCATTCTCCCAGCAGCTTAAATACGAGTTTCTAGCTCATTTGGAAGGGAGTTGGAGCATTTTGGTGATTTTTTCTCTCAAGAATCTGGTCTTAGAAGCTTGTTGGAGCCAAGAGGGAGCCTTGAAGAGGACTTAATCACTTGAAGACCTACTCAAACATCATTTAAATCTTGTCTTTAACTTGGTTAGCTCACTAGTTACTACATTATGAACAATTTATGTTTATTTGCACTTGATTTGGTAGCCATGAGCCTTATGGGCTAAACATTTGAGTTGTCTAAACTTAGTTGAAGCTAATGAATATGTGATAACATGGAAGTAGATGTGATGATTGTTCTTGGTAATCTTCATGTTGGTATTTAATCTTGTTCTTGGAGTTCATGTGTATGCTTAAAGTTCTTGTTCTTGAATGTTTGCTCATAAGTATTTACATGTTGTGTTGGAAAGCCCATGTAAAGATTATGATTATTGAATCTTGTTAACTTGTTAGTATGATTCATAGCATGAAACTAGGAATGGTGATTGCTAATGTGATTGAATGATGATTTGAGCATATGTGTGAATTCTTGCATATAGATTTGGAAAGATCATAAGTATGTTTATGTGGATTCTATAGTTTGTGTTCTTGTTAGTTTGATGATTTAGGCCAAAATTGTTAGCTAGCATGACCATGCTTGTGGTTCATATCAAGAACATGATGATAGTGCCAACTACTTGAAACCAAGTTAGGGTGATTAGTGTGTTGTTCATATTAGTTTTCCCTAATTTGTAGAGTTAGGAGTTTTGACAAACAAATAACTCATGATTAAAGATTAACATCAACTTAGCAAGTGAGCTTAAAAGAATAATTTTTAGGTGATTAGAATGTTAATTCATTTTTAGTTTTCCTAAGAATTATAGACTAGGAAGCCTTGATTGGGGACTTAGTTAAATTTAGAGCTTGCATCATCACAATTCCTTCCATCTTGTTGTCATATGTGAGTTAGTGGATACTAAGTTTAGGCAACCCTTTCTTAGATATTGTTTCTTGTTAGATCTTTAGTAGTTTATTTCTTTGCATGCTAAGTTAGAAAAATCAACCCAATCATTTGAAAAGGCTTTAAAGTAGCAAAAGTTTAGTATCGAGACACCGCATCCACGGATTGATATCCGGTTCTTACCGATTAGCTATATTACCACCTGACGGGTACACTTTCCCTTTTGTGTGTGTAGTTAGTTTTTAGGTGAAAAACCATTTTTAAAACTAAATTTGTGTGAAGAAAAACTTAATTAAAAATATATTTAATTCAAGCACATCATATATGTGGGTGGGTTTTATTTGTTTGGATGATCCAAGTGTTGAAACTGATCCATCAAAACTCTCAACACTGATAAAACTACTCGCTTCCCCCTAGGCTTCTTCAACACTCTCAAACAAACACTCACCACTACCAAACTCAAACCCTAGGAAACATCCAGACACGCTGATTTCGAAAAATATTACACTCACGAGACGGTTATCCATTAACATTCATCAGAAACTCTGCGTTCGGTATTTTTTTTAACTAATTTCTTGTTTTTTTTTTCAAATTCCGTAGTTTATTTGTTTAATAATATTAAATAATCAGAATCTAAGTGTCCGAAAACAAAATAATGATGATCGGAACTTCAATCGTTTGTGTTTCATTTTGATTTCTTGAGTTGTTTTGTTAGTGGTTGTTGATTTTGATTTGAAACCCTAAAACGGAGATTTTGATTGTTTGTGCTTGATTAATGCCATGTTTTTGATAATTACATCTTATGAACATATTTCAATTGCATAATAGTCTTGATTTGCTTCCGTTTTTGAAATATTTTGACTGATTCTCACTCTGCTTGATTATAAAGGTAGTTGTTGGAATTTGTCTGGATGTTGTTTGATAACTCGCTAATTCCGTTATTTTATACTTCATTAGAGGCTTTTTTTTATCTTTCTGTAGATATATGTCTTTTCAACCATTTAATTTCTGTTTTAGTGTGGTAATTGAAAATTCTTACGAGTGATCATTGTGAGTTAGATTGCACAGACTGTATAGAGTTAGATTGCACAGACTGTATATGATTGTTTTTACACTGTTTTCGATCAAACCCTACATTCCGAGATTTGGGATTATGATTGGCCAATGTAAAACTTAGAATTATTAAAATACAATAAGCATGCACATTGAAAATGTGAAGATCGTTGACTACACATCGGATGGTATCATGGGACTTTATAGATCCATGAGAGGTTACTCTGCTTGAAATGTTGCCACGTGGCACAAGTTAGAATGAATATCCCCATTAAAGTATGGCTGGATCATGCCAAGTAGGGCTGTAAACAAACTGAGTGTCGTCTGTGAACCGTTTGACAGAAAGTTCGTTTATTTTCGTTCGTTTAATAAATGAACGGACACAAATATGAGATTTTGTTCGTTAAGTTAAACGAACGAACATGAACAGAGGTCGCATTCGTTCGTTTATGTTTGTGAACGTTCGGTAATGTGTTCATTTGTGTTTGTTCATTTAAATGTTTTTATATGTTGTATTTTTGTTTTATTGTTTTTAGTTTTTAAGAATTTGAAACCCTAGTTATATTATATGCCTCTCACAACATCGTTCATTTGACCATTTCAATTTCAGCTTGTGTTAAAGTTTGACAAACTTCTTAATTTAGTGTTAATCATGTTTTCCACAATTATATCAAATGTGTTCGGATAATTATGTTAAGCACTTATTTACTTTTTGATGGGTTCTTCGTAATCTTTGCGATAAAAAATGCAGACTTTATTCTAAAATGAATATATATTCGTGTGTATTCATTTGTGATCATAAATGTTGTATGTGTTTGTTTGCGTTTGGTAAATGTTCGTGAATACTTTCATGAACACGTTCATTTCCTTAAAGAACGAACACGAACAAGAAATCTCGTTCGGTAAGCGTTCGTGAAGAGTTCATGAACATGCTCATTCCTTAATTCGTTCGATTCGTTTACGACTCTAATGCGAATGAGGTTTCTAACGCGCTTAAATCACTTGATGTTGTTGCATGATCTTGATCGTAAAGGCGTCACCTTTAAAAATCTTTTTGTTTGGTGTTGTTTCATGAGCTCGTTAAGTTACATATATAATCTTTGACCCGATGTCCTTTTAGCTAAATTTTTTTATTTCATTTGTCTGGCTCATATAAGGTAGAGCATAATTCAACTGACCAATTTATAAGTTAATGGGCCAACTCTTGTTTTTGCATGTATGTCATATACCATTATTACGAGGCCCTTTGCAGTTTGCACACCCACAAATGGGCCTATCCAAATATGTTTATGTTTGCTGGATTTCATACTCTTATTTGACAACAGAGTATGGTGGACCTCTACAGTTCCCTAAACAGTCATCAAACCATCATGCTCCCTTTGCTAACTGATATATAGTTCATACGCGAGTCCCGACATATGTAAAGGCGATCATGAGAGGTTGTCCAACAATGGCAGGAAATGGTCTCTATGGTGTGTAACATTCGTGGGTCCGGCATGACCCAATTGGTTACATGTCTTTAAGGTTTCTACAATCATTTCACAGTTGTCAATTGTGGACTAAAGCTGAAGGTTATGTCAGATTCATCTAGTCATTCGACATCTTTAGCACTTGTTGATGATGAACATGCTACTTTGTGTTAACAACATGAAGAACATATACAAACATGGTAAATAACTATGTCGTTAGGGCCCGAAGAAGGTAGAAAGTTTTGTAATGACATACATCCAATGGAAAACATGCCCAATGATGAAAAACAGAAGCGTGAACATAATGGTTAAACACACGATCAACGAGAAAAGTTTATAACATCGATGAATAAATAGGGCCCTTATTGTTGGGCGTCATCCAAAAATTTAAAAATCAAAACTAACGCTAAAAAACACATGAAAAAAAAGTTTCACATGATTTGTCAAGAAATTTTTCTAGAAAATTGGAAAATGTTGAACTTGAAGCTCTAATCTACGATTCTACGCCTATGGTTAAACCAAACATAATGTTCGGCCAGCCACAAGCTTGGGTTCTATAATTATTCATAGGACACGAAGTTGTGACATTTTGAAATTAACTTTTTCTTAGCACATTTGTCACAGTAGTGACAGTGTGGCAAACGTGATGGATACTCACTCTCAAGTAGGGACATATAGTCCGATCTTTATCCTTTATCTAAGCTAAATACTTTGACTAACCTCTTTCATTAGACAATGATTACTCCATTAATTTGGGAAAACATGCCTACTAACAACTTGATTTTTGGATAAATATTATATGATTTCAACTACTTTTTGCAAGTAGTTTGAATTATGGCAAAAGCCATAAGATTTGTGGCCTAAATGATTCCTTTTACCTTTGTTGTTGTTATCTTTGACTTAAAGCCAAAGGGTGGTTATATTATAGTTATACTTATACCCTATGCACACATCATGCCATGCATGTCAGACAGAATTGAGTCATGGAGACTAAATCATAGTGTTTTGAGTTGAATCATTCAATTCAAATTCTACTTTTAGTACATGAAGAAAAAGGGTTAAAACATTTGAACTCATCTCATGCAAAAATTTGAATATCCAATTGAGTTGTGTACTTCTTTTTGACCTTTTTCCATTCTTTTATTTTGACCATAAAATAGGTCCCACCATGTTTCACCTCTTCTTCAACAAATTTTGGAGATTGATTAATGCATGTTACTTTTTACCATTTTGTCTAAAGATTTGCATCATTTTTAGGCATTTCTTACTAGAATCATGCTTGATTTGTCTTTCATAATCATGGTTAATCTTTCACAAAAGTGTAACTACTACACATCATTATTTTTGTTTATGGCACGGTCCCGTTTCGACAGGACCCACAAAATGCATCCAAACAAACACGTTTGTATTTCTAATTGGTTGATTTCCATTTGCAAAATAATGCATATAAACAAGACTTAATTGGCTATGCATCTTCAGTTTAATCAATAATTTGATCAACAAGAGTTTCTTAAAGATTATGAGAGATGAGACATGAAATAGCTTCTTAAAGAGGGACAAGATCAATAAAAGTGGACACATTTTTGGGTCCCAAAATACCTAGTCAGAAACCACTATTTCTTTGTATCACACTCCCTACTTTTGTGTCTGTGAATCTTCAATAATTACTTGCATAAGAAATCTTACTAGATATGGGAAAATCACTCAATGGCCATTTTAACCAATATGCATTGTATTTTAAATTCTCTTAATATTTGAAAAAAAAAACAATGAAAATATGACACATGCCTATGATTTACGTGATAGACTGAAGTAGAGGTGAACAAATTAACCGTCATAACTGACAACCAAACCGCTATTAACAGATGATTATGGAACTTTGTTTAGCCGACCAATCGATTATGGGTACGGCTATGAAGCTTTGGTTAACCAATATAACCGAAACCGAACCAAACTTGTAATGTTAACTCTATATAATGAATTTATGTTTTAAATTTATCATGTAGAGGATTTTTTACTAACATAAAAAGTATGCCAAACACGAAATGATCTTGATGTTGATACCGATTATTTTGATGAATTGAGGTGTTATGATTATAAGTTTTGCTGAGAGTTACCTTATTAAAAGGAATCCTACATCGGTAGTTTAACAAAAAAAGTATAGTCTTAATTATCTTATAAAATAGGCCCAAGGTAAGTCCAAACTGTGCATGCTTCTAAATAGTTCACCCCTATTTATTTCAAACCTTGCATGGTAAATTAACCGAAATTAACCAAAATCGAACCATAACTGACTTCATAATCAATTAACCTTCATCGAAGTTTGGTTATGGTTAAGGAAATTCCATAACCGAAGCTAGCGGTTATGGTTATGATTAATGCTAAAAACTGAATCAAACTAAACCCATGCACACCCCTAGATTGAAGTTACGCAGCTTTAACCAGTATAACCAATACGTTGACATGAGATTTATGTAATTTAAGGTTTTTATAGTGATTATACATGTTTACACAATTTAATCTTTTTAGTGTTGAAAAAGATAAAAGCACGTAAAAAAGATATAAAAATACAAGCCATAAAAGCTTAATTCACCTTAAAAATGGGCAAAAATATGGTAGAAAAAGGTAAAAACCATGAAAAAAGAACTATCATTAAAAAATAATATCACATAAGAAGAAAGAACCAAGTATAAGTTAATTCAAGTAAATATAATGTCGACATGTTGATTTTTAGCTTGTTTGTAGTCAATATTAAATGAAATCAAAGACTATGACTCTCTTTTTAGAATTGCTTTGTTAAAAATGGTGACTATATTTTCTTTTCTATACATATAATACACACACACATTGACATATGTGTTTGTGTATAAAGGGTGAGACATAAGCCTTTAATTTGTTTGTCACTTGGACGGAAAATGAACTTTCGGTGGTGAAGCTTTGTAAGTTAGCAAAAGAACCCCACTTGACTTTTTTTTTTATTTTTTTTATTAAGAAATGTGAATTATTCGCGAATGGTGAGAGGTTTAGCATATGTTGTCTTAACCGGGTCCGTGCTAGAGAGCCCTTGAATTATTCGCGGATGTCGGGAGGTCTAGCATATGTTGTCTTAACCGGGTCCATGCTAGAGAGCCCTCTCGCACAATAGATCCCCAATTTAAACCCCTCAATAAGAAACCCCTATCACTCAGACTTGAACTTGAGACCTGGATGGGAAAACTCACCCGGGCCTACCATAGTGAAGGGGTAAGGTCCCAAAAACCTCATAATAAAGTGCTTGGGACCATACCACAACCTTACCTTTCAGCCTTATACCTTGCGCGGCCGCGCACTGATCTCACAAATAAAGACTTAAAGAATAGTCAACAGTCAACACTCGCGTGCCCAAAGGAAATCATAAATCCTTGCGTTCCCTCCCATAGACAAAGGACGAAAATCCTGAAGTAAACACTTCCGCTTAAAATATCCAGACCTGGATAGTATTTACTCAGACTTGGGATTTATTTGTTCAGTTGTCTCCACACAATAAAGTGCCACACCAGATTACTGCAGTAATCTTCTAGAAGAAATGTAATCGTGCACCACCAAAACGGTTATAACCGTCTGGACACGTGTCATCATCTCAGGCATCCCTGAAACCACAACAAAAGCATGTAATTGGAGAGTAATCTCCACTTGATCACTTTACACGTGGCAAATCCCCAGCCTTCGATCTAAGCCACGATCCGTGTGCTCTCACGTCGGATCAAGGAACTTGACGGAAGGAAATATAACCGCTTACGGGGTTAGCATCTTCCGTCAACTTTTCACTAACAGGTTTTCCAGCCTAAACGACTCCCGGCTATAAATATGAGAAATAACCCAGGTATGAAGACAAGTTACACACACTTCTCAAATACATCTTCTTCCTCATCACCCATACTTATTCTCACACCGGAGTCGGGTCAAGGAGAGAACCCTCTTCTCACCTTGGCGAGGCTAACGGTGCTCTTTTTTGCAGAACTATCGGAGAAGAAGATCAGTTGTACCTGAATCAATCGAGAGGAAACTACCATTTTATGCGGATTCAAACCCCCTAGATATCTCGGTTCCGACCATTTATCTAGTGTTTCTTCGTTGGCGCCCACCGATTCCTCTGTTTTTTCAGTTTTGTCTCGTTTCGATTCAGTTGCATTATTCTCTGTTTTTTCACATGACAGAGAATTCATTATTTCACCCATCAGGTCCTCGATCTGAGTTCAAGGGTTCTACAACCCAATATACCCAGATTGACGGAATCATGGGAACAAACGAAAACAACAGTCATCCAGACAAAAAGAATTTCTCAGATCCAGTCATAGAGAGATGCCCAGAATATTGGTTCAACAGATGCCAGACTACTTTAAACACAATCGTCCCACAGATTGCCAGATCCGAGTTCCCAAACATCAGATCTGATGCAGAAATCAACACTGTAGTATTGGACCCACCAACACCCTGTCGGGGGGGACATCCAATCTAGTCGTAATATTGATATACGTCAACAATCCAGAAGTAGCAGTCACCAAAAAGCCAGATCAAAAAAAATAAACATGGTTCAAGGAGGTCCGTCACGAAGGCCAAATAAACGAAACCATGATCAACATTGGAGGGAACAACAAGTCGTGTTTCCCGTTGTCCCTAGTGGCCCTCAGGAAGAACGACCAGTAATTATCACTGGCATCTTCGGCCATTACCGAACGGACTATATGTTTATAGATCCGGGAAGTTCAATGGACATCATATACGAGCAATGCTTCAAACAGCTTGACCCAGAAGACAAAGCACGTCTAGAACCAGTCGATTTTCCTCTCACCGGATTTTGCAATGAAGTTGTATTCCCATTAGGGCAAATAGCTTTCCCTGTGACTCTATCGGATGGCGAGCATTCGCGAACAGTCACAGTAAATTTCATGGTTATGCCGGCAACATCACGCCATGATGTTCTGCTCGGAAGAATATCACAAAGAGAATTCAGCATGATCACCTCTATCCCACATGCTGCATGCGGATTTCCAACGGAAACCGGAGTTGCAATTCTGTACTCAAGCAAAGAGGTCATGTACGTAGATAACGAGCCACCGGCAAAGGCCGCCAAAACTTCAGCATCAAACGAACCAGAGAAATGGGTTCTGAACAACGAATATCCAGAACAGATCATCCTGTTAGGACATGCCATTTCACCAGCAACACGAATACAATTAAAAGAATTGTTGTCCAATAACAAAGATATATTCGCTTGGTGTCCAGCAGACATGACTGGAGTTCCACGCGACATAGCGCAACATTGCCTGAATATCAAACCATCAGCAGAACCTGTTGCTCAGGGAAGGCGCAGCTTTAGCGAAGAAAAAGAAAAAGCTATGAACGAGCAAGTGACAGAGCTACTCGATGCGGGAATCTTGCGCGAAGTAAAATACCATACATGGGTTGCCAATCCAGTAATGGTACAGAAACATAGTGGCGGATGGAGAATGTGCGTCGACTTCAAAGACCTGAATAAAGCATGCCCAAAAGATTGCTACGCGCTTCTGGAGATAGACAAAAAAGTCGATTCTCTAGCATCATTCAGATGGAAGTGCTTTCTCGACTGTTACAAAGGTTATCATCAGGTCCAGATGAAGGAAGAAGACGAAGACAAAACTGCATTCCGCACAGATAAAGGAATCTTCTGCTACACTAAAATGCCCTTCGGCCTACGCAACGCAGGTGCAACTTACCAACGTTTGATGGACACAGTTTTCAAAGGTGCCATAGGCAAGACAGTTGAGGTATACATGGATGACCTCGTCATCATGAGCCACGAAGAAGACACCATGCTCAACAATATTCAGCGCACATTTGACTCTTTGCGCAGCGTAAACTTGAAACTCAATCCAACAAAATGCTCCTTCGGCATGGAGGAGGGGAAATTTTTGGGCTTTATAGTCACAAGAGACGGTTTTAAAGTAAATCCAGAAAAAGTACAGGCCATCCAGTTAATGCCATCACCTGCAACAATTAAAGAAATGCAAAGACTCGCCGGGCGATTAGCAGCCTTAAACAGATTCTTGGCTAATCACGCGGCAAAATCTTATCCATTCATCAGCACGCTACGAAACTGCGCGAAGAAAACTCACTTTTAGTGGACACTTGAAGCAGAGGCAGCCTTCAAACAAATGAAGGAATGTTTAATTCAGTTGCCAACGCTAACATCACCACGAGAAAAGGAACCATTAATCTTGTATTTATCTGCTGCGGAAGTAGCAGTTGGCGCAGTATTAATGGTGGAGCGAGAAAACGTTCAGACTCCAATCTACTATATCAGCAAGATGCTGACCGGTCCGGAAACTCGTTACTCAATGATAGAAAAACTGGTCCTAGCACTAGTACACGCATCACGACGCCTACGTCGATATTTTTCGGGTCACGTCATCACGTTTCTCACAAATTATCATTTAGGCCAAATCTTATCCAAACCCGATGTGGCGGGAAGATTAGCTAAATGGGCCATTGAGCTGGCAGGATACAATATCTTCTACAGGCCAAGACCAGCGATCAAAGGGCAAGTTCTAGCAGACTTTGCCACCGAAGTTCCCATCGACAAAGTTCAAGAGTGCGAGGCAATCCAGAACCCTATACCCATTTTCGACGATAGAGTCTGGACCTTACACACAGATGGCGCTTCCAATGATGACGGAGCAGGGGCAGGTCTCCGATTAGTCAGCCCGGACAATCACGAACTCACATATGCCATACGCTTAGACTTCCGAAGCACCAACAACGAAGCAGAATACGAAGCGTTTTTAGCAGGCCTTCGTTTAGCGCTCAAAATGGGGGCAAGAAACCTCGAAGCTAATGTTGATTCAAGACTAGTAGCTGAACAAGTTAATGGGCATTACGATGCAAGAGGAGAAGCTATGGCGTTGTACTTAGAACAAGCGCGAATATTAATTGGTCAATTCCAAACGTTTAAAGTCAACCATATAAACAGAAGTGAGAACAAACATGCGGACGCATTGAGCAAATTGGCTGCAACCAGCTTTAAGCATTTGGCAAAAGAAGTACGCATAGAGGTACTGTCCAATCCCTCTGTTCCTCTAAAACAAGTCAGCATCATAGAGATTGGTAGTCCGTCCTGGATGTCCCCGATCATCTTATACTTACAGCACGGGAAACTCCCAGAAGAAAAAGCATAAGCCAGGAAAATTTAGAATAAAGCAATAAACTACGAAATGGCGGACGTCATTCTATACAGAAAGTCATTCATGGGACCATTACTCAGATGCGTTGACAAGACAGACGCGCAATACCTGATCCATGAAGGCTTGTCCGGAATACATGCCGGTCCACGTATGGTAGTAGCCAAAATAATGAGCGCATGATATTATTGGCCGGGAATGCACGTAGACTCGGTGGAAATATTACGGAAATGCGCAGCATGCCAGCGCCACGCGCCAAAGACGCTCCGACCAAAAAAACCGCTAGTACCTGTCACGTCCGCCTGGCCATTTCAACAATGGGGCATCGATCTTGTTGGCCCATTTCCTGACGCGCCAGGCGCAGTAAAATTCATCATTGTGGCGGTCGATTACTTCACCAAATGGGTGGAAGCTAAAGCTTTGGCCTCAACCACAGCAATGGTAATCCGCAAATTCATATGGGAACATATCATTTGCAGATTTGGATTACCATTGCGCATTATCTCTGACAATGGCACAAACTTCGCCTCAGAAGATCTTCAAAAATGGTTCAAAGAAATGAAGATCGAGCATAACTTTGCCTCAGTCGCGCATCCACAAGCGAACGATCAGGTAGAAAGTGTAAACAAGCAGATCGTCGACGGCATAAAAGCACGACTTGGGACAGCACGCCGAGGATGGGTTGACGAACTCCCCAGCATCCTATGGGCACATCGAACAATGCCAAAGACTAGCACGGGAGAAACTCCGTTCAGTCTAGTCTATGGGTCTGAAGCCGTAATCCCAGCCGAAATCGGCCTACCGTCACCGCGCATGATAGCCATGGAAAAACATAACAATGAGCGAGAGCGAAGAATGGATTTAGACCTTCTTGAAGAAAGGCGCGAGAACGCCGCCATCACAGAAGCAAGGGACAAATCCAAACTCGAGAAATATTAAAATGCGCGCGTACGCGTATGTACCTTTGTCCCCGGTGATTTTGTCTTGCGCGACAATGAAGCATCAAATGCAGAAAAACCGGGCAAATTAGCGCCAAAATGGGAAGGGCCATACATCATCAATGAGGTTCTAGGCAAAGGGGCATATACCCTAAAAAGAATTGACGGGACTCTAGTTCCTCGCACCTGGAACGCGCAGCAGCTGCGCAGGTGTTACATATAGGACAAATCATTCACAAAACAATGTATTTCCTATTTACATTTGTATTGAAAGCCTTGCGCTTTATTAATACAAACACTATTTTCATACTTGTTACTGTTTTTTACAAATTGCATGAAATTTCTTTGGTTCGCGCGAAAACAAAATGGT